>JALMGJ010000005.1:80183420-80583420 GCA_023362775.1 Charina bottae | reverse complement strand
TTATGGAATTGCTGATACTGTATAAGATTAAAAAAACCCATAATAATATATATAGTACATATTATAATAATATAATAAAAATGTATAAAATCATTCAAGTCTTCATGTAGTCAGAATGGCACCATCCATGCACAATAGGATAACCCCAGATTTGCAGGAAAATGACAGAACTTGCCCCCTCTCTCACATGCAACACCCCCCCCGCCCCCATTGAGATTGAATGTGCTCACTGGCCAAGAAATGCTACTTGCTGGAGGAAAATTGGATGAGGAATGGTATTGGAGTTTTCTCAAAAGAGCATTGGGGGCAATAGCACTGCATAGCTATTGAATGTGTCCAATAGGCCATTTTCTTGCAATACTATGTTGTAGATCCTGCTGATTACATTTTCTAATTTCCAAGTTCATGCTCTTGAGCATAAATGGATTTCTTTCCTGTGATTTACCATATTCTCATTCAGTGGAAAAGAAAAAGAAGGCAAAAATGTGATTGTGTTGAAACATTAAGTACTGAAGGTGTTACTCAGCTTATCAGTTTGAAGTCTGATGAGGAGGATTGTTCTGTGGCAGGTTGAATGCAGAAGAATAGGAAGTGGAGTGACAAGGTATGACAAAATGTCTTCAAGAGAGGCTGGCCATGAATTTGCAGTTGCTACATTGGAGATATACAGTGTAAAGAAATTTGGAGAATACATCAAGTTGTGGTAATATGTTGTTCATATTTAGGCCAGGAGACCAGCTAACTGATCAATTATATGGGGTGCTCGCATGATAAGGGGAAAAAAGTCAAGATGGTGGCCATGATGGTGCAATCAAACCTCTTCTTGCCGCCATACTGACTTTTTGAATGCGCCCTGCAGATACTTTGGCTAAATCCCACTGTAGGAGACTAGACATTCTTTAAAAATAACATATTTTTGAACACAAGATCAAGAAAATCATGGCAGTACACTCAAAATATGTATAAGAAATGTATGTCTGATTTTATGGGTGTTTTGAGAAATAGAAGAAATAATATCTGCGTATGCCTTGTGTCTGGAACTGCCTGACTATACTGAGTTAGTGTCAGGATGGAGCATCCTGCCATCGTAGTTATGGGGGTAGGGGTAGACTGGCATTCCTGCAGGGTCGTTAGGAATGCTTTGTATGAGTTGTCTGGCATGCCTGCAGGGTCGTTGGGAAAGTTGATTGGGGTGGCTTAGTCAAACGTTCTGACACCAAAGTCAGCCCGAATGGCGATGTCAGCCTGTTAAGTTAAGGATACGCAACTGGGAAGTATGGAACCGTGAAAGCATAGGGAGGGGCTGTCACAGAGTGGCTTCCCCAATGGGGGGGGGCTAGTGCAAGGCGAAAGATGTAAATACCGTTTGGCATGGATTGTCTCTCAGTCTAGTCTTTGCATTGGGAAGGATCACTTGCTTTAAAAAAGAACTTGTCAGAGCGAGCGCGGATGTGGAGTGGCCTGCTTCTCTCCTAGGCACCAGTGATCCAAGTACTATGCAGTAAATAGACTCCAAACAGAAGTTATATCAAATATCCTATTTACTTTATATACATACGTATTTACAGATCACTTCCACAGGTAACAAAGGATACACCATCAACGATACAGCTTTCACGAGGTAAATGGGAATAAAATGGAATACAGAATATCTCTGCATTTATAGTCAAACTGACCAATCACATTATAGGTCAATCTCGTTAACTACCACACCCAACCTAACTCTAAGCACCTGTTGAATGAGTCACACATGACACATCATTCTTACAACAATGGCTGCTAATTGGGTGACTGTGCAGAATATTTCACCTTTTACCTAGAAATCAAGCCTCTCTGTATAATTTATATCTAGAATTAAATTCCTGGGTTTATCAAACCCCAACACCCCTTCAATTTACAATAGATATTACATTCACATATACAGAATAGAAGACATACACATTTGAGATATACACATCCTATGTCTATCTATGCTTAGAGGCTTTGTCATCACATCTGCTACATTACACTCAGATGGACAATATTGCAAATCAATACAATACAATACAATAAACTTCCAATTATTGACTGATCACATATTCTTGATCACACGAAGTTTGTTCATTGTCTCCAGTCTCTGTCATGACAAAATCCGTTGTCATCGGGGTTGAAACTTCTAACCCCCATCAACCTTCTGAATACCCATTCCTAGGTAATTCTTAATTTGTCCCAGATCTTTGACATCAAAGTGCTGTTTCAGATTTTCAGTAAATTCAATTACCCTGCTTTGATCTTTCGCTATAAGACACAAATCGTCTACAAATATCAAAAGCAAAATCTGTTCATCATTTTCACATTGCTTTACATACAGACACGGGTCAGCTATACTACACTTGAATCCCATCTGCTGCCATTGCTAAGGCAAACCTAAATGTCTCCCCTCTTAGCGTTGGTGCAAAAACCTCATCATAAGTCTGATTCTTTATCTGGGAAAATCCTTGTGCTACCAACCTAGCCTTATACTGAATATCACCATTCACTAAGGTTTTCTTCTTATACACCCATCTACAGCCTACTGCTCTATGCCCCTCAAGCAGCCTAGTAGATTTGAAAACCTTATGAGAATTAATGGCTTTCATTTCCACATCCATAGCAGCTTTCCATCTACTCTGCTCGGGTTGTGGCAACTTCAATATGTCCATGTAATTACGAGGTTCATAATCAATAAAACACACTTTCACATCAGCTGGTGTATAACGTTGAGGTGGTATGCCCTTGTTAACTCTCTCAGATCTACGCAATACTGTAGCATCCTGCATCATTGGCACACTAGGAGTTAATTCCTCTTCCTTCTTAATCACATCAGTGGCCTCACTCCGCTCTGAAAACTCAAAACTTCTCTGACTAGGAAGATAAACCTCACTACTCCCGTGTAATCTCTGCCAATTGCTGTGCTCACTAAAACTTGCTGACCTAGAGATAACAACTTTCCTGCCATCAGTGAACCTATATCCCTTGGTCCCTGGCTCATACCCCACAAACGTCAGCTTCTGTGCTTTTGCCTGTCCTTTCCTACGTACCTCCTTATGCACGTGAACATAGGTAGTGCACCCAAACACCTTCAAATGAGCTAATGGTGGCTTCTTGCCATATAACATATAATATGGAGTTTGGTTTACAGACACACTCCATAACCTGTTAATTAAATAATTAGCAGTTAATATTGCCTCTCCCCAGTATCCTCTTGATAACCCTGAGTCAGCAATGAGTGAATCCTTCACTGTCTGCAATGCCAAATTCCTACGTTCAGCCACGCCATTCTCAGCTGAACTATGTGGGTTAGTTCTCCTATGCACAATGCCCCTTCTACGGAGCCATTGCTGAAAACTCCCACTCAGAAACTCTGTACCCCGGTCAGTTTGTAAACTACACACCTTTGTGCTATACCTACGTTCTACAAACTGCACCCAGTTTCTAAACTTTTCAAATGTTTGGCTTTTAGCTTTCAATAGGTAACAGAACCCAAATCTAGTGTAATCATCTACAATGACTAAAACATATTTAGCACCCCCTATTGAAGCTGGTAATGGACCAATTAAGTCAGCGTGAACTAATTCAAAACATTTATGTGACTTCCTATCACTGAATTTGCTCACAGGAAACACCTTTGACTTTGCAACCTTACAAGCTGTGCAATCCAAATACACTTGGCACTTTTTCAATTCCATTCCAGAACTTGCTTCTGACATCTTTTCAATCACTTTGAAACTCAGATGTCCAAGCCTCCTGTGCCACAGATGCGCACACGAATCATGTGTTGGCTTATTAATCGTAGCTAAACCATGATGGCTGCTGCTTGTCCTGGCTTGTACAATTTCATAAAGACAGTTTTGCAAAATACCTTTGCCACAAACATTGTTATCTTTCATAACAATACATTCATTATTTCCAAACTGTACAGTATAACCCTGTTTATCCAATTGTGACACACTAATTATATTGTACTCCAGTTCAGGTACACACAACATTGATAATTCAATATTTAACCCTGGTACATATACAAATCCCTTACCAGTCACAGATGCAATGCTTCCATTAGCTAGAGTAACATGATCTTTATCAGCCTGCCTAAAACTCTTAAACATCTGTCTGTTACTCCCTATATGCTGACAAGCCCCACTGTCAATTAAAAATGGTCCCTTTAAATTTTGTTCTACACTTGAACTAATTAAAGACAGCTGTGCAGCTTCTCCCGGCTTGGAAATGTTCAGCTTAGCCTTCGGCTTCTGTTTCTTATCACAATGTTTCAACAAATGCCTTTTCGACCCACAGTTAAAACATTTTCGTACATACAAAACATTCTCAGAATATTCCTGAACAGAAACACTGTTTTGCTTAGACCTAATTACGTTAGAACACTGCTGCCTCCTTTGCTCTTCTTCTAAAAGCCGGCTAGATAAGTATCTTATGGTTAAATCTTCCTCAGATAACGACCCAAAGCTCATTGCCAAAGTATCCCATGTTTCATTTAAAGAACTGAGAATTATATACACTTTGTTAGCTTCTGTAAATTGCATATCTCTCTGAGCCAATTCCTGGAACAACCCTGTCATATAATGCAGGTGATCCCTTATATTATCAGATACCCCTAATCTAGCGTGATAAAGTTTTCTTGTTAGTAAAACCTTACATAACGGTGAGCTTCTTAGATAAACATTCTTTAAAGCTTCCCAACACTTATAGGCTAACTGACAGTCTCTAACATAACACAACTGGCTATCTTCCAGACATAAAATTATGCTTGCCAATGCTCTATCGTCCTTTAGAGCAACTTCTTCATCTTCCAGGTCTGGTTCAGGGCAAAGTACACTCCTCCAAAGCCCTTCACGCCGAAGATACATTTCCATTTTGTATGACCATGACGAATAATTAGTGTCATTCAGTCTCTCCAGAGGAAATCCTCCCCCGACTGCAGGCAACATCTTCGCTGCGCTCATCTGTCTTCAGCCCCTTCTGGGCAGACACCGATGATTAAAGACACAGCCCTTATCAGAAAGTCCTCCAGCTGCAAAACAAGCGTAGGAGAAAAAAACACGCAGACACGGAGCCTGGTAGAACTCCAAATCACTCCAAATAGCCACACGACTCCTGGATAGGCTTCCAAAGCTTCCAGCTCACAGACTGCACACGATCCACCGATCCACAGCCAGTGCAAAGCCTTCCGTCGTCTATGGCGTCTCTGCCGCCTCTGGGCCCATAACCCTGTCAGAGCGAGCGCGGATGTGGAGCGGCCTGCTTCTCTCCTAGGCACCAGTGATCCAAGTACTATGCAGTAAATAGACTCCAAACAGAAGTTATATCAAATATCCTATTTACTTTATATACATACGTATTTACAGATCACTTCCACAGGTAACAAATGATACACCATCAACGATACAGCTTTCACGAGGTAAATGGGAATAAAATGGAATACAGAATATCTCTGCATTTATAGTCAAACTGACCAATCACATTATAGGTCAATCTCGTTAACTACCACACCCAACCTAACTCTAAGCACCTGTTGAATGAGTCACACATGACACATCATTCTTACAACAATGGCTGCTAATTGGGTGACTGTGCAGAATATTTCACCTTTTACCTAGAAATCAAGCCTCTCTGTATAATTTATATCTAGAAGTAAATTCCTGGGTTTATCAAACCCCAACAGAACTCTTTTATATCCTTGATGGCTTGTCGTAAGAGTCTTTGAATTAATAGCTGAAGGATCAGGACCATCACAGTTAGGGTTAATCAAAGATAATTGCCATCATTTAAAAAGGAGCAGATGCTAAGATGCTCAGGAAATTGTTATGGAAAAAATGAATCCAATAATGTTTTCTTGAAAAACATTTCTCTTTCTCCTTCAACCCCTCTAAAATTGGAATTAAGGTAGATAAGCAGAAACATTTTCCTGGGGCTAATAAAACAGTGCATAATACAGTAAAATGTAGGACACAAGTTAAGAAGTTGTTGACTTTATGCCTATAATAATATTCCCCAAGACATTTTTACAACTGCTGTTATGATGTGTTGCACACTCAATATTTATTTATTTATTTAATTTATATGACCGCCCATCTCCCCCAACGGGGAACTCTGGGCGGTTTACAATAAAATCAAGTTTAAAATAAGAATATAAAATTACAATTTGATTGTTGTTGTTGTTCAGTCGTTCAGTCGTGTCCGACCCCTCGTGACCCCATGGACCATAGCACGCCAGGCCTTCCTGTCCTCCACTGCCTCCCGGAGTTTACTCAAGTTCATGTTCATCACATCCGTGATGCTATCCAACCATCTCATCCTTCAGTCTTTCCCAGCATCAGGGTCTTTTCCAGTGAGTCCTCTCTTCACATTAGGTGGCCAAAGTATTTGAGCTTCAGCTTCAGTATCTGTCCTTCCAATGAGCAGTCAGGGTTGATTTCCTTTAGGATTGACTGATTTGACCTCCTTGAAGTCCAAGGGACTCTTAAGAGTCTTCTCCAGCACTACAGTTCGAAAGCATCAATTTGATTAATACAATCTAAATAATTATAAAATCCAATTTTGGCGAATTCGTTTTAACTAAAAGGAAGGACATTATGGAATTAACCACCCCGATGAGGAACTGTTACTTTCCCCTTCCCATGCTAGGTGGCAGAACCATTTTTTCAGCTCTTTCCTAAAGGTCGGGAAGGAACCTGCCTCAACTCTGGGGGCAAGATATTCTAAAGGGCGGGTGCCACTACAGAGAAGGCCCACCTCCTGGACCCCACTAGATGAAATTCCCTTATTGATGGGGTCCGTAGCAGGCCCTCCCTGAATGATCGGGTGGGGTGGGTCGACAATATGGGGATAAGACGGTCCCTCAGGTATCCTGGCCCCATGCCATGTAGGGCTTTATAGGTGATAACCAACACCTTGAATTGGACCCGGAAGCAAACTGGCAACCAATGCAGCTCGCGGAGCAAAGGTGTTATATGTGCTGATCTTGGTGCACCCAAAATTGCCTGCGTGGCCGCATTCTGAACCAGCTGCAGCTTCCAGATAGTGTTCAAGGGTAGCCCCATGTAGAGTGCATTGCAATAGTCTATGTGGGAGATTACAAGAGCATTAGTGACCATTCGGAGGGCATCGCGATCCAGGAATGGGCGTAACTGGCGCACAAGCCGAAGCTGTGCAAAGGCCCTCCTAGCCACGACTACCACCTGCTCTTTGAGCAGGAGTCGTGAGTCTAGAAGGACCCCCAAGTTCTGCACTGGCTCCAAATGGGGCAGTGCTACCCCATCCAGGACCAAAGATGACAGCTTCCCAGATAACGCTAAGCCATCAATCCACAGCCACTTGGTCTTGCCAGGGTTCAACTGAAGACTGTTGTTCCCCATTCAGGCCCCCACAGCCCCCAGGCACTGAGACAGGGTGGCTACCGCATCACTTACTTCACCTGGGATGGAGATATACAATTGAGTATCATCAGCATATTGATGATACCTCATCCCGTGGTGTCGGATGATCTCACCCAGCGGTTTCATGTAGATGTTGAATAGGAGAGGGGAGAGAACCGAACTATATCCTTAAGAAAATCTAGGATTAAAGACCATTAAAGAATATGTGTTGCAATACTATGAATTCCAGGATTTATAAGAAGTTTATTTGCAAAAGAGACCCTTGATTTTCATTTTTGCTTTGTCTTGTAACAGAGAATGGAATTTTTACATGCAACAGGCTTAAGAACAGAGATTTGGAGTGTCCAGCTAGTCACGTTGACTTGGCCTGTCTCATGTGGGTGTCCACACAAGGAAAGCTGAAGTCCTGAATATAATTATGGTCTACCTATCAGCACGCGGCAAAGGAGGTGGGAGAAGCGGGCCGAGTAGTACGATAGGCGGAGGCGATTCCTCTTCCGGGTTACCTCCAATCAGCTGCTCTGGCTCATTCGTGCCGCTCCAGCTACTTCTAGCTTTCGGTTCCTCTTGTCCCGTTTTTGTCTCAAGAAAATATGGTAATCCTATGTTGTGGACAGAAAGGAACTGATTTTGTTATTACAATTTTTTTCCCTGGCTTTGTTGTGGTTGATTCAGATTTTTTAGCGTTGATTTTTGTAAACCACCTCGGCAGCTGATTGGTAGATACAGATCTTCAAATAAACTAACAAATAATACATTTATACCACTGCTACCCAGCATGTAATAATAGTTCATTTGAAAAACCTTTCATTCTCAAATCATACCTTTTGAACGTGCAGGATATTCTTTTTTACATTTGTACTAGGATCCAGCAAGGTGGATGGACTCAGTTACAGTGGTGATTAATGTACCATTGGAAGACCTGAAAGACCAGGATAGGGACAGATCGTCATAGAGAAAATTGATCTGTGTGGTTGCTAAGAGTCAACAATGACTTGATGGCACATAATCAGTAGGATCTAAGTCTCAGCAGTATTTGCTTCATATGAAGTAAAAAGGTAAAGTTTCCCCCCGCACATTTGTGCAGTCGTGTCCGACTCTAGGGGCCGGTGCTCATCTCTGTTTGTTAGCCGAAGAGCCAGCGTTGTCCGAAGACACTTCCACGGTCATGTGGCCAGCATGACACAGGCGGAACGCTGTTACCTACCCACCATATGAAGCAGCTTCAAGATAAATCACAGCAAGTTTTGTCAAGGTCATGAATCTGGTAGCAAATGACTGCTTGCAGATGCTTTTCAGAGGACTGATGAGTGAATAGGAGGAGCTGGTAGCAAGTCCATAGCTTGTTATGAGTATCTAAAAATTTTTAAGGCTTTTTGGAAATGTAGATAAATGAATAAGAATATGTAGACAAATGAATAGGGAAATCAGGCCTGCATAATTAGCGACTCATCAAGCAAAATACAATCTGTGTATAATGATCCATTAGCAGCTCAATAATACCTTGACATTCCTGCCTATTTAAGGGCCTTTTTCTATACACTTTTAAAGGTGTGTGCTGTATTCAAACTGACTTTTGATGGCTAAGAAGAAGATAGAATAATTAGTACCCTGTAACCTGCCTCAAGCTGTTAAGAAGGGATATGTCAGATCATTTTCCTCTAGTTGATACTCTCCAGATATCATGGACAACTTCCATCATCCTCATCCGTACAGTAGCAGAGTGGGAAAGCTAGGCTAGGAACCAAAACAGAGAGAATACACACACACACACACACACACACACACACACACACACACACTAGAGAGAGAGGGAGAGCGAGCGAGAAATAGATTAGTGTATTAATTCACCAGAAAAAGAAACATCCTAAAGCTTTAGTGCCATTACTAAAGAATCAGGAGCAATCACTATTTCACAAAGCAAGCCGCTGAATTCTCCAGAACACTTCATTAGACACAAAGAGGGAGCAGAGACAGCATTTTAACTCCATCACCAAGTCTATAATTTCACTTTTCTGAGGTGAAAATGTGAAAGAGTGCAAGACTGGTGGGAGAGAGATGCCCTACATGATTCATGTTTATCCCTCTTGCAGATCCTGGTCCGGTTTCTTCTCAAAGGTCACCCAAGGACAGAGGCATGAACTTGTATTAATTAATTTCATAAAAAGTTGCATTTCATACAACTGATTCACTAATCTCCCCCTAGCACATTCAATTCCATCTTTTTCAATAGAACATCCAGTACCCTTGAACACAACAGTATACCCAGACTTAACCAGGGCTGGAACGCTGAGGAGGGAAAAATCAAGTGTAGGAACACACAACTCATTTTGCACACTTATCCCCAAACAAGGAATGTATACTTCACCCTGAAAAGACACATCAGCCATGGAGCCATCAGCTAGAGCAACCTGTTGGATTTTAGGCTTGCATTTTGTTAACAACAATTGTTCATTGTTCACAATGATTTGGCTACAAGCCGAGTCCAATAGCCAAGTCTCTGGAGATCGCTTACTCACAGCAGTGAGCAGAGCAGACACTTGGGTACGTTGTCTAGGCGGCTTCCCCTTGTTTCGCACGAACCTCCTTCCACTGGCATTACCGGCTGGGCGAGGTGGCTGGGGACAGTCTTTCAAGAAGTGCTGGGTAGAATTACACCGGTAACATCTCCTCACAGCACACGCAGACTCTGTTCCAGCAGGAAAACGCTGTTTAGAAGCCTCAGGAACAGCAACAGATGGCTTACCTTGCATCTTCTCCAGGTCACGGGCTTGCTGGATTTCTTGCAGCCAATTTGTGAGGTAATCCACAGTAAGGTCTTGGGGTCTTAACGTCTGCGTTGCCTCGATGAGCATGTCAAAGCTGCTGTCCAAGGTTGACAATATAATACAAGCTCTCTGCGTATCTGGGACTACAACATCCCGCTCCTCAAGTTCAAGAAACAAAGTCTTGAGTTTATGGAGGTGTGTCATCACGTTTCCACCTGGCTGCAGCTTCAAATTGTAAAGCTGACGTGATAGTCCAACAATGGCAGCAGAGGTTTGCTTTGAATAAATGGCTTTGAGAGCCTCCCAACATGCATGTGCAGTGTCTAGATTGCGGATATGCAGTAACTGAGATGATTCCAGTCCCAGAATCAAATTGCCATAAGCACGATCCAAACACAACTGCACTTCTTCAGTAACGGGACCAACTGGAGGTGGGTCTTTCACATATTTCCACAAACCTTCTTTTAAGAAAAAAGACTTAATCTTCACACACCAGGTCCGATAGTTTGTGCCATCCAAGCACTCAAAAGGCAGACTAGTCAGTCCTGTAGCAGCCATGCTGACCACTCAAAGAAAAACACGTTTACTCTAAAATTCAGCCTTAAAAACAAACCCCCTGTTACAGCCAGAAATTCAACGCAGCAAACAGCATACCTTCCACACTGGGCCCATAACCTGTGGGATATTGCTGGCTTATGGGGTTTCAGGCGCAGAGTAAACAAAACAGACAGAGTGCAGCGTTTAGGGCTAAACGTTGTTTACTTGTAGCATAAGGCAATAACTGCATACAGAGTTACATTATTGCAAAAAGGAAAAAAACAAACAAACCATAAGCAGAGTTTCGTTCCTTTGGTTCCATCAGCAGATGTGAAGAATGCCATGGCTTACAGACAGCCAGGCGTGTATAGGCTAGGAACAAATTACACATACAGGAACATGGCAACAGGACTAGAAGTCAAGAAGCATAGACCCATAGTTCACAGCTGAGATATACACTTGTTTCAGCTTTCTGATTGGAGGAAAACATGGAGTCATGAGTTACAGAAACATAATGTTAAAACTTAAAGCCTGTTGCACATAATATAAATTGCCACGAGATGGCAGTGTTGCACATTGTCTCTCCTCCGGGAAAAGGTTCTCACGGGATGCCTGATAAACATAGAAACAATGTGTCCCATGGTATAACACCTGCGTTATCTGTCATTTTGTTATGGGAAACGCTCAGAGCAGAGGAATAGGTAAACAAAGTGGAGAAGGCCATTTGATTTTTTTTACACAGGAACTCCGACAGTATTGCATAATTCTTGTAATTTTTTTTCCTATTTGTTCTTCTGATATTCCCAATAGAAATAATTCTGGTTTAAATGGGACTCGAGTTTGTAAAACATTTTGCATCAATGAACGTATCTGTGTCCAAAATTTCTTTGCAATCTCACATGTCCACCACATATGGTAAAATGACCCCTCTTT
Organism: Charina bottae; assembly: GCA_023362775.1. NCBI lineage: Eukaryota > Metazoa > Chordata > Lepidosauria > Squamata > Charinaidae > Charina > Charina bottae. The sequence goes on along the minus strand of JALMGJ010000005.1, from coordinate 80,571,773 downwards.
TTTTTTACATTTCCAACACAAGTTGGAAACATTCCCATACATTTTAGCTAGTTTTTGTGGGGTCATATACCATCTGTACATCATCTTATAGAAATTTTCCTTCAAATTATAACGCAAAGTAAATTTTAGTCCTTTAGTCCACATATCCTCCCATTGTTGCATTTGAATGTTATGACCAATATTTTTTGCCCATTTAACCATGCAGTCTTTGACTTGTTCCTCTACCATTTCACCTTTTAACAATAATTTATACATTTTAGCAATTAAATGATCATCTGTCTCACATAGTTGTATCTCAAATTCTGATTTGGTTTGTTCAAATTCAAATTCTTTTTTATCTGATTTAAATTTTTCTACAAGTTGCATGTAAGAGAGCCATTGGAAAGTATATCCTTCTAAGGCCAGTTCTTCTTTTGATTTGGTTTTATATTGTCCTTGTTCTTTTTTAAAAAAGTCTTTGTAAGTCAGCCATTTGTCTTTAGCTCTTCTGTTCTGTGAAATGCTTCTTGCGTGGAAATCCATAAAGGTCTTTTATAACATAGAGTTAATTTATATTTATTCCAAATTCTTAACAAAGATCTTCTAACATAATGGTTTTTAAAGTCCACATTAACTTTTACTTTGTCGTACCACATATATCCATGTCATCCATATCTTAATTCGTGACCCTCCAAGTTCAATAACTTTTCGTTTTTCAGAACTATCCATTCTTTAATCCATACCAAGCAACAAGCAGCATAATATAATTTCAGATCCAGTAGAGGTTACTTTTTAGTATAACTGGACCTTAAAATCTGCCAAGTTTTCAGAGGTATTAGACACTTGCTCTCAAAATGGGCACAAAAAGGGGTATAATCATAAAAAATGTTGTTCACAAATCATATAGAGGTTAAACTAGAAGCCAATGATATTGTTGAAAATCTGGTAGATTGAAACTGCCATCATCATAAGGCAGAGCTTTCCAAACTGTGTGTTGGGACACGTTAGTGTGTCGGCTGCAGTGTCTGGGTGTGTCGCGGCTGCTGCTGCCTCCAAACCTGCCCTGCCAGGATTCCACGCAGGTCCTAGTGCCTGCCTTGTGCCTTGCTGCCTCCAAACCTGCTGTGATTCCGTGCAGGTCCTAGTGCCTGCCTTGTGCCTTGCTGCCTCCAAACCTGCTGTGATTCCGTGCAGGTCCTAGTGCCTGCCTTGTGCCCTGCTGTAAGAGTGTGTCGTGAAATGATGCCCTGCTGTAAGAGTGTGCCGCGAAATGATGCATGTCTAAAAAGTGTGTCACCAACATGAAAAGTTTGGAAAGCTCTGTCATAAGGTAATCTCAATTTTGCCAAATCTATTTAAGGGGCTTCATCTTGCCATAAACATTTTCTTATTGACTTCTCTATCTGTGTAAAGTATCTGATAGGAGTTAACATTGGAATCTCTCTTAGAATGTGCATTAATCTTGATGTAATGTTCATTTTGATAACATTAATCTTGCCCCAAAGGGTTATTGGGAGTTTTAACCATCAAGTTATATCTATTGAAATTGCATCTATACATTTAGACATATTTCATTCAATACATTGTCATACATTTTGAGAAAGATAGAAACTCAAGTATTTCATACAATCAATACAAATGCTAAATCTAATCCCTTACAGTTATCTATACACACAACTAAGGCAGCTTTGTTCCAGTTAATGGTATAACTGGAGTATAAACCATATTGCTATATGACTTCAACAAGCTTTATGCAATAATGAAGTTGCATAATTACCAAGGATAATCATAATATCATCAGCATAGAAGATGGGTCAAGTGCCACCACATCTTTAATATATTAAGACAGTTTAATGGAATAAGCCAATGATTCAAGAACCAAATAGAAGATTAAAGAAGACAAGGGGCATGACATACATTGATAGGTTGAAAGACAAATCCATTTGTAACAACTCTAGCCCCTGGGTGAAGATATCAAATTGTAATCCAATTTTAAAAGGTGATGGAAACCATATCTTCTTAGATCACACTTCATAAATTCAATCAATATCAAAGGCCTTTTCAGCATCCAACAAAATTAGAACAGCTGGTTCCAGTTTATCTGTGGCTATATCCATTATATCAATCACTAGGCGGATATTGTCAGATGCTTGTTTATTTTTTATAAATCCAGATTGAGATGGGTGAATTATAGATGATATTACTTTCTTTAGCCTCCTGGCTGATGTTGTAGTTAATATTTTAGCATCCACATTCTGAGATATTGGTCTACAGCTTGCACATCTTGTAGGGTCTTTCTCAGACTTTAATATTACTGTAATTTAAATATCATTAAATGATAAAAGAAATGTGGAAAGATTAAATGATTGATTATAGACCTCCAGAACACAGGGTCTAATACATCTGTAAACATTCCGTACCATTCAACTGGAAATCAGTCTGGTCAAATTGTTGTAGTGCACCCTGAGAAAAGTTGGTTCTGAAGGACAACATATAAAATTTAGAAAGTTTGATAGTTTTGAAGAGCATTTCTGAATCTACTGCAAGAGATTTAACATTCAAAATCCATTACCTGGGGATATGTTTTATTTTTCCTTGCTCCTTAACTTTTAAAAAACAGTAAAAAGCAGAACTGTTCACAAAAACAGTAGTGTTGATATAAAATGTACCCATCTTCAGCATTTGCATAAAATACTGTACTGCAGAAACATAATATGATCTACAGCAGTGGTGTGAATGGTCGCTGAACGAGTGGTCGTAACCTGAGGACTATCTGTACATGCTTGAAAGTTGTGTCGTCAAGTCATTTTGGACTCCTGCCAACTGCCCCCTGCACTCTTCTTGGCAGCGTTTTTCAGAAGTGGCTTGGAAGTTCTTTCTTCCCAGGGGTGAGAGAAGTGACTAACCCAAGGTCACCCCGCTGGCTTCGTGCCCAAGGCAGGACTAGAACTCATCATCTTATGCTTTCTAGTTATGACACCTTAAACATTACACCAAACTAGCTCCACACATACATACTTAAAGATTATAATATAAATGTCGAGTAAGAGTAAGATTGTCTTCCAAAGGTAAAATTTTTACGGTGGATCCGTAAGTGGCTATAAAGGCCAATTCTGGATCCGCACAACCTCCCACAATGAGGGCATAGGTTTCCAGGTGGGAGACGGTCATGATGAGGGTTTGCCTGACGTGCCTTCCTTTTAGCTCTTTTCTCCTTTTCGCCCTGTACTCATGCTTCTTCAAAGTCCATAGCGCCATTAATAAAGGATGACCTCCAATTGAAACACTCATGAGTTAGGGCTTCCCAGTTCTCAATGCTGATATTACATTTTTTAAAATTAGCTTTGAGAGTATCTTTGAATCTCTTTTGCTGTCCACCAATATTCCGTTTTCCATTCTTAAGTTGGGAGTAAAGTAGCTGCTTTGGAAGACAATGGTCAGGCATTCGAACAACATGACCGGTCCAGCGAAGTTGATGTTGGATGATAATTGTTTCAATGCTGGTGGTTTTCACTTCTTCTAATACGCTAACATTAGTCCGCCTATCTTCCCAAGTAATTTGCAGAATTTTTCGGAGGCAGCGTTGATGGAATCTTTCAAGAAGTTGGAGGTGGCGTTTGTAGAGGGTCCATGTTTCACAGGCGTACAGAAGGGTTGGTAGTACAATGGCTTTGTAAACAAGCATTTTGGTCTCCCTGCGAATGTCCCGATCCTCAAACACTCTACGCTTCATTCGGGAGAAAGCCACACTCGCAGAGTTCAGGCGATGCTGAATTTCAGCGTCGATGTCGGCTTTTGTAGATAGATGGCTGCCGAGATAAGAAAAGTGATCGACATTTTCTAGTGACACACCTTTAAGCTGGATTGATGGTGCTGCAGAGGGATTGGTTCGAACTTGCTGGTAAAGCACTTTGGTTTTTTTAATGTTAATCGAGAGGCCGAGTTTTTCATATGCTTCTGCAAAGATGTTTAGGATAGTTTGAAGATCTTCCTCGGAGTGTGCACAGACTACGTTATCATCAGCATATTGAAGTTCTATAACAGAAGTTGCAATTACCTTATTTTTTGCTTTCAGCCTACTAAGATTAAAAAGCTTTCCATCTGTTCGATATATAATTTCTACACCAGTAAGAAGTTTCTCTTCAACAAGGTGCATAATCATAGCGATGAAGATAGCGAATAAGGTTGGAGCAATAACACATCCCTGTTTAACGCCGGATTCCACTTTAAATGGATCGCTTTGAGAGCCATTGTTATTCAGGATTGTTGCCATCATGTCGTCATGGAGTAACTGCAAGATGTTCACAAATTTATCAGGGCATCCGATTTTCAGAAGGATGGTCCAGAGAGCAGTACGATTTACAGTATCAAAAGCTTTAGTCAGATCAATAAACGCCATGTACAGAGGGCGGTTTTGCTCCTTGCATTTTTCTTGAAGCTGTCGTGCAGTGAAGATCATATCCACTGTTCCCCTGGAAGGGCGGAAGCCATTTTGCGTTTCAGGGAGGATGTCTTCTGATACAGATAGGAGACGGTTTGCGATGATCTTTGCCAGGATTTTGCCTGCTGTGGCTAGAAGGGAGATGCCTCGATAGTTTCCACAGTCTGTTCTATCACCCTTTTTAAAGAGAGTGATAATTATGGCATCCCTAAAGTCTGCTGGAATCTCCTCCCTCATCCAGATTTTTTCAATGAGCTTATGAAGTTGTTGTGTAAGTTCAGGCCCGCCTTCTTTAAAGACTTCAGCAGGAATCCCATCAGGTCCACTAGCTTTGTTATTTTTCATTTGTTTAGTGGCTTTGCTGACTTCCTCCAAACTAGGGGGTACTGCAAGCTCATTTCTTATTTGTTTTTGCGGGATTTGCAAGAAGACTTCATCAGCCACAGTAGAGTGACGATTAAGGAGATTGTAGTAATGCTCTTTCCAGCGCAGTGCAATAGACTCTTTGTCCTTTAGAAGTTTAGCACCATCTACTGAGCGTAAGGGATTTGTACCATGGTTTGTTGGTCCATAGATGGCCTTTATGGCATTAAAAAAGCCCCGTGCATCATGAGCATCTGCAAAATGTTGGGTTTCTTGGGCTTTTTTTATCCACCATATGTTCTTACGTTCTCTAGTTCTTCTTTGGACTTCTGCTTTTGCACTGGCGTAGATTTTTTTCTTAACGGCACAGTTAATATCTTTTTGCCATATCTGGAAGGCTTTCCTTTTCTTGTCAATAATATGTTCAATCTCACTATCGTTCTCATCAAACCAGTCCTGATGTCTCTTAGTCTGGTATCCGATAGTTTGTTCACAGGCTGAAATAATAGAAGTCTTCAATTTAGTCCAGTGTTCCTCAACATTTTCAGGAAGTTCCATAGGCAGATGTTCCTTGAGAGTTGATTGAAAGCAAGCTCGTTTAATAGGATCTTGAAGGGCCAGTGTATTCATTTTACGCCTTGGTTTTCTTCCTTAGAGCCTACGATGAGGGACAATCTTTATGGCCATCGTGGATCGAATTAATCGATGGTCTGTCCAGCAGTCATCGGCGCTCGTCATGGCTCTGGTGAGAAGTACATCACGGCGATCTCTAGCACGGACAATTACATAATCTAAAAGATGCCAGTGCTTCGACCGTGGGTGCTTCCATGATGTTTTAAATTTATTTTTCTGGCGAAAGAGTGTGTTAGTAATGACAAGGTTATGCTCTGCACATTTAGTCAGAAGTAAGATTCCATTCGTGTTGCTGTTGTCAACTCCTTCTTTCCCAATGATCCCTGGCCACAAATCAAAATCACGCCCAATTCTTGCATTGAAATCGCCCAGGAGGATAATTTTATCCTCCTTTGGTATCTCTGATAAGATGGTGTCCAGCTGGGTATAAAATTTTTCCTTGATATCCTCATCTGCATCTAGTGTTGCTGCGTAAGCACTTAGGATAGTTGCCTGTTGGTTTTTGGCGAGTTTTATTCGGAGAGTTGAGAGTCATTCGTTAATCCCAGTGGGAACTTCTGACAAGAGCTTCACAAGGTCGTTTTTGATAGCAAAGCCTACCCCATGTATTTGTCGTTCTTGTTCAGGCAGTCCTTTCCAAAAGAAGGTATAACCTCCTTTTTCTTCCTTCAACTGTCCTTCTCCTGCTCTTCGAGTTTCTTGGAGTGCTGCTATATCGATATTAAAACGTCTCAGCTCCCTTGCAATAATGGCAGTCCTACGTTCAGGTCATTCACTATCCATATTGTCTTGCAGTGTCCGTATATTCCATGTTCCAAAATTCATGTGTTTTTTATGACTGCTAGATGGTGACCCCACTGGTCGCGGTAATCCAGTCAGGGAGAAAATGAGGCAGACTATGTTTAGGGCACCTGTTCTAGCCCCCTCCCCATATGGGGTGAGCAGAGTGGATCCTAAATAGGGCTGCTCAGTCGTGGATACAGCTGCCGAACTACTCAACTGCTTCGATCCTTGAGTCAGGGCGACTGAATCCGTATCCACCGCCCATGTGCTGGTCCATGACTAGGAGCTTCCGGATTTCACAGTCCTGCCCCCGTTGCCATTCGTCAGTCGCCATGGGACTTTTGGTTGTTTTGGGTTTGGTGTGGTTGGAAGACGCCTGTGCATGAATTTGTTTTATGTGTGGAGATCGGTGCACAACGATCAGCACACAACCTTCACAGAAAAAGGCTCTAATCCAATGGCATGGATACCATGACGATTGGTGACCTTTTGTCTGCTGCAGCCTTCATCCGCCTTCGCAGCTGTTGTAACAATACACCTTGTTATCTTCCGCCTGTTCTGCCGTTGAGGACTTTCTTGGATCGTTCTTTGTCTGGTTCCTCCCCCTGGACCTTACCGCCATGGGTGACCCTGCCAGGAGTACATGACTCCCGACGGCTTCGCTCACAGGGTTCATTGGGAACACACAAGCCCACTCACCACAACAAGGTGACGATCCAGCGAGTGAGAATATAAATGCACTACTCACTGATAACCGCAATCAATATTTTGTTTCTTTCTCTGTTTCTCTCTCTCTCTCTCTCTCTCTTTCTTTCTTTCTTTCTTTCTTTCTTTCTTTCTTTCTTTCTTTCTTTCTTTTGGAATTTGGTATTGTAATGAAAGAAAAAGAAAAAAAGAAAAGAAAAAAGCAAACATTATACAAAAGTTCTCTCTCATTTCACCCCATTCTTTCCTTCTTCTCTGGATGTATTCAACTATTATTAATTGTTCAATTAATTATTAATGTAATTCAATTATTATTGAATCTAAAATTATTCAAGTATTATTAATTTAATAATGATTCAATTATTATTGAATTTAATTATTCAATTATTATTAATTTTAAAACTGAAATTTTTATAAGGCAAACAATGACCATGGACCTTGCGCAGCCTGAAACTCAACAGATATTAATTAAAACTCTTTTGGAGGGAGAAGAGAAATGGATGCCACTCGTCTGGGAGAGAGGTGCTCCTCCGTGCGCCGGAGGCTCCGGGGTCCGGGGCAGGGCGGCTACTGGCTGCCTGCTGCCAGGGAAAAGCACAGGCTCCCCACCTGAGCTCCCTTGCAGCAGTGAGGGTCACTGGGTGCTGCTGCTGGGCAGGCTGAGAGGGAACTCGGCCCATGCAGCGCTCCTGCTCGGCTCCAAGCAATCTCCGCTGCTGCAATGAAGCTCAGGCAGCACACTTGCGCAGGGCTCCTTGCAAGTTGCGAGCCCGGAGTTTCGGTGAATGGTGACTCAATTTATTATTACTTACTGTAGTTTTAAAATGTATTATTGTCTAGGTCTTGTTGTATTTTTATTTTATGTCCTTAAATATTACCCAATTACGTTTCAATCTGGTTCAGGCTGCGCTTGGGCGGTTTGTGGGCCACATGTGGCCCGTGGGCTGCACGTTGGACACCTCTGATCTAGGAGGTCTGCACGAACTCTTGCAAACCCAGTTCAGAATTCCAGAGGCTCCCCTCCATCCCTCTCCACCCCTTTCTTCTTCCCCAGTGATTGTCAGCTCCCCTTGCCATTGTGTTTGCTCAGCCACATTGGGCTGCTTGAACCCAGTGAAACTCTGGGGATTCTTTTCCTCTAAAGATATTTTTTTAAACCACGCCCAATTTTGGTGTTCCTCATGCCTCTTGTCACTATCTTATTGTGTACAGATAGCGGCATCCTGATTCAGAAGAGCTGTTACTCGAAGAACTGTGTTTACTTTTGCTGGGTTTGCGCAATGTGGTAAATCATAGTTGGCTTAATGGTGGTATATTCAATAAAATGCAATTGGCTGGAGCCACACACATTAAGTTAGAAATAATTATTTAGATACGCAGCCTGGTCTGTTGGTATATTTAGTTCTATTTTCATATTTTCTGGTGTTTAGTCCTAAATGATCTTTTTTTTCTCCAGAAAACCAATCTGTTTTGCTTAGATACTTAAAAAGAAGGAGGGTGCAGTAATATCTTTTATCTATTTTTTATGTTTCATTGATTTTATTGTAATTTCTTTGATTGTTGTGAGTTGCCCAGAGTTGTAGAGAGTCAGACAGCATTCAAGGTTAATACCTCCTTCTCCTTCCCCTTCCCCTTCCCCTTCCCCTTCCCCTTCTCCTTGGAAGTCTTCTGTCACAGAACTGTGACAACATCTAGCAGGTGATATTCTAGCTTTCAGAAGAAAGGAAACTCGGAACAAGAACTTTTATTTATTTATTTATTTATTTATTTATTTATTTATTTTTATTTTATTTATTTTCTATCCCGCCTTTATTATTTTTATAAATAACTCAAGGCGGCAAGAAATAGAATCACATGAGACAACAAGAAAAGGTAAACAAGAGGTGTATCAACTATATTAAAAATGCAAATTATGTTGATAATCCACATTGACTACCTAGTAAATGGCTGGATTAGCTGAATGAGAGAGGTTTACTGTATTGACCTGGACAGTGAATCTAGAAAAACACTCAGAGGTCTTTCACCTGTAATGCCTGTTTCCCTGCAAATTTAGGAATAGGAATCAGATCAATAAATGCATACAGAGCATGTTTTAAGTGGACATTTAGAACTTCTTGACGTGTGTTCTGCTGCATGCTTTGTGCAACTGTCAGTACAAAATGCCAATGTTTGGAATTCCAGGCAAAGTAAATTGCAGCATTTCCCATGACTTTACAAGCCTTCCCTTCTCCTGGGATGGTCTACCCAGTGTCCCATACCATAACTTCCTCTGCTTGGCATAGTCCCAATTTGAGCCCCATTTCCTCACACACACCCCGCCCAGATGGCTGCAAGTACCTCTGCTGGCTTACACCCCTAATCCACCTCAGTCACACACATTCAACGCCCTCCACCATATTCTCTAACCCCACTTCACATACTATATTCCCCTGCCTTTCCTGGGGGATACAGATCTGACTTACATCTCTCTGCCTCCCCTCTATATTCTCATTCCCAGAGGTGGGGAAACTCTTTTCTGATCTCCCTGGCTTTCACCCAGGGAGTATGATCCTAAAATCCCCAACCCACCGAACCAGTCCAATCTGTTTATCCGAATTTCTGAAGTTGCCACCTGGATTCAGCAGTACCTGTTTGCATTGACAACTTTGTTTAAAATATTTTTTTATCTCGCCTTTATTATTTTTATAAATAACTCAAGGCGGTGAACATACCTAATACTCCTTCCTCCTCCTATTTTCCCCACAACAATACTCCGCACAGCCAAGTATTGGTTGTACACCACCCAGAGTCATGTTTAGTGAGATGGGGGGCTATATAACTCTGCTAAATAAATAAATAAATAAATAAATAAATAAATAAATAAATAAATAAATAAAATTGTGACAGGGTCATCATCTGATTTTGTTGCCTTGACTGGGGCATATGGAAAAAATGAGCATGAGGGAAAAACAGAGGCAGAAGTCTTACCATTAATGAACCTACAACTACATTCAACTTGCTTTGAGTGATGGTTCCTTAACTTATTCCCATTGAGCTTCAGCTGCTGCATACTATACCTATCCAAGAAGGAAGATTCATGGCTAAACAATCTTTCTTTTTTGGTTGTCTCTAATTCTGTCTACAGTGGGAGATAGAAGACATCCTTTTGTTTAGTTTTGCCTTTTTTTTTTAACAGTCAGGCTGCCATCCATCCACTAGAAAGTATCCCCTTAAAAGAAGGGTTAGAAAACCCCAAGCAGTAGAATTTCACATTCTGATGTTAAGTTTAGATTTCAAAACTCAAATATTGGACTTCACGGCCAAATGTTCATAAATCCCAAATGTCAGATTTAACATTTATCTAGTTCTGTGTTACATCTGTTTCCTATGACTTTGAACAGAGATAAAACAAGGCCTAATTTTCAGGAAGCTACTAAGCAAAGCTTACATATTTATCTGCTTGTTGCAATAAGGCTGCAACAGGCTGAGGTAGTTCCCCTTACCTCTCAAGATTTTAATCTCCTTTCTTTAAAATTTTAATTTCCCCCTGTAATGTAAGTAGATTCCATGTGTACCTAAGGCTTTGTAATATTTTAAGCTTGTTGGCTCAATACCATTTATTTACTCTCTGTGAAGCTAAGAAAGGGTATTTCAAATACGCATTGGCAGTTGGTATGATTTACTTTTTGTCAGGTGACGGGACCAAGAAAAATAGGAGGAGGTGTTTCCATCTATAATGGAAAGCATGTTGCATGTGCTACTGACGTGCTTGGAATTATAAGAAAAGATGAGCATTAATAGATGAGGAGGAGGCAAGACATCCAATATTCAAAGTATATTTCTAGTCCACCAGCATTTGTCACCAGATAATAGCCTTCAAATAAATCTCATTTTGCAAAAAGGTTTTTAAGACTTGCTTAAATCTGACAGTTCTAAAGGTCCCTCGTGAACTATGAAAAAGCAATCTCAATCCAGCTGCTAGTGTTTAGGATGACACAAAGTGAAAAATGCTGTAAACAGAGTCGTTATTACGAGATGGATGGTAAAGAAGTATGACAAATAAATAAATAAATAAATAAACAAACAAACAAACAACAGAAGCTTTTTCCTTTAGTTTAGCTTTGTTATTCTCTTTCCCTAATAGATTCCACAAACAGCAGGGCTGAGCTGGAAAATCATGGAGATTTTTTTTTCATTGCTGACTTGATGATGGGAAGAGCTATTTTTTTCTTGTTGCAAAGTAAAAATTAAATTAATGAGAAAAGCATGGAATAATGTAATTAAATAAGGACTTTGCATATTATCTTAGTGAACTTCTTTTTCAGGTAGTCAATGGATGCCAAAAGAAAATAAATTGAAGATGGGGCCTTGACCATGGTAGAGCAGTTTCCAAGCAGGGTTCTAAAGAATTACTGTATATTGGGGGTTCTTAGTGAGAAGGAGTCAGTGGGCAAACTTTCCTGAATTTGAGTTTTATGTCCATCAGTGGTAAACATCTTGCCTACTATTGCTCTATCTACAGGGCAGATCTGGGTGTGTTCTAGGGGTAGGGCTGTTAATTAATTTTGTAGCTTTATAAATGCACATGAGTTATCTGACCTCTTCAACTCCTTGGAACTGAAATTACTCAAGAATTTCTATTTTTTCTCTGTTTTTTTCTACATTCTGCTGGTAGGATTTTATTCCTTCATTAATCTTTTTTGCAATGGCTAACCTTGTTTTTAGAGCTGAATAATAAACAATAACATTATTATTATTTGTTGCATCAGTCAGATTGAATCCATAAGTTTCTGTTTGTTAAATGAAGATTTATCAGAGTTAAATATACTATTCTTTATTTCTCCGCTAGAATTCAGAATATAATATAAAGGTGTTTTAAAATGTCATGTTTGTCCCATAGTGTTACAGAATGACAATTTCTTCATCACTTCGTAATGTGATATTTCACCCTGAAAAAATTGGTTCTGCAAGGTATTTTTCAGACGTCTAACCCCTGACCATGTGCTCCTTGGTAAACTCCCATGAGGAGATGATGGAACAGATAAATCATCATAGAAGTAAATGTGCAGCTACTTCTCGTCTTTTTCCCTAGGCTAGGGAGAAAATATCCAGGTTACCTGGTTCAGAAATATCTACTGTGACCTTTAGGGTTAGCAAAAGGCGTCTTGCTATAGCTTCCTCTCTGAAATCATAGTGACTGGTACCCAAGACCAATCAACTTACAGTGACATTGAGCAATAATAAACAACTCAATGAATAAGAATTCACTGCCCTTTCATAACAGCTGCAACCAGTTGCCTAAAAACAGCTACTCACTTGGCCAAACGACAAGATTCTGTCTCGAAATGCTCTCACGTTAATTAATTAATTTATTTTATCACATTTTTATTGCACATAGGTGACAGAAAGTAGGTCAATCCCATTCCTGGTTCTGGAACTGAATCCTCCAATGAAGCTGCCTGGCCTGATGTTCAAAAAGAAGGAACAAGAGTTGCTGAATAACTCATTCAAGGAGTGAAGTTCTTGGCAACGTAGTGACAGTATCCAGCTGCAGTGAGTATTGAGCTATTGTAAACAGGTTACTTAAGTGTAGCTTCCATGTATGTATTTATTTATTTTCTATCCCACTTTTATTATTTTTATAAATAAGTCAAGGCGGTGAACATATCTAATACTCCTTCCTCCTCCTATTTTCCCCACAACAACCACCCTGTGAGGTGAGTTGGGCTGAGAGAGAGGGACTGGCCCAAGGTCACCCAGCTGGCTTTCATGCCTAAGGTGGGACTAGAACTCTCAGTCTCCTGGTTTGCCATTGGCTCCTTCCTAGGACTGAGAGTGAGTGACTGGCCCAAGGTCACCCAGCTGGCTTTCATGCCTAAGGCGGGACTAGAATTCTCAGTCTCCTGGTTTGCCATTGGCTCCTTCCTAGGACTGAGAGTGAGTGACTGGCCCAAGGTCACCCAGCTGGCTTTCATGCCTAAGGTGGGACTAGAACTCTCAGTCTCCTGGTTTCTAGCCCAGCACCTTAACCACTAGACCAAACTAGCTCTGCTTCTGTATTGCTTTGCTTCCTTTTCTAAGTGGTTAGCTAGACGTCTCTTGGTCTTCACAAGCAATGGCTGAAAGGAGAATCCCTTCCACTGGAGAAACCTATCGTTTTCATGTTGCAGTTGTGCCTTTGACAAAGGCATTTGGCAGGCTATGGCTAGAAACAACAGATCCCTCAAATGATTATAGCATATCTGCATTTCTTTGAACTTGTGACCCGGGAGGCAGGTGACATGTGTGGACGTAATGGATCCATTGTTTTGTGCCTATTATATTGTGTATAAGTAGAAGGGGAATTGCATCCTGTTGGAGTGTGTGTTTTCTTGCACACGCAGAGTATCAGAAAGCATTTAGCTTCAGAGACCAATAAATGACACCAGTCATTGTAGTAACTTAGTTGCAGTTGTATTAGTTACTCATACAAACAAATACTATTTACAGTTATCTTCCAGATCCCTGGAAGTGTTACAAATCCACATAGTAGAAACAAACAGAAGTAGAAGCAAACAGAAAGAAACAGTAAGCAGGGCGGGGCAGGCAGGATCTTTTATACTCTTCAACCTGGATCACGTGCTGCCTGACCATTTAAAGTTTGCAGGTGTTTGCCTAATAAGGTTATATTGCTGTGACTTACTCCTCAAGGAATAATACACCAACACATCCCCTATTTTGCCGCCAGTAATTCTCTAAGCGGCTAGGGTCAACAAAACAGATGGAACCATCACTGCTTCTCATCTGCCCTGAAGTTGCTGTAGAATGAAGAAAGCCTTGACCCTGAGATGGGTGTCATGAGAGCCAGTGTAGAGTGGTAGTGAAGGACTGGGGCTGCAGAGACCAGATTTTAATCTACTCTCAGTCACAGAAACTCACTGGGTGGCTTTGATCTCCCAGCCTCCTCACAGGATTGTTATTGTGGGATATAACACAAGGATTCTCCATGGAAGGAGCCTCCTAGAAAAGATGTGATAAGTCTAGATGATGATAATTAGCAATGTTGGGATTTGTACCTAAGCAACATCTGGAAGGCCACAGGATTCTCATTCCTGATGTGGGAGAATGAAGAAGGAAGGTCTGAATAGGATGACCACTTAGTTTTCATAGGATGGTGAAAGCTAAAATAGGCAAGCAAAAGCATTCCTTTCATTCATACTTCACTTTTAGGAAAGAGACTGAGTTGAGATTCTGAAACGGTGTGGTTTATTGACTGAAATTTTGAAAGATAAAAATAGGACTGAGTTTCAAGAGATAATCAGTGGACCTTACTTTGTGGTCTTGGTGATTCCTTACCCCTACCCCCAGACAGATACAAAGATTTGGTGGCAAAGATCAAAAGCTGCACTAGTTTATTGAAGAAATAGGAGTGTGTGTGTGTGTGTATGTGTGTACATGTATGTACATACACATGGGTACATGCATGGCAACTGGTTGCAATCAAAAGGAATAGAAAGCAGGTTAGAAGAATATTTTTTCTTATTTTCCATTCTGTCTTAAAAAAAACTTTTAAAGAAGTAATAACAGTATACATTTTTAAAGGTGTGAAAACTGCTAACCTTTTGTAATAAGAAAAAAATACATTTTAATTATGCAAAAAAGCTAGTGTTAGAATATAAAACAGCTCTCTGAAAAAAATCTAGAACAAAATAAAGGACTATCTGGGTTTGATAGACAATACCTTTTATATGTTGGCTTGATTCCTCTGCACCAAGGACTCCACAATATTTTAATTATTCTTACAATATATCTTGAATAAGAAAAAAGAATATTGACTGTTTTGTCTTTTCCTTTAATTGCTGTTCCTTTCTGAGCTCAGGTAAGACATTCTCGCTTTAAAGTGATGTGCTTTTCATTATATTTACACAGATACTCTTAAGATTTCAATCACACATTCAAGTGAGATATAAATACCTGGAACAGGCGTACCCCACATCAGTCAGAAAAGCAACATGTTTCAGGTTTGATTGTATTCAGCACAAGCCTGTATTTTTTTTAAATCAGAAGAAACTACTGCCGTCATCTGAAGCTGTTATCTTGTCATCTGGAAGCCTGATGATTTGAATCAGAGCACATCTTCCCTTTCCCTTTTAGTCAGCCGTGCTATTGTCCTAGTTAGAACCATTGTAAGTGTGGTAAATAAAGAGAGGTGGAAACTGTGATTCAGATGGGTTTAATTTCACTCTGATATTTTCACACATTTTGATTCTACCAGTTTCAGCTTATGGATGCCTAACACGATTTCTCAGCTTTTGGTTGAAAACTGAAATTGCTGACCAATATGTTTCAAGCAAATTATCACAACTATTCCATTTCAGATTAGGAAGGATTAGTGTAAAACATTTTCCTAATCTAAAATGTCCAAATACTACTGCAAACCTGCCTAACTATATCTCTTAGGGCAACTGTGTAGACCAGTGTTTCTCAACCTTGGCAACTTTAATATGAATGGACTTCAATTTCCAGAATTCCCCAGCCAGCCAGCCATTCTCCATGCTGGCTGGAGAATTCTGGGAGTTGAAGTCCACACATCTAAAAGTTGCTAAGGCTGAGAAACACTGATGTAGACTCTGGTACTTAGGGTTTCACCCTTGCAGACAGAGATTAGTTTAGTTGTTTTTTCCTGCTGAAGAAGCTCTAGATTGGGACCTGCTAACCCTACGTCTGTTTAATGTCTTCACACTTGAACTATTTTGAAAGAAACTGGCACCTGGGTTGTTCCTTGTAATTTCTTTCCTTTTGCAGCAAATTAGTCAGTCATTGCACTGTGAGAAATGGCTTCTTCATATGCAGGCTGCCATAGATTAATGCAGTGTTTCTCAACCGTGGCAACTCTTAAGATGTGTGGACTTCAACTCCCAGAATTCCCCCGTCAGGCAGTTTAAAATGAGCTCCATATTGACTTAGTTCATACTTTCCACTCTCATTTGTAGTTTACCTCCCACCCCAAAACACACACTCCTGAAGACCTTGAAGGAGATTCTCCTGTATTTATCTAGGCTCCGAGGTTCTTTGACATTTATGGATTATTTCAAGTCCAGAGGCCTGGAGCTTTCTAGTCCCTGCTGCTGAGAGGGACATGCTGAGGATAACTGATCCTTCAGTCTTTAAAATGGACTGTTCCTTATATTGCGATGATGACCTGGCTCACAGTCATTGTACCATAACTGCGGTTTACAAACCGTGATGGCTGCATCACATCTGGAAGGAACTCAGTTAGGAATGGTTGGTCTAAAGTACAAGGAGAAGGCTACAGATCCAATTACGCCTTCTCAGTATGCTAGGACTCTGAGGATTTTTGTTAAGAAATGAGGAATGGAAGCTTGCTATGGTTAAAACCTAATAATGCATATACAGTAAGTGGGGCGGAGCTAAAACACTCCTAAAGAGGTGCAATCCAGAGGGCCTGGAGCAGATAGCGAGATACCATTCAATCTTGGGAAGGAGGTGGAACAGTTAATTTAACTGGCAGGGTCTTTGCTACCTGTGTATTGCTGTGTGCATGCAATTTTGGCACAGCTTCTGAAATCTCAAGTGGAGATAGGGCATATCATTTGAGACCATAACATGAAAAATAACTAGACAGGAGATAATTGTTCACTTATACCTCTTGCTAGAGAGTCTTGACATTTTTAGATACATTCAGTACAGGAAGTAGATCATGAGCATCAATCTCCAAAACATGTAGCATTTTTCTCTATGTTTTAGCTGTATTTCATACTAAAATACAGGAATCTATTGGCTGCATATCTAATTCAGTTGAATGATAATTCTTTTATCATGGCATTTCCACACAGGCACTGGATTTGACCCTAATTCTTCTTCAGCATTTGTATTCTTTATACCTTGTTAGCCTCCAATAGTCTTGTTTATTTGATAGATAAATAACAAATAAATAAAAAAGAAAAGAAAAAAGATTTGTGCCCTGCTGTGAGTTTCTTCCCTGCTGCCTTCCTTGCTGCCCTCCATCCTCCCACTGAAAAATGGTTGCCCCATGGCAGCTCTTACCCCCTTCCCAGCATTCCTCTGCCCTTCCCACATTTGCTTTCCAAGAGAACTAACTGGCTACTGTGTGGGGAAGCGGCAAAACCACTTGGCAACGTGATTCAAGACTTCAAGGAGAGGTGGGGACTTTGGAAAGGAGAAGGAAGGGGGTGGGACTTTCCACTTAGGGGTCACTGCTCTCCTACACAGCTCCAGAAGAAGCCTGCAAAACTGTCTTTGTCACCTTTCCTCCAAGCCAAGTTAATCAGATCAGCTCACCCAGACCTTTGGAAGCCCATAAAAAATGGGTGGAGCTTCAACTGTATTGTCGTGGCCACCATCTTGACTTTTTCGACCATACCCTATGAACACCTCTGGGAAGCCCCATGGTGTTGGGACATGGGGGCATGGCACCAACCTCTTGTGTACTGAAGGAGACCCAGTTGCTTTGATACTGTAAATGGAGCTACTTTAGCGTGTGGTAGTGTGTGTATCCTTAGACCCGGAACCTCTATCAGGTTGACATGATAATGATATCTAAACCACAGCACATTAAATATTATTCAACCCCCTTTTCTCTCCTAGGTGTACTGTTATCAAATACAATATAGGCATACATTCAAGAAAGAATGTGTGAAACCCACACTGAAATTGAAAATAACATCTGGTATAGATATAATAAAACAAGAGCTGGTTTGGTGTAGTAGTTAAGGCATTGGGCTAGAAACCAGGAGACTGTGAGTTCTAGTTCCGCCTTAGGCACAAAGCCAGCTGGGTGACCTTGGGCCAGTCACTCTCTCTCAGCCCTAGGAAGGAGACAATGGCTAACCACTTCTGAAAAAAAAAACTTGCCAAGAAAACTGCAGGGACTTGTCCAGGCAGTCTTTGAGAATTGGACACGATTGAATGGATTAAAAAAATAGATATAATAAAAGTACATAGATATAAAAGTAATCTGCTTTGGGATGATTCTTAATGAAAAATGGGCTAATAAGAAACCTAATAAAGTAGGGTACACTTCCAACATAAAATGATATTGCAGTTGCTTTGTCACAGGAAACAAAGGATATCAGCTACCGAAATTCATTATGACTTCTGTCTCCATATCAGGCCCTATTCGTAGCAAGTTCAGGATGGAGCCACCCTTCCATGAGGGAGCCCATGCTTTGGGTACAGGACTTGGCAGATTCATTCCCTGGCATCTTCAGCGAGGGCTGGAAAGACATTTGCCTGAAAGCGGGAGAACTGCTATTCATCAATGCCAACAACATTGTGTTGGATGGATATACAGTAGAGAGCTTCCTGAGTTTCTATGGGATCCACAATTTGGCAATATCTCTCTCAAGACAAGACAACTTCAGCAAAAGGGAAGTCTTACTGAATCAATTGCCTTGTTAAGCAACATACCCAGTTCTTTTAACCACTCTTCGTAGGATTTAGCCTCCAAGCCCCTTACCATCTTTGTTACTCTTCTCTGTACTCTTTCCAGTTCCTCAGCATTCTCCTTGTATTGTGGCAGCCAAAATATTTCTGCCCATTTTCCAAAGCAATACTTGTACAGTATGTGAGAGAAACTGGTACATATGCCTCAGAAGGCTATACAGTGCTTCAATTTACACAGACATATTACTGCAAGAATATCACAGTAGTTTTAAACAAGGTCCCATACTCAAAAAATCTAGGATTTCTGTTGTGGAAAAAAACAACAACTCTCTGTAATTGAGGACATGAAAAATAGTTTTAGAATTTTTCTTTAAGTACTAAAAAGATTGTTAGAGTTCTTGTGTTGCCTTGGCGAATTATTCCTGTACAAAGCAAAGCGTTCTCATGATGACGTGAACGCCAGGTGGCTAGATAACAATAGTCACGTGTGTATTGTTATGGCTAGTTTCTGGATCTTCCCATGGGAACAATGCCTCCTGATTTCCTTCTGTGGGAAGCCTTGCCCAGGCCCCCTGAGCAAGGAGGGGGGGGAACTCAGTGCTTAGGTGCAGCACTGCTACCCAATAGCAGGTCATGCTATGTGCTTTAGGCCTAATGCTTTGGGCCTAGTGTGTGTCACAGCTAACATCCAGCCAATCAGAAAGCTAGAAGAACTGAATATACATCCATGCAAAATGGTGTTCTATGCTTCTTGATTTCTAGTGTTTTTTAGCCATGTAGTTCTTCACGTGTTCACTTCCCATGGACTGGGCAGAGTGAGCTATGCCTGGCTTTGGGTATAGGCCATGGCAGGAACTCTGGCCCTGGGATCAATACACGGAACTCTGCTTATAAGTTTGTTTTGTTTTTCCTTTTACAATGATGTATCTTGTATATTCATCTTTTTCATTTTTGCGATAATGTACTGTATCTGCATTATTGCCTTATGCTACCAGTAAACACTGTTAGCCCTAACAAGCTGCATTCTTGTCTGTTTATTCTCAAGCCTCGGTTTTTCCCCTTTAAGCCAGCGTATATCCCATCAGGTTATGGGCCCAGAGAGAAATTTGCGTTTTCTTTGCTGCGTTGTTACCTGGCTGTAAAAGGGAGTTTGTTTTTAGAGGCTGGTTTCGGAGTAAACATGTTTTCTTTGAGTGGTCAGCAATGGCTGAACAGTATCTGGTCAGTCTGCCATTTGAGCCTTTAGTGTGTGGAGATGGAATCATTCTTTTTGCAAGAAGAAGATTTGTGGCAGTATGTGGCAAATCCACCTCCAGAGGATCTCTCTGAAGAAGTGCAAGCATGTTTGGACTGTGCTTATGGCATTTTTGCTTTTGGGAATCAAATCCTCTGAATGGAATTATCTCAGCTACTGCATGTCAGCTACTCAAGGACTGAGTAATGGGTGCTGAGAAGCTGTTGGAGCCTTTAATACACAGTGGAACTCTGTTGCCCTTGGTGGTCTATTAAGACAGCTTTATGGTTTGAAGCTGCAACCGGTGAGACTGTGATGACCCACCTTGGTGAGTTCAAGACTTTGTTTGCTGCATTTGAACAAGAAGGCATGTTTTTTCTGGCACTGTAAAAAAGCATGCGTGATTTTGTCAAGCCAGGAGCTACTGGTCGAGAAAGCAACGACGCTATCTCCCTGCGACCTTGTTGTGGATTATTTTACAAGCCACTTCCAGGATTCCTGAGAATTCCTAACAGAGTGTTCCAGCTGAAGTAAAACCTGGTATGGAATTTACATTTGCCATGGTTTGCTGTGATTCTGGAAGGCTGTTCCCTGCCCCGATGTCCAGCGGATGCTGTCAGTGCAAGAAGCCCGATTTTCGAATGGAGGGGAAGCCAGAAGCCAGAAGCCAGATGTCAGCTAAACAACGAATCCGAGTCTTCTACTCTGCCGGACTGCTGTTTGTAAGCATTTCCAGAGACTCTGTTGTTGAATTCGGCTTTCAGCCTTGAGTTCAGCAAGTCATTTTAGCTGATATTTCTGTGATAAGTGTGTAAGAATGTGTATGTATACACTTGTTTTTCTCTCCTCAGTGTTCCAGCCCTGGTCAAGTCTGAGTGCAGGTGCTGAATGTTTCATTGCGATATGAAACTGCTTGTGTTGAGGTTGAGTGTGTTAGAGACAAACCTGTAACATCAAGTGTGTGAGATGCTGTGGAGATTGTGTGGACAGGACATTGTGTGTTTAATGTTCCCCACATCATAAATGCATCCATAAAGTTTTCACAAAGTACTGGGGTATCCCAGGATGGGAGAGTGTGTCTCAGATAGCCAAATGCATTCTGAGTTAGAACCCAGGAAATGTGCAAAAGTTTCTTGATTGTGTTGTGTGTAAACTGTGTGTAAACAATCTAATATCAGGACTGTATCTGTTGCTAGGCAAAGTGACAGAGTGTTAACTAGACCATTTCAGTTGGTTCATAGAGACCTAGTTAGCCCCCATGTCCCAAGTAATGGTGGGGTGCGAGTTTAGATTGTGACTACATTCAACCCAGAGTTCTCACTCAAGGCACAAATGACCAGGCTCAAATTATCTACTTTGGACACATTATGTGAAGACCCCAATCTCTGGAGAAGACTCTAATGCTGGGAAAGGTGGAAGGAAAGAGAAGAAGATGACCAGCAGCAAGGTGGGTGGACTCAGTTATAGTGGCAATGGGTGCACCATTGGAAGATCTGAAGGACCAGGTTAGGGACAGATCGTCATGGAAAAAAAATCTATGTGGTTGCTAGGAGTCAGAAATGACTTGATGGCACATAATCAATTAATCAATCAACAATGTTGATTGCATGCTACAACTCTTTTCCTTAAGGTATTACATTTACCTGTTTTGCATGTACAGTAGTTTAGAGTTTGTGACATTTATTTATTTGTCCTACTTCTATGACCGCCCATCTCCCCGCACAAGGGGGACTCTTGATATGTTGACATTTGACATGTTTATGAAGACACTAGCCTTTGAATCAAGCTGCTAATGTGAATATTTATTTATTTATTTATTTATTTATAATTTGATTTATATCACCGCCCCATCTCCCCCAAAGGGGACTCTGAGCGGTTTACAAAAAACAAACAATTAAAATAACATACAGTATCATAAATATAAGTAATTAAACTAGATATAAAATAAGTATAAAATCCAAGAAGCGGTGAACTTGTGTTTAAAAGGGCTCTATGGCACCAGCCATCCCCAAGAGGAGCTGTTACCCCTCCCTTCCCAGGCGAGGCAGCAGAACCAGGTCTTTAAGTTCTTCCTGAAGGCTGGGAGCAATGAGGCCTGCCTCACTTCCAGGGGTAGAATGTTCCAAAGGGCGGGCGCCACCGCAGAGAAGACCCGCCTTCTAGACCCCGCCAGGTGAAATTCCCTTGCCAACGGGGTCCGCAGCATGCCCTTTCTGCATGACCGAGTGGGATGGTTCGATGTTATGGGGGTGAGATGGTCCCTCAGGTAGCCTGGTCCCATGCCATGTAGGGCTTTAAAGGTGATAACCAACACCTTGAATTGGACCCGGAAGCACACTGGTACCCAGTGCAGCCGGCGCAGCAGAGGTGTCACATGTGCCGATCTTGGGGCACCAATAACTGTGCACGCAGCTGCATTCTGGACCAGTTGAAGATTCTGGATACTGTATTGCCAAAGGCTTTCACGGCCTGAGTCTGATGGTTGTTGTGGGTCTTCTAGGCTGTGTGGCCATGTTCTGGACGTTGTGGTTCCTAACGTTTCGCCAGCATCTGTGGCCAGCATCTTCAGAGGGCAGGAGCACAGGCAAGGTTCTTTCTGTGCTCAGGTAGAGTGGCAATGTTTGTTTTCTATTTATAGAGCTAAGTTATAGGAGATTAGGTGGGTTTTTTTGTTGTGTTGAAATGTTAACGAGTGGCTGCTGAGCGTGATGTTAGAAGTATTCCCATGTCCTGGTAGTTGACCTGAGTTCGTTGACCTTTTTGCAGGCTGTGTTTATTAGGACTGGTAGCCAGGTTTTGCTAATTTTTAGACTTTCTTCTTCTTTATTGTAACTGTGCTGGTGTTTGTGAATTTCAATGGCTTCTCTGTATAATCTGGTGTAGTGGCTTTTGGTGTTGTCCAGTATTTCTGTGTTTTCAAATAGGATTTTGTGTCCCATTTGCTTGAGAGCATGTTCAGCTACTGAAGATTTTTCCGGTTGCTGTAATCTGCAGTGTCTTTCGTGTTCTTTTATCGTGGTGTGAATGCTTCGTTTTTGTGGTTCCGATGTAGCTGCGGACAAGTATACAACGAACTTGGCTCAACTACCAGGACATGGGAATACTTCTAACAATGAACATGCTAATCATGCTCAGCAGCCACTCGTTAACATTTCAACACAACAAAAAACCCCACCTAATCTTCTATAACTTAGCTCTATAAATAGAAAACAAACATTGCCACTCTACCTGAGCACAGAGAGAACCTTCTGTCTGCGCTCCTGCCCTCTGAAGATGCTGGCCACAGATGCTGGCAAAACATTAGGAACCACAACTTCCAGAACACGGCCACACAGCCCGGAAGACCCACAACAACCATTCTGGATACTCCTCAAGGGTAGCCTCATGTAGAGCACATTACAATAGTCTATATGGGAGATGACCAGGGCGTGAGTGACTGTACAGAGGGCATCGTGATCAGAATATATCAGAGGTACTGCACTTTCTTTACAACTTTAAATGACATGTGAGGCTGAATCTTGGCAGGTGAAAATCTTTTTGATTTGCCAACAGTTTCTATTTTAATAATAGGATTTAAGATTACTATAGGTAGTCCTCACTTAAGGACCACAATAGGGACCAGAAAATTGGTTAAGTGGTGCGGTCATTAAGTGAGTCACCATGCGACCGGACCCGATTTTACAACCATTTTTACCACAGTTGTTAAGCGAATCCAGCTTCCTCAATGGACATGCAAAAAAGGTCGCAAATCGCAATCACGTGACTGTAGGATGCTGCAGCTGGTTATAAATGCGAGCTGGCTGCCAAATGCCTGAATTGTGATCATGTGACCATGGGGGTGGTGTAATGGTTTGCGATGGTCATAGGTGCGAGTACAAGTTGTAAAGCACTTTTTCTGAGGCTGTTGTAACTTCGGACCATCGTTAAATGAATGGCCTTTAAGCAAGGACTACCTGTATACTGTAGCCTCTCTGCTGTTGCCATAGAGCAGAAGCCAGCAACTTACAGTCCATGGGTTGCATGTGGCCCACTGCCCAAAATCAACTGGCCCCAAAAGAAATACTGTATATCCACCCAGCTTGTGAGAAAGGTAGCTGTCCGTTTGGCTGCTCTTGTGAGTGTTCGCTGCCTACTCAGGCAACCATTTTGGTGACAAATTCACCGGCCACCTTGGCATGGGCAAAGCAACAAGTCCCTCACTTGGCGCTGGCAAGAATGAGAGCAAGCCATGAGGTAGAGAAGGAGGAGGAGATGGGAGCAGCGTGGCCTCTGGCTCCTATGCAGAAGGAGGTTGCCAACCCCTGGCACAGAGGATGATTTCATCATTTTTGTTTACATCATACATCAAAAGATACTAGTTTCTCGCTGTGTCTATTATACCTATATGCTGAACATGATATTAGCTACCACTGGTAGTTTGCACACAAACTGACGTGATGATGTGCTTGAGATTTGACCACAAGATCTGGAAACAAGGAGCAATCGGCACTTAGTTCCAGATGATCATCTGGAAACCAACTCCACATAATTAGTCTAGAACTCTACTTTATTGAGAACGGCTTTGGTAACAGAATCTTGCAAGCCTGTTTGGGTTTTTCCTCCCCTCTCTCTTATAATCAGGGAGGAGCCATCTTGAGTCTCTTCCTCATCCCACCTCCTTTCCCAGGACTTAAGGAATGCTTCTGCCTTTTTTGTTTTTGTAACAGCTTTTGAATATTTCCCTCAAGGTCTGTAGCTTGAATCATGTCAACTGGATTTCTATTTTCTCAGTGGAAACGTTTCGCTCCTTATCCAAGGAGCTTCTTCAGTCTGAGCAAAGTTGGTAAGGGAATCCTAAATATGTTTCTAGGTAGCTGTGTGACCTTACACCTGGGGCTAGGTCATGGTTATATTGAGATGTTATTTTAAGTCCCTTTATCATCTAAAGGAGGATCGTTAAGATCACCATGCTGCTGTTGAGCTTGTGAAATGGTCTTAATCTCCCTAGGCACAGAAGACAAAGTGGGGAGGAAGATGGGGGAGAGATTGTGCCTGATCCTAGACACTCACAAGAGCAGCCAAACGGACAGCTACCTTTCTCACAAGCTGGGTGAGACATGATTCAAGCTACAGACAATTCCACCTGGATGACTGAGAACCTTCATAGACATTTCCCTCAAGGCCATCGTCATGGCTCTCCATACCCTTGCCTTTGAGCGTAGGTTAAAGGTATAGGGAGCTGCTGTATCAAATTAGATCCCTGAAGCTTTTTCTAATCTTGTGCCCTGTAGATGTTTTGGGACTATACTATAATTGTGGAGTCCTTGGTGCTCTCTGAGCCTTGTTGTTTTCTTGCAACGTATACTATATATGTTACTATATTCCAGTGCTTTCTAAATTGCCACCGTTGGTGACACACCAACGGCGGCGGTGGCGGCGCGGCAGTGCGTGTGGGGGCGGTGGCGTGCACGGCAGCAGTGCGGGGAGGCGTGTGGGGGTGTGTATGGTGGCGGCAGCAGCGGCGGCCTCCGCTAAAACGTGGAAGCGCTGATGGTGCGCCGCCGCCGCCGCCATACACGCCCCCGCTGCCACTTCCGGGTTGTGTGGCGACACACCAGACTGTGTGTTGCGACACACTAAAGTGTCACGACACACAGTTTGGAAAGCTGTGCTATATTCTATACTATAATTTTCAGAGTTCCCTGACAGGATGGCTGTCCATAGTTTTCTGGGATGTCAAAGAAGACTACAGCTGAGTTTCTGGTCCTTCTGGACATAAAGTAGTATGTACTATAGATCCCTGACTCCCTTCTTCAGTACAGGCATACAGTTGGAATGCCTGCTGAATGTTAATGGTTTAACTAAACTCCAAACCTTCTATCTGACTGACATTTTTATATCTCTCATCACCAAAGGTTCCATTTGTTACAGCATTTATGGGTTAAATCTATCATATATGAATAGGTTGCTATCTTCATGATAGGTTGAGGTCTATCTTCACACTACGAGTCTACTGACAGCGATTTCCTTATTAAAAACAATCTGATCTGTATGCAAGGCTATGGTACTGTATTGTTTAACACCCCCCCTTCCTTTCCTAAATTGGCTGCTGAAATCATTAATCTTTGCATGGCGTGTCAAGGCTGCCCTTCCATGTTTTGATTTGAGCTCATAATTTCAGAGCAAATCAATCTGATTAGAGCCCTTCAAGATACAATTCAATTTGTCCATTGGCTTTCATGGAGAAGCATTAAAAAACTTTTCAGCTGCTTCTATTTTTGGTAAAACAAGTTCAAATTTTTAGCCAAGATCCATCTTTGCAGAAGGACTAAACAAATTTATGGATCTTGGTGTAATTTTTATTTATTTATTTATTTATCTGTAGATTAAAAAAAAATCCCACCCAACTCCCAGTGTCTCTAGGCACTTTATAAAAAGCTAGCTCAGTGTTTCTCAGCCTCAGTGACTTTAAGACGTGTGGACTCCAACTCCCAGAATTCCCCAGCCAACACGTCTGAAAGTTGCTGAGGCTGAGAAACACTGAGCTAGAACAATAAAATTAAATATGTTTACCCTGGCCTTTGATTCCTAAAAAAAGTAAAAGGAACAAGCACTCTAGTGATGACTTCCTATTTCCACAAGAAGCATATTTGGGTCCTGGCCTGATCTTACGTATGGTCTGGTATTTCCAGTAAGAAAAGAAAAGAAAAAAAAAAGCGGGGGGGGGGGGGGCTGGCTATATTAACCACAGTCTGTTCTTCAAGGAGTGAAATGATCTTTTGTAACTTAGCCTGAGGTTAGCCTTTCATCTCTCCTCCCAGAACAGCTCAAACGTCTGGAGCCTACTCTAAGGTCAATCGTGTTCTGTTCCCAAAACAAATAAAGCAAATAAAGGTGGAGGGCTGGCGCAACACAGCCCATGCTGCATTTGGCAACACTTGGGCCTCCCCCTCCCCTTCATAACCTGATCTTTCTAACAGTGGTCCAACAAACCTGGCATTCTTCCACTGCAGCAACAGTAACCCCAGTATCATGGAAGACCTCTCAACAGAAGAAAGTCAGGCCGATCATTTAGACATATAGTGAAGAGTCTAAGATTCTTCTTCCCAAGCCCCATCTTGACACTTTCTCAGCCATTCTTTCAGACCACAGTGACCCAAACGTTTCCCCAGCCGCCTCTACAAGAGGCAAAGCAGGCAGCTGTTTGTACACAGGTGAGACGGAGCTTAACTTAGTCCTCTCAACTTTCTATCTCCACAGGCCTTTGCAGTCAGTTGGGATTTGAGTCGGATGATTTGAAATTCAGAGAGGGCACGTTTCAGTGCAAGGTTGTGGTTTTAAATCTGAGGGGAAACCAATTCAATTGCAACTACTTCAAGATTTGATTGGAAAGCAGGTTGTCCATGGACAATAGATATCAAAACTGCAGCTGCTTCAGTTTTTGGCAGAACAGGATGAAAACATCAGATACAACTGCTAACATCCCCAGAGAATAAAACAAAGCTGTGGGGCCTGGACTAATGTTATTCATGTCCCTTTACTTAGAGAAGGAGTAACACCTGCTTACCAACGGAATAAAAAAAAATCTGGGGGGCTGATCTGGTAGCTGTAATATTGTAGATTGTCTCTAACAACCCCCCCCCCCAAATAGCAGAAAAGCCATGAAATCTACAGAAAGCTTCACAATAGTGCCAAGTTCTTCCAAGCTGCCTGATTCGAACTACTGCTCTGAAGCAGGTCCTGCTTTGATAGGATGATGTGACTGAGTCTTTGTTAAACTAAAGCCCTCTCCTTAAATTTTGCACATAACGGTTAGACGTCTCACATACTTTGAATAGACAAGTAACTCCAAGCAAACAGCAAGGGCTGAAAACAATGGAGTTCTCACCTTGTTTTGTCTGGGATATTAAGTCTCCTGTGCTTGCCTCTAAAGGTAAAGGTTCCCCCCGCACATTTGTGCAGTCGTGTCCGACTCTAGGGGCCGGTGCTCATCTCCGTTAGTTAGCCGAAGAGCCAGCGTTGTCCGAAGATGCTTCCGCGGTCATGTGGCCGGCATGATGCACGTGGAATGCTGTTACCTACCCACCGAAGTGGTACCTACTGTATTAATCTATTTGCATTTGCATGCTTTCGAATTGTTAGGTTGGCAAAAGCTGGGGCGAGTGCGGGAGCTCACTCTGTCACACGGGGCTAGGGATTCGAACCTCTGAACCTGCGATCTTCCGATCGACAAGCCTGGCGTCTTACCCGCTGACCCACCACGCCCCTACTCTCTACTCTAGCAATTTCAGTGCCATGCTGCATTAGCATATTTGCTGGAAAGAGCCCTTGCACTTGCTGGACTTCCTCTTTTCCCTGCCAGCTATTTGCCCCCAAACAGTAAGAAGGACTTAGCCCACATGTCTCCAAAGATGTAAAATTTCCCTCAAGTTGAGGTTGTTCTGGCAGTAGTATGAAAGTGATGGGACATAGCCTCCTTCTAGGATGTTTTTTCTAATTAAGCCCCTATCTAGTCTGGCATTTTCTGGGCGTGTCCCGTCCAATCATGCTTAGCTTTTTGAGATCAGTGAAGACTGGCCTAGGTCCTACCGCCTGCTGTGATGTCTCCAAATATGCCCACCTAAATGAGAAAGAGCCTGCTGATGTGCTCCTGCTTCTTTCGGCTTGGGTAAGAATGATGAGAAGAAGGAAAGCATAGTGCTAATATTTTATTTTTTTTGATAAATATATATTTTTTATATATATATTGATAATATAATATTTTTTTTTGAGAGAGAGGTCAAGGAATCCATTTATGCCAACTTGGAAAATCCTTCCTTGAATAGAGGTGGGGGCCTCAGGCACAATCTTTCCCCCATCTTCCTCCCTGCTTTGTCTTCTGTGCCTAGGAAGATTAAGACCATTTCACAAGCTCAACAGCAGCATGGTGATCTTAACGATCCTCCTTTAGATGATAAAAGGACTTAAAATAACATCTCAATATAACCATGACCTAGCCCCAGGTGTAAGGTCACACAGCTACCTAGAAACATATTTAGGTTTCCCTTACTAACTTTACTCAGACTGAAGAAGCTCCTTGGATAAGGAGCGAAACGTTTCCACTGAGAAAATAGAAATCCAGTTGACATGATTCAAGCTACAGACAATTCCACCTGGATGACTGAGAACCTTCATAGACATAGTGCTAATACTTTGTCAATGCTTCCATCCAATGATTTGCACACATTACAAAGGCATCAGATGATTCCATGCAGATGCTACCTGCTTTAAAAAGAGGGACTGGCCATTGTGATTTCACAATGAAGCAGAGTCTTGTTATTTGTTTGTTTGTTTGTTTGTTTATTCAACTTCTATCACCGCCCATCTCCCCCCAAAAGGGGGACTCTGAGCATGTTTACAACAACGTCATGTTATACTGATGAAAAGAGAGAGGCTGAGATCGGTGTTCATGGGTTACTGATTACTTTCACGAGAGTTCAGGTGGAGGCCAAGAGTTTTCACTATGGACATCTCTGCTTGAGAGCAGCCAGATGTTTGGAACAGCTTCCTTGATAGCCTGACATTGTACCTTAGTTCCAGGCCCTGTTGGATCTTTTAGGCTGCCAGGATCTCTCTGAATCTTGACTGCCTTTGTCTCAGTCTTGGGAGAGGTCCATGCATTTGCCCACTGACGTCGCTAAAGTTGTTTTTGGCTGTTTGTTTTACTCCTGTCTTGACATACTATTTGAAACTATGAACCGCGGGTTCCTGCTATATTAATGAGAGATGGCAATCAGGACACAATTTTGATGAATTGAACATATAATCATAATGTTCACCAGCTGGAGGATTTGTTAGCCATAGAGCATAGAGAAAAATAATCAACACATTTTCATTTATGTAGATTCCACCCCAACTTTAAAATTGCATTTAGATTTTGCTGTAGTTTGAAAGGGAAGTGGTAGAGGATCTAGTATATGGCCAACAAATTACATGTCCAAATAATAAGTATAATTGCATGATGATATTTTCATCCCACCACTAATTTTTCAAGTACCTGTATATGTACAATTAACAGACAGTTCCTTCCAGTTTATCATTATCTTCATTTAGATTTTTTGGAGAACTGAAAGAGACAGAGTAATTTTTCCCTTTTGGCCTAAATATCCAGGCATTATTTTTGTTTGAGGTGGCAACAAATGCTCCTATAAAGCTGAATAAAAAGAACTGAATCCCTTTAGTGTGGAATTGACTTCCTCAGAACTAGGGACAGACCATTAATTATCCATTCTAGTTTCAGTGAAACCAAGATCTTTTATTGTAATAGATTGTACAATGAAGATGCATGAAACAAGTAATTGAACTGAACAGTAATTCACAACAGGTTGGGCCACCAAAGCATTCCCAGCCATTATTGCTGGCACAATTTGCATTTAATACAGAAAAATGGCCATAGCATTGTGTATTATCCTTCCATCTCCATGGTTTAGAAATAAAAATGGTTTTTGTGCTTAATATCTTTTCCATGTAGCTGTGCTCAACCCATGCACTCACACATAACACATTTGCTTCAGGCAACAAAATTTTGGTGTCAAATGATTTTGAAGTAAGAAGACTTTTATTTCATGAAATACTGGAAATCTGATTGTATTGGCTATGTACAGTGGTGCTTAAAAGTTTGTGAACCCTTTAGAATTTTCAATATTTCTGCATACATATGACCTAAAATGTGATCGGTTTTCCACACAAGTCCTAAAACTAGATAAAGAGAACCCAATTAAACAAACGAGTCAAAAACATTATACTTGTTCATTTATTTATTGAGGGAAATGATCCAAAACTACATGCCATTGGTCGGACTCGGTGATAAAACTGTCCCGTGTATTAAGGATTTAAACAGAAAAAAACAGTAAGGCAAAAAGGAAGGAGGAAAAGCACAAATGAAAAAATTGGAAATAAAATCAAATTTGGTGTAAAGATGGCTCTAAAACCAGACATTTTTTCATTGTTCCTTACACGGTATTTTTATTATTTTTTGAGAGGGAGGTAATTTGTTTTTTTAGAGAGGTTTTTTTTCCCCCTGGATGTTTTGATTCTTAGCTGCTCAGAGCTTTGGGAATGGACAGCATACAAATAAGTAAGTTAGGTGACTAAGTAAGTAAATAAATTATTTAAAGCTTTAAAAATCCTTCAACATTTTATATACAGCATCCAGAACCTTGAATATTGTTGAAAATATTGCTCTAAGATACTGATAAAACAAATTGCAAACAACCATATCTAAAGGATAAATAGCTTTCAAAAGCATAATGAAAAATAGGAAAGGAATTGGCACAGCCACAACCTATTTAATTTGTTCAAGAAAATAAGTGAGTGTTGTGAGATATTAAAAGAAAGATATTGTTAATGTCCACAGGTATTTTGAAATGCGGTGCATAATTCAGTAGATGGCAAACATTTTCAGCTCTTTGTTTTCCTTTGAAAATAAACACAACCATTTTATTGCTTCTCTGTAATTTACTACTGGGCTTTATAAAAATGGAGAGTGTTGAACTGGATTGCTCTTTAAAACACAAGGTAACTAGTATTTTTTAAGCAACAGAAATAACAACATGCAGTAAGACTATTAAATAAATATAATAAATAAATATAATGAATGCCAATCAAAGTAGGGGTGTGTCAAAAATTATATATTTTTTTGAGGCAGTTAGACTTTAATATCTTCATGGTGTATTACATACAAGCTGAATGCATGAAGACACACAGGATGTGTAGATAAATTAAGACTTTGGAATGGGCAGTTATTAAAAACTTGGTTTTAAATGTAACAGGATTAAAGAAGCAGTGGGTTGCGATAAAACAAGGGTGGGCAATGTCAGGCCCATGGGCCGTATAAGGCCCGTGGGGCTCCCACCTGCAAACCCCACCCCTTCCACGTAATTGGCTCCCACCCGCAAACCCCGCCCCCCAGTGCTTGTGATTGGCTCCCACCCGCAAACTCCGGCCCACGGTCCGTGGAAATCCCAGAAACCCCGCCCCCCACCCCCCTGGTCCCCGGTTATAAATATCCAAATGGCCCTTGGCAGAAAAAAGGTTCCCCACCCCTGCGATAAAAGAATTAGTGGACTCCCATTGGAAGAGAGATTAATGGATTTCGCTGCCAAGTAAAAGACAGATGCATCCATGTAAACACAAGTGAACCTCTATTCGCATCCCACTATTTTTTTTTTTAAAAAAAAATCAGAGTGGCTGTAAGCAAAACTAGAAGCATGTCACAAATCCTGTAGCTGGATTCTGCATTGCAAATCCTGTATTGACACAGAGTTGGACTAGATATCTGCCAAGTTTCTTTGACTCTATGAGTTTATAGCACTCTGATGGGTATTTATAGAGAACAGCTTGTTCAAGAGTCACAAAATGTATGATTGCTCATGATAACAGTGAGCATAACTTGGAGAAGTGAACAGAAGCTTTATATTAATAAGGCTGTGTGATTGTCATCTTTTAATTTACAAGATTTCTCTTTATTCTTACGTTACTAGGCTGCTCTTGACCTACAAAGGCCCTCAATGCAGCATGCAATAGGCACACTGAAATTTTTAAAGCAATTGTTAACAAGATAATGTTGATAAAATAACAGTTGATAATAAACATTCTCAGAAGTTCAGATTAATGGAAATCAACTAGATAATAAATGTTACCTTATCAGGAGTGAATTAGTTCATGCAAATGATCCATGCAAATGAAGGTAGACAGGGATCAAGCTAAAGAGCGATTCCATGGTGCTGTGCAGAAAGAGGTGGCTATTCCCCATTGTGGCTTAGGGCTGGTGAAGAATGCTTCTGCTCATGTGAAAGAAGGCACCTGAGATTTGCCAAGCCTCCTTAGCAACTGTTGCCCCTCCTCCCTACACCATGCCATCTTTGCTACCCTTTGTTTGCTACTCTTTGAAGGAGATTTGCAGAGCACATGGGCTGCAAGCAATTGTGTGTGTGCATCTTTGAGTCAGTGTTGACTCCTGGCGACCGCCTGGACCAGTCCCAGCAGTTTTCTTGGCAAGATTTTGGAAGTGGCTTGCCATTGCCTGCTGCCGAGGGCTGGGAGAGAGAGACTGGCCCCAGGTCACCCAGCTGGCTTTGTGCCTAAGGTGGGACTAGAATTCACAGCCTCCTGGTTTCTAGCCTGGTGCCTTAACCACTACACCGAGCTGGCTGTGACGCCCTCGATCCGTTGGCTATTAAATCAGAGTTCATGTCCTGACTTCAAGTGAAGGAAAACACGCTGAGACTTGAGTTGAAGCTCTAATGTTCATTGCCCTACTCTCCTAGACAGAATCCAGCTATACTAAAATGAACTGGTAATGCTCAGAGAAAGGGTCCAAGAAATCAGGGCGGGGCCTTCTTTAGCCTCTTGGGAGGAAAGCAAAGTGATTCAGTACTACGCATGCATTTCTCCCCCTGGAGGGAGCCCCTTCCTTTTCCGCCAGTTATCTCCCTGACAGTTCCTGACACAAGCCACTCAAGGATATGAAGGAATCTTTATTAAAGCCAGTGACCCATTGCACGTTAAAGACACGAGTGAATAAAGCTCCCACGTTAGTTGATTCGGACACAGAAAGACCTGAAAACTGAGAGACGAAGGGAAGGGTGATTGAGCCGCGAATCCCGATTGGGGGGGGGGGGAACCTTGGAGATATTTAAACTGTTGGTTGTGGGACCTTATTCACTCGAGTCTTTAATGTGCAATGGATCACTGGCTTTAATAAAGATTCTTTCATATCCCTGAGTGGCTTGTGTCAGGAACTCTGATTTAATAGTCAATGGATCCGCAACCAACAGTTTAAAAATCTCCAAGGTTCCCCCCCCCCCCCCCAATCGGGATTCGCAGCTTGATTGCCCTTCCCTTCGTCTCTCAGTTTTCAGGTCTTTCTATGTCTGAAACAACTAACGTGGCGATATCGCCCTTTGATCTATGCTGGGTGCTGAATTGCTTGGTGCGATACGTTGATTAACATAGTTTGCAGTTCTGTGAATACACCCAAACCTCATCGTCAGCATTCTCCCCTACTTTACACGTCTGGTAGTTTTACTGTAAAGCACCCCCAAAACGACCCTGTCAGTTTGACAGACTGACGGGATGTTCCTTCCTGGTGCCATGGCAGGATGGCATGGGTGACATCCTGACATATCGCCCCCTAAAAATAAATCCCCCACCTTTAGCATTTTATATACAAAATACATTTCTGTCCTGTTTGACTAGGTTAGACCCAGAAGAGGTGTAATATAATTAGTTTTACTGAATACAACAATACTGAACAATTTTCTTTAACTTATTAATGAGATTAATTACAATTACTAAAACAATTCAAACTTTAGAGTTAATCTAATTATAACAAAACAGTTCAGGTTAAATTTAATTAACTTACTAAATTAATTTGTTGAATTAAAATTAAGCTCAATTACTTAGACAATATTAATTACAATTACTACAAAAATTCAAACTTCAGTATTAAGATTAAAAGGAGGACCCAGTATACCGACCAAAAGCTTTATTAATCAGTTTCAACTCAGCGGCAAGGCAACTTGAGGAGACTGCATTGGCAGCTGAGGTGAAACACCAATGTTCTAAATGACAATTGAAGCAATGGTGGGACAAGGCTTCAAGACAGCTGCCTGCCAGATGGCAAACCAAGGTTCGGAGACAGCAGCTGAGGCGATGACAGGACCAGTCCCTGCGACGGCAGCGAAAGCAGAAATGGAGATGCTGATCGGGCAGGACCTAGCTGCGGCAGAGGAGGCGGCTGTGAGGCAGAATTCAGCGGTGGTAACTGAGGCGACGGCAGAACCAAACTCGGCAGTGGCAACGGAGACGATGACAGGATCAAACTCGGCAGAGACAAAGACGGCGGCAGCAACTTCAAGTCCGGCGAGGATAGCGGAGGTGGAGACAAAGCAGGATCCAAAGTCGGCACCACAAGTCCAGCTTCGGAGCAGATTCCCTCGGTCTCTGAAATCAAGGTTTGTGATCGTGGATGCAAACGGTAGTCTCCGACAACCCATTCCTGCGTTTGGTGCCTTTTATACTTTTCAATCTCCCGCCTTTTGTGGACAGGAGCCAATCTCCTCTCTCTTTGCTCTGCCCTTCTTTCTGCCCTTCTGGCTTGCACGCTGATTGGTGGTTGTGCATCTTCTGCTGCACTTTCTCCAATCAGCTGTTCTGGCTCCAACACTTGTTGTTGCTCAACATTCCCACCTTCCTTAACTGTCAATTCCCCCTCTTCTGTGTCAGATTCATCCTCATCCTCAATCCTCACAATTACACTTCACCTGTTATGTAGGGTTCCCCTCCCTTTTCTCAAACACTCTATTTTGGCTTGGTTGGGAATTTGTCATGACATTTTTTCACTAATTTAGGTGCTTTTACATGATGACTGTCCACTCACTCACTGTGAGATATGGGGAAATGTTTCCACTGTATTAAGTACTGCAACCACCACCACCCCGATGCCGCCTGGAATCTAGCATCTCTTGCACCTCAAAGTGCTGTTCTCTGTTGATCATTACTGGAACTAGTGTAGGTTGCTCTGGGTGCCAACGTTCTGAGTCTTTAACTGGTTTTAGCACACTACAATGAAAAACGGGGTGGACTTTTCTCAAATTTTTTGGTAGCTGTAACTGCACTGTCACATTGTTGATAATTTTGGTGATAGGGAAAAGTCCCACGTATTTTGGACCCAGATTTTTTGAGGGTTGTGAGGATCTTAGAAACTTTGTAGATAAATAAACCTTCTCCCCCACTTTCAGTTGCCATTCTGGTGCCCTTTTGCAGTCACCATATTTCTTGTAAGTTTCTTTGGCACCTTCCTGCGCCCTCTCTATTGTTGGCCACCTGTCAGCTATGCATTTCATCCACTCATCCAATGGGACGATTTTGGTTTTATCTTTTGGCAACTCCGGGAATGCCACAAACTTTTATTTATTTATTTATTTATTTATTTATTTATTTATTTATCAGATGTTTATCACTGCCCATCTCCCCCTCAAGGACAGTTTACAATAAAAACAAAATTTAAAGTTCAATACAAGTTATCAATAATATAAACAATGGATATAAATATAAATATATATACAGTATATCTTGCCCATTCACCACTTGGAAAGGGGGAAACACTGTACTCTGGTGTACTGAATTGTTATAAGCCACTTCAGCAAACGGGAGTAGATCCACCCAATTGTCCTGCTGATAGCTGACATAGCATCTACGGTACAGCTCCAACACTTGGTTAGTACGTTCACAGCTTCTGTCCATTTCCAGATGATGGCCGGAGCTTAAGCCTTGTTCCACGCCAATCATCTTTAGGAATGCCCTCCAAAATTTGGAGGCGAATTGTATGCCCCGGTTGCTTATGATTTGTTCAGGGGTCCCGTGTAGTCTATAAATGTGCTGCACAAACATCTTGGCTAGCTGTCCTGCATTTGGTATACTAGTACAAGGATAAATCGGTTACTACCCAAATCACTGTCTTGTGGCTTTCTGGTAAATCTACTATAAAGTCCATAGCTATCTGTTTCCAAGATTGGGTGGGGCTTGCCACATTCTGCAATAGTCCTCTGGGTTCCCCCCCACTCTTTTGGCCATGGCACAGATTGGGCAACTGGCTACATATTCCTCCACATCTTTTTCTCTGTCAGGGTTGCTTTATTAGTTTGCAAGCACACATCAGTTTTTAGCGCCAACTACAGCCCATTTCGTAAATCCCCTTCTACTGTTAAATTAGGCCCAAACTTCTGACCCCTTGTGACTGCTGCCATCCCCGATTGTTGGGTGGGGATGATTGAATCTATTACATCTTCCCTCTGGCTGTTGTGTTGTGGTAGCCGGGACAAAGCATCGGCCAAACAATTCTTTCCTCCAGGTAAGTACTTTAGAGTGAAATTGAATGTACTAAAGAATTGAGCCCATCTAATCTGCTTGGGGTTTAACTTTCTTGGAGTGCGCAGCGCTTCTAAATTCTTGTGATCTGTCCAAACTTTGAAGGGGTGAGCTGCCCCTTCTAGTAAATGCCTCCAATTCATCAAAGCCCAGTGTACTGCAAATGCTTCCTTTTCCCATCCTGACACTGGATCTCTCTTGCAAGGCATTGGGGGACCAATAAAATGGAAGTGGAAGAAGTACTTCCTGCTCTTATTATGTTATCAGTAACAATATTAAACCAGAAACACTTAGTGCAGGATTTTCTCTAGTTATGTTTGTTGAGAATTTTTTCAGCCAGGGGGGATTTCTTTAAATTATCTCTGTGATTTTACAAAATCTGCATTAGCTTCATTCCCCCAATACTAGAGACCTGCCATGAAATAAAGATCAGCATGTTTATGTTTAAAGATCACCAGTCCTGAAAAACACAGCCTGCAAAAGGTCAACGAACTCAGTCCAACCACCAGGACATGGGAATACTTCTCACAATGAACATGCTAATCACGCTCATCAGCCACTCGTTAACATTTCAACACAACAAAAAACCCCACCTAATCTCCTATAATTTAGCTCTATAAATAGAACATTGCCACTCTACCTGGGCACAGAGATTTTGCTTCTATCTGTGCTCCTGCCCCCTGAAGATGCTGGCCACAGATGCTGGCAAAACGTTAGGAACCACAACTTCCAGAACACGGCCACACAGCCCGGAAGACCCACAACAGCCATTGAACTCCGGCCGTGAAAGCCTTCGACAATACATCAAGCCTTCGACAATACATCAGCATGTTTGCTTGATGCAGAGCAGTCTTGCGGTAAGCAGGCCTGGTGAGATGAAATAAACAGAACAGGGGTATCTACGGGTTATGGTCAAAGAAGTCAAGACGGTGGCCACCATGGTGTGATGAAGCCCCCCTGTTTTTTATGTGTGCTGTGTGTGCTACGGACATAAAAACAGACAGAGTTTTGACTGCATTATTGCGGCTTGACTTTTTTTGACTATACTTTGCAGACACCCCCTAAACAGAATCAAGCAGAACAGAAATAAGTGAAGCAATATAGGATGGCAGGTGTTATAGAAATATCCTGAGGAAAAAACCCAGCGCCTTTCTCTCTTCTGTGCCACAGGGGTGGCGATGTTTGCATACATTCCTCTACTTGGTCAGGACACCAATTACAAGTCTCCAAAACTTCATTAAGAGTTTGCAGTCTTGGTCAGACACACATTAAGTAACATTCCCAGGTGAAAGGCCTTGAATATACACAGAAGCCAGCCTAAATAGACAATTTCACCCAAGGCATTTCAAAGGTGCAGGTGTATTAACTAATCTACATGTGGTCATTTACACATTTTTTAAGCAAATGGAAAATCCCCCCAAAATTTGCCTTTGCACAAATGGACCTTGAGCTTGTTTGTAGGTTCTAGTAGGGGAGCACAGCTATCGTATACCCTTGACCAAAGATCAGGACACTCCTATCTGGGATGGTTGTCCTCTTCCACCGAGTGCACAGCTTTGGGAGGGATGCAGATGGAGAGGTGAGGGAGGGACACCCAGATAGCCAGCCAGATCAGCCAAATCAACCCTGGCAATCAATTGGGTGACAGATGTCGCAGCCAGATCGCCATCACATTTTGGCCCCAGAGACCAGCCGGCTTCAGGTCAGAACATTCAACCTGGATCAATGTACCATCCTACATCACTTAGCTGAGAAATATTACAATCAGCCCAATGGTGCCCTCTATGTAGCCTTCATAGACTTGAGGGCAGCCTTTGATTCTATTCTGCAAGAACGACTCTGGAGGAAATTAGCCACTACAATGATAGACTGCAGTCTTCTTAGGCTAATAATGGGTTAGGCCAGGGGTCGGCAAACTTTTTATGCCGGGAGCCATTTTGACATGCTCGTGCACATTTTGAAATGCTCGAGAGCCAGGGGCGCGGTTTGCGGGTGGGGGCCAATCGTGTGGAAGGGGGCGGGGTCTGCGGGCAGGGGCCAATCATGTGGAAGGGGCGCGGGGTTTGCGGGCGGGGGCCAATCACGTGGCTTATTGGGGTGGGTGTGAAGCCGAATCTTGATTTTGGGAGGGTCGGGGGAGAACGGGCTTTCCAGCTGCTGCTGCTGCTGCTGCTGCTGGCGAGTCGGGCACGGAAAGCGACGCTCCAGCAGCGCCTTCTTCCCCAAATTGGGCCCTTCCCGTGAAAACTTCTGGAGCACGTTTTTGCCAAGGGTGCGCGGGGGCCTGGGCCGTCTGGCACTGCAGCAACCTGTCCGGGTTGATCATCCGGGGGGCACCCAAGGAGGCCACGGAGCAAGCACCGAGGTGGAAGCGCAAAGCCCACCAGCCGCCCCCATGCCCAGCTTGGGTTCCAGGGGAAGCTGCTGCTGCTGCTGCTGCCCCGGCTCTGGTCTAACCGGCGGGAGGGGGAGGAGGAAGAAGGGCGGGCGACCCCCTCCCCTCTTCCCGGAGAAGCCGTGGCTTCCCCAAACCAAGACCGCTGCTGCGCTGTTACGTGCAGACAGACCTGACGAACCTAGATGGGGCACAGCCGCGCAAGGAGGAGAGGGCCAGTGCTAAGCCGCCAGCTCAGGCCCTTGTTCTCACAGCCCAGGAAATGGGGTGGGGAGATGAGGAGACCAAGCCCCCGTCGCCCCCGTGAAGCAGTCGCGGCGGCAGCATCACTGCCCGTTGCTAGGTGAAGGGATAAGGGAGGAACGGAGAGCGCCGGGTTGCTCCTCGCTAGGAGCTGCCGCTTCCGCCCGCCCGCGTCGGGCCAAGGAAATGAAGGGGGGCGAGAAACGAGGCGGGCGGAGACGACAAGCGGCGTGCTTCAGGGGAGCCACCGCCGCCGCCACCGCAGTCATGGTCCTCCTCGGCGAGCCCGGCCTCCAGAGCGGGGCATGTCTGGCCGGGCGGAGCGGGCGCGGGGGAGCCGCACAGGCGCTGAGGGGGGCAGCAGAGGCCCGGGCCGCCCACCCCGCCTGCCTGCTTGCCTGCCTGCTTGCCTCCCTCCGCGAGGCCCCCCGCTGCCTTCCCAGGATCCGAGCCGAAGAGAGGGCGCTCTCTTTCTCCGGACCGAGGCGGTCTCCTCCCGTTCCCTTGCAGCCGAGCCTCAAGCCTCGAGAGGGCGAGAAAGCCCCGACGCTGCCCTGCGGACCTCTCCAGCGCGCCCGGATCCCGGGAAGGCAGCGGGGGGCCTCGCGGAGGGAGGCAAGCAGGCAGGCAAGCAGGCGGGCGGGGCGGGTGGGCGGCCCGGGCCTCCGCCGCCGGGCCCACCCCCCTCGGCGCCTGTGTGGCTCCCCCACGCCCTCCCACCTGCCCCAATAAGCCACGGCAGGGAGGCGCTGCTGGCCTGGGACGCGGCGCCGTCGGAGGCGGCGCAGGAGCGGCTGCAGGGGCTGCTGTGGCTGGAGATGGCGCTGCTCCGCGGCATCCAGGTGCTGGGCGAGGGCGCGGGTCCGGGACGCGAGCAGCAGGGCAGCGCAGGGGGCCTGGCCGGGGCGGTGGCGGCGGGGGGACGGAGCCGGCGGAGGTTTGCTGGGCGGCAGGATGGGGCGGGTGGCGCTGCTGGGGCTGGTGGTGGAGCTGGAGGGAGCAGAGGGACCAGGCGTTCCTGTGGGCGCAGCATGCGCTCTGCAACCCGCCTTGGAGAAGTGGCCGCAGGAGGCCCTCCGGGTGCACCCTCCCACCCCATCAATCCCCCCACCCTGCCGTTCGGCGTCCTCTTCCCCTGCTAACCCAAACCCTGCGGCGGCCGGGGGAGTCGAGCCAGGCTCGGACCGGAGGCGGCCAACGGGAGAGCAGGCGGCTCTTCGCCCTGCGCCGCCCTGCCGCTCGCGTCCCGGGCCCGCGCCCTCGCCCAGCACCTGGATGCCGCGGAGCAGCACTATCTCCAGCCGCGGCAGCCCCTGCAGCCACTCCTGCGCCGCCTCTGACAGCGCCGCGTCCCGGGCCAGCAGCGCCTCCCTGCCGCGCCGGGCCTCGCTCAGTGCAAGAGCCAGGGGGCGGGGTTTGCGGGCGG
The DNA here is from genome assembly GCA_023362775.1 of Charina bottae. Taxonomy (NCBI): domain Eukaryota; kingdom Metazoa; phylum Chordata; class Lepidosauria; order Squamata; family Charinaidae; genus Charina; species Charina bottae. The sequence goes on along the minus strand of JALMGJ010000005.1, from coordinate 80,531,296 downwards.
GGGCCAATCACGTGGAAGGGGCGGGGGTGAGTTCATCTGTGGAAGAGCCACACTCAAGGGGCCAAAGAGCCGCATCTGGCTCGCGAGCCGCCATTTCCGACCCTTGGGTTAGGCTAATAAAAGGGTTAGGGAGGCACAACCACTCAAGTAAAGGGAAATATCCTTGGTGATTTAACTGAACTCTTTTCCACTAGCAAACATGTAAAGCAAGGCTTTACACAACAGGGCATTAAACAACAAGACTTGCCCGACTATTATTCAACTTTTACATTAACAATATTGTTGAGATGTTTGCTAAGCCAGAATTCCATTCTCACTCCCTTGCCCACCACCCCATCTCTATTTTCTTTTCCGCTGATGATGCAGCCATACTGTATGTAACCCAAGTAGGCCTCCGAAGATGCCTTAAAGCTCTATCCCTTTACTGCTCTAGAGAACATCTTGAAATAAATTACTCCAAAACAAAAGTACTGGTATTCTCTAGGAAATACTTTAAGGCCCCAATTAGATGGACTATTAATGGCAAACCCATTGAGCAAGTAAAATCCTTTAAACATCTAGGTCTCTATTTTCACAGGTCAATTTGGTAACAATTATGTCCCAGCAACTATTAAATAATTTAAGGCTAAAGTTCTGGGTTTGATGCTATATGGTGCTCAGTTGTGTATTAAGGAGTCTCCTAGTTTAGAAGCAATCCAATCAACATTCTTGAAAATCTTACTACAAGTTCCTTGTTCAACTTCCAATGCCCTAACATGACTAGAATTAGGCTGCATTTCTCTTGGGGCCCAATTAAGACCTTGTTGTCTTAGATTCTGGCTGAAGCAAGTCTGCTGGGGAACTTCCTTAGTTCATCTCAGCTTGCTGGATAGGTTCTCTTCCAACCTAAGAAGGCTAATTAATGACAATTGGCATATTGCAATCTTACCTTGTCAGCATTACTTGCTTTGGGACTTGATGAAACTTTGGCTGAACTAAAGCAGAGGATTTGGGATCTAGATATCTAAAATGAGAGAGCCAAAGTCTCCTGCATTAATAGCACAATTGCTCTTCCCCTTGGTCTGTCCCTACATACGTATTTCTATAACATCTTATTTGTTCCACATAGGAGTCTATTTACTTTGGTGCAAATTGGGGTGCTACCTATTTGGGCAACAACCGGTAGATATATAAGCCTCCCATATGATAACTGAACTGTTCAGACTTGGAGGTAGACTCTGTCTCACGTGTGCTATTAAAATGTCCATTGTACCCCCAATGGTGATCAAGTTTAATACTCCCAATTGTTAATAACTTATTGCCATTGTGACCAGGAGGCTGTTATCCTTCTCCTGGGTGCCCACTCTTCAGAAACCTCTAAGAAGGTTGCAAAATTTAGCCATAGCTGTTAGAAACCACCTGGTTCCTCCCTCGTACTATTAATTGTTAGTTGCTAATCGCTTTAGGATTTTCTCGCAATTTTTAAAATATCTTGTAGCTATTGTATTGTATGCTGGTTATTTATTGTGTTTGGTCTTGGACTGTAAATACATCTTGGTTGATTGATTACCTATACATATAAAAGTGCCATCTTCATAACGACCTACTATAGGGTTTGTTCTGTTATCTACTGCAGCTGTTTTGCACACCATGTGTGGTTCCACCGCACCCAAACGGTGTCCTTGCACCTGCATGAGCATAGTGACCCTCTACTAATCTATTTTGTGCAGTTTCAGCTAATTTTGCATCCTAATAATGAAATCTCTTTGGCTAAGGCTAAACCTCTTTATTAGGACTAAATTCCTCATGAATCCCCCAAATTCCTCTGGGTTCGTCCATCTCTCCCACAGGTATAAATGAAAGGTGAGGGAGTCACCTAGAAGGCAGCTAACTACATCTTTATTACACAGAAGGCAATTCATGTTTTGTTTGATGTTTTATTGGGAGAATAGACGCTGGCAACTTCCAGAATGCTAATGAATACATTTTGTTATCGAGGCATTGACAAATACAGGAATTAAGCACACCTAGTATTGAATGAGAAGCAGGACTTTGAAGAAAGTGAGAGTGGGTGTAAGAGAAGAGCAAACAAGAAAACTTATTTCATGTTGGAAATTACTGTGGATAATTTCCAGTCTAGTTTGCACGCAGCACACTCCCAGTCTACCCCTATATCCAAATCAGAGCACGCATGCAGGACACTCAGTGCAGCTAACAAACAAATACAGCTTGATGTTTATTTATTAACCATCAGCAAAACATCAAAATGGTTAACTGGCAAAATGGGACACAGTAAAAGGCAGGCAGGCAAGGAGAGAGAGAGAGGGAGACATGAACCACTGGCAAAAATGTATTATCTATCTATCTCCTTCCTTCCTTCCTTCCTTCCTTCCTTCCTTCCTTCCTTCCTTCCTTCCTTCCTTCCTTCCTTCCATCCATCCATCCATCCATCCATCCATCCATCCATCCATCCATCCTCTATCCTCTATCATCATCTATCATCATCTATCAATCTATCAATCTATCAATCTATCAATCAATCTATCAATCTATCAATCTATCATCATCTATCACTATCTAATCATCTGTCTATCCACAGAACTTTCACAGAACACAGGACAGTCCCAAAAGGAGGGGCCTTTGGTTATTCCAGCCTTAGCCCCTTTTTGTTCGTAATGGCAGGAGAATACAAATGGAGCGCACTACAGCAGGTGACCTCGCCTCTATTCTGCACCATGAAGGAAACAGTTTGGTGGATGGGGATGATGCATCCAACATTTCAGTCACTTTCCAATTGAACTAGACTCTTAGGGACAATACTGAAATGATTTGCCATGCTTTCTTCGGGGATGTTTTTCTGATTTCCCAGTCTAGCCTACTGCCCTGGTGATCTTGCATTCAAGTACTAACCAGGTCCAACTTCATCTAGCTCTTCAGGATCAAGTTCAAGGATGTTAAGGGATGCCACTTAGCTAGGCATTTCATATTAAAATCCACTTAAATAATTGTACTTCGTGGGCAGAGGTGAGATTTTGAATATAGTAATATGTGGACTCTTCAAGAGCAAATGCTAGTACATTATCTAGCAGCTGATACACTGTTGGAAAATTGTTGATTACTATCAGGGAGACTCTCAGCATATATATTTTGGGTTGGAATAGAAACAGATCCTGCAGCACAGAAACTGTCAGCTAAGGCAGGAATCATCTTGATTAAAGCTTTTATTTTCAGAATATAATTAAAATACAAAAAAGAATAAACAATAGAATAGATCAGGGCTTTCCAAACTTTTCATGTTGGTGACACGCCTTTTAGCCATGCATAATTTCATGACACAGTAATGAGGAGTGCCCGCCCCTCGGCCCACATGATTGGCTGCCGGCTCCAAACCCCGCCCCCAGCCCACGTGATTGGCTGCCGGCTCAAAACCCCGCCCCTGGCCCACATGATTGGCTGCCGGCACAAAACCCCGCCCCCCAGCCCACGTGATTGGCTCCCGGCTCCAAACCCCACCCCACGTGATTGGCTCCCGGCTCCAAATCCTGCCCCCCGGCCCCCCAGTCTTGTACTGTATGTATTGTGTTGTATGTAATTGTAGATAAAATACAAAAATGCCCTCCAGGTTTGCTTGATGGGGGGGTCATGGACCCAAGACCATGAGCAGTGTTTTTCAGTCTTGGCCACTTTCAGATATGAGGACTTCAACTCCCAGAATTCCCTACCCAGCAAGGCTGGCTGGGAAATTCTGGGATTTGAAGTCCACAACTCTTGAAGTCGCCTAGGTTGAGAAACACTGCCAGATGATGGGAAAACTGGGGGTGGGGGGTGCAGGGACCAAGCACTAAGAAAGGTGTTTCATCTGCACATCGTGGAGCTAGTAAGGAGTTGTGGCTGAGGAGGGTGGATAGGATCAGGGAACCCATATTCTAATCCGCCCAAAGAGTGCCTTTGGGGCAATCACCCTTATCACCTCAATCTACCTGACACCTCGGCAGTGGAATGCTATAAACACTACCATGAGATCGCTTAGAACAGTGTTTCTCAACCACAGCAACTTCAAGATGTATGGACTTCAACTCCCAGAATTCCCCAGGCATCATGTTGGCCGGGGAATTCTGGGAGTCAACGTCCACACATCTTAAAGGTGCTGAGGTTGAGGCTATACTGTATACACGGCCATGTGAACTGGGGATAACCACTTCTGTCCCCCACGCTTTCCACTCTCCCTCCACATCTGCCTCTCTCCCTCCTCGTCTGAATTATGCCAGGAAAAACGGCCCTGCAAACCCGCTTTTTTACGACCACCACCAAATCCAAGGAGACGCTCGTCGCTCCCAGCAAACATGAGAGCCGAGCCCAGACTTTCGAGCCGTCTTCACGGCCCCGCGAAAGAGGCGCGCGAGGTCTCCTAGTGGCCTCCCGTTCAAATACTAAACAAGTTCGCCCCTGCTTTATTTATTTTTTAAGATCAAAAGTCAGGTATACAATAAATGCGGGAGCGGGATGGAGGGAGTGCATCCATTCTCGCTCTCTTGGACCTCTCAGCGGCTTTCGATACCGTCGACCACGGTATCCTTTTGGAGCGACTCAGGGAGTTGGGGGTGGGCGGTGTAATTTTGCGCTGGTTTACCTCCTTCCTCCAGGGTCACTCACAATCGGTGGTAATAGGAGAGGAGAGATCCGACCCACGGGCCCTTCTTTGTGGGGTGCCGCAGGGTTCGGTTCTCTCTCCTCTCCTATTTAACATCTACATGAAGCCGCTGGGTGAGATCATCCGTCATCACGGGATGAGGTATCACCAATATGCTGATGATACTCAATTGTATATCTCCATCCTGGGTGAAGTAAGTGTTGCAGTGGACACCCTATCTCAGTGCCTGGGGGCTGTAGGGGCCTGGATGGGAAACAACAGGCTTCAACTGAACCCTGGTAAGACGGAGTGGCTATGGATTGATGGCCCCTCGGCCTCCAGGAAGTTATCATCTTTAATTCTGGATGGGGTGGCACTACCCCGTTCAGACTCAGTCCGGAGCTTGGGGGTCCTCCTGGACTCACAACTCATGGTCAAATAGCAGGTGGCAGTCGTGGCCAGGAGGGCCTTTGCACAGCTTCGGCTTGTGCACCAGTTGCGCCCCTTCCTGGATCGAGAGGCCCTCCGAATAGTCACTCATGCCCTTGTCATCTCTCATATAGATTATTGCAATGCGCTCTACATGGGGCTACCCTTGAAGAGTATCCGGAAGCTTCAGCTGGTCCAAAATGCAGCCGCTCGAGTGGTTATGGGTGCGAGAAGATCGGCCCATGTGACACCGTTGTTACGCAAGCTGCATTGGTTTGCTTCTGGGTACAATTCAAGGTATTGGTTATCATCTTTAAAGCCCTACATGGCATGGGACCAGGCTATCTGAGGGACCGTCTCATCCCAATTGCATCTACCCGCCCCACCCGGTCATGCAGGGAGGGCATGCTGCGGACCCCGTCAACAAAGGAATTCCATCTAGCGGGGTCCAGGAGGCATGCCTTCTCTGTGATAGCGCCCGCCCTGTGGAACATCTTGCCCCCAGAGTTGAGGCAGGTGTCCTCCCTCTTGGCCTTTAGGAAGTCCCTAAAAACCTGGTTCTGCCGCCTGGCGTGGGACAAAGGTAGAGATAGTTCCTCCTGGGGGTGGTTAGTTTAATAATGACCTCCTTTTAAGATCCTACCATCCTCTGGATTTTTATATTCTTATTTATTGTACTGTTTATTGTATTTTAATGATTATTGATTTTTAACCTTAATTTTAACATTTGTTGTAAACCGCCCAGAGTCTACCGTGGTAGAGATGGGTGGTGATAAATTTGATTAATAAATAAATAAATAAATAAAAGATGCAATTAAAATAAACCTCCCAATCCATTTAGAAAGCGCAGGCACACTGGAGTTGCATTCACACAAGCCACTTAACTGGGTCCCTGAATTCGCCCAAACCACCGGAGCATAAACTAACCCCCCGGCCTGGGTCCACCCAACATGTGAAAGTACACCATCATCATCAAGGTGAGGCCAGGCAAGTCGCACAGCTTTCTCGGGGTCCTTCCCGTCCCGTGAACCCAGCCCGGCTGCCGCTCGATTTCTGCTCGGGATTAGAGCGCAGAGACGCGCGCGGGGAGGAATCCGAGCCGTCCTTCGCAATCACGTTCTCTGTGGCGTTTTCCCCAGGGAGGGAGGGAGCCGGAGCGAGCGGGAAGCGCTCCCGCGACGGCTCCCCGTCCAGCCCGTCGAGCTTCCTGGGGTGGCTGCCCTGGCATCTCGGCACGTGGCCGGGAGAGCTGCCGAGCTGTGGTCCTGCCGCTCCTGCCAAACTGTAGCTGGCAGGCGGCGGCGTGCGTGAGGCGTGGCTCGCAGCCGCGGGGTCGCTGGGTGGGCGGTGGGGGAGCTGAGCACGAGGGCTGTGGGCAGACAGGAGCGCTCCCCGGCAAGTCCCGGCAAGGGGCTGAGTTCCTCTCCCCTCCTCCCGCGGGCTCGGCTTTGCAGCGGGGGTGCGAATGCAGTTCCCGCCTGAAGCCGAGCGGCAGAGTGGCTGCGAGCGAGCAAGCGAGCTGGGGAAGACACAGCCCGCCCGAGTGAACGCCTAGCTTTGTCTCTCTAGACCAGGGCTTTCCAAAGCGGCGCGGGGGGGGGGCGTGCGGTGGCGCGCGCGTGCCAAGCGGCGGCGGCTGCCGCTGCCGCTGTGCACACACGCGGCAGCGCTTCCGGGTGGTGTGGCGACACACCACGCTGTGTGTGGCGACACACTTTTGTGTCGCGACACACAGTTTGGAAAGCTCTGGAATAGATAGAAAACAGAACTAAAGAAAAAACAAACAAAAGATAAAAATGTGAATAGAAAGAACAGAAACAGAAAGCGACTTCTGACTTTTTCCGATAGATATAGATAAATGTACAAATCTAATCTCTTACAATTAATTAACCTATCATAACATTATTTCTATTATAACAAACTATTTAATCCCTAAAACCCAAAATCAAAACATCATTGTTTTCCATTACAAGCAAATATTCCAAAAGTGGTTGCCAAATTGATATAAATGTAGAAACAGAATGCTCTCTTATTAAAGCTGTTAATTTAGCCATCTGAGCCAAATCCATTAATTTAACAATCCAATCTTCCACTGTAGGTATTTGTGTATCTTTCCATCATTGTGCATATAACAATCTCGCAGCTGTGATCATATATAGTAGCAAAACTCCATGTTGTTTCTCTAATTCCTTTTCCATCAAACCCAAAAGGAAAAGTTCTGGCTTTCTTTGTATATTTACTTTAAGAATCTTCTGAATAATAATACATATTTGATCCCAGAACTTTTTAGCCTTCTCACAAGTCCACCAAAGATGATAAAAGGTTCCTTCATCCTGTAAACATTTCCAACAAACATTAGTTACACCACTATACATTTTTGATAACTTGTCAGGAGTTAAATACCAACGATACATAATCTTACAGAAATTTTCTTTCAAATTATAATTCAGCGTAAATTTCAAACCTTTCGTCCACATATTCTCCCATTAAAAAAGGTAAAGGTTCCCCCCATACATTTGTGCAGTCGTGTCCAACTCTAGAGGCCGGTGTTCATCTCCGTTTCTTAGCCGAAGAGCCAGCGTTGTCCAAAGACGCTTCCACGGTCATGTGGCCAGCATGATGCACGCGGAACGCTGTTACCTTCCCACTGAAGTGGTACCTATTAATCTACTTGCATTTGCATGCTTTCGAATTGCTAGGTTGGCAAGAGCTGGGGCGAGTGCGGGAGCTCACTCCGTCATGCAGGGCTAGGGATTCAAACCTCCGAACTTGGGATCTTCCGATCGACAAGCCTGGCATCTTACCCGCTGAGCCACCACACCCCTTATTCTCCCATTGGTCCAGCATAATATTATATCCAAAATTCTTAGCCCATTTAATCATACAATCCTTAACATGTTTGTCTTCCATATTCATCTGTAACAAAATCTTATACATCTTAGTAATAACATGATTATCATTTATACATAAATCCATTTCAAACTGTGTTATTTCATTAACAAATGTATAGTTCTTTTTGTCTAGTTTAAAACATTCCACCAATTGTATATAGGTGAACCAATGACATGTAAACCCATCACATTCTAACATTTTCCTTGTTTTAATTTTTGGTTCACCCTCTTCAAACTTTAACAGATCTTTATATTTTAACCAGCTTGTTCCTCTCACATTTTCTCTTCTAACCATTGCTTCCTGAGATCTACTGATGGGTAAGATGGGATTCCAGATTGAAAAAAAGGTCATATATCTGGGGGTAATTTTGTCAACTAAAAATAGCATGTTGTATCAGAATAATTATGTAAAAAAACATCGTTATGGAACGATGTAAAAAAAGATTTGATAAGATAGGGGAAATTGCAATTGTCTCTTTTGGGAAGAATATCTGTGATTAAGATTAATGTTTTGCCTAGGATGTTATTTTTTTTCCAGACTTTACCAATTTTATCAACAGATTTACCATTTAAAGAATGGCAGAGAGATACAGTATCTCCAAATTTATTTGGCAAGGCAAGAAACCAAGAATTAAATATAAATTGTTACAAGATGCCAAAGAACAAGGAGGTTTGGGTCTACCTAACTTGAAATTGTATTTTGATGCCTGTTGTTTGCTTTGGATAAAAGAATGGATTACTCTGGAGAAAAAGAAATTATTACAACTTGAAGGAGATGAATTAAGATTCGGGTGGCATGCTTATCTATGGTATGACAAAGTCAAAATTAATAAGGATCTTAAAAATCACTTCCTTAGAAACGCCATATTGAGAATCTGGAATAAATATAAGGTAAGATTGTCTCCAAATGTACCATTATGGCTGTCTCCTCAGGAAGCAGGAATCATCTTGAGATGAAGGATGTTTCTCTCTGGAGATGTCACATATGGCTGAATTGGCTGCTTATTGGGAATTGTACACTGCTTACATTTACTTATAGGGCACTGCATATTTCAGCTTTAAAATACTATGAAAAAGGTTATGTCTCCAGTTTGTGTTGTTTTCTTGGCAACAATATAGAAATGGCTTGCCATGGCCTTCTTGTGGATTTTTAAAAAAAATACTTCCTAATTTAGTCTATTGCCCAGGATTTCATTTGGGTTTCCCATCCAAGCCCTACACTCTGAGCATTTTTGAGATCAGCCAAAGTCAGCCAGGGGCTGACAACTGCTATGATTTAAAGTACTATTAGTGTTGTATAATTGCTCCTGGCTGCTGGAAAGATAGGGAGGGTGTGCTCATCTACAGTGGGTTGCATTGACTGTATATTTTCGTCTGGACTCTCTCAAATTATCCAGGTGCCCAGCTGGATTACTTGCTACCAGTGCAAGTCTAATATTGGCAGTACTACTCATGAGGGAGAGAGGGGCGTGGTGGCTCAGCGGGTAAGACGCCAGGCTTGTCAATCGATCGGAAGATCGCAAGTTCGGAGGTTCGAATCCCTAGCCCTGCATGCGGAGTGAGCTCCCGCACTCGCCCCAGCTCTTGCCAACCTAGCAATTCGAAAGCATGCAAAATGCAAGTAGATAAATAGGTACCTCTTCGGTGGGTAGGTAACAGCGTTCCGTTTGCGTCGTGCGGCCACATGACCGCGGAAACATCTTCGGACAGCGCTGGCTCTTCGGCTAACAAACGGAGATGAGCACCGGCCCCTAGAGTCGGACACGACTGCACAAATGTGCGGGGGGGGGGAACTCATGAGGGAACCTTGTAGCACCATTAGTGCTGCAGCTATTATCACCAATAGTTACATTAGTGAACTGCCTTTCCTCCAGATGAGCATTGCTTTGGTGGTATACAGATAGACTTCACTTACTGACTGCCTCGTGCAGTGACTGTTCAAAGTTACGATGGTGATGAAAAAATATTTGACTAAGGTCCACATTTATGACCTTTGCAGGGTCTCTCTCTCAGTCATGTGTTCACCATTACAGTCAGTTAGTATGCATTGTCCTGTGCCTGACCCATTATTTTTCTTTTATTCCCCCCCTGCAGAGTGGAGAGATTGCCTAAACAAGCAATATATTTAGGCAATCTCTTCTGTGCCTGATCTGTTTTTTTCTTTCTCCCCTGTTGCAGAGCCGAGAGATCGGAGTGGAAGGGATTACAAGAGAGTAAACAGGCACATAATGGGTAATGTGGGAAATGGAGGTGTGAACATTCTTAGGTTATCTGGAAGGGGGGTAATAAGATGAACAGGAGATGGCTTTGTCTAAATTGAAGGGAGTAAAAGGTGCGAATTTTCTCAGGCTATTTGAGAATGAGGGGGTGTTTAGGCAGGAAGGAGATAAAGATAAGAAAGTAGCAAAATGAACTTCTGAACTCATGTATTCAACTACGCTTGCTCAATAGGGTCATGAATAGTATCTGACACACCTTGTATAGACAATGAGCTAATTATAATGCACATGTGATGTATGTAGAAGGAGTGACCAACAGGTATGAAGGAGGCGGAAGGAAAGAATGTGACTCCACGGTACCTCAGCCAATGGGGAACTGGAGAGGGCTGGCGAACGGGAAAAGGGTTGTATAAAGATGTATTGTTTTGTTGTGTAGCTTTGAAGAGGACTAGGAGGAATCACTCAGGAGAGAGATACCTGGTGTGATCATCTTACCTCCCGCTTATTGCAATAAACGTAATCCAAAGCCACTCACCTGGTTTCCACTTTGCCTTATTGGTTTTGGGGACTGTTGTCTCTCTGACGAAGGAAAGTCAGAGCCGAGCCATGCACAACAGGGAATACACATTGAAAGGAATGTGCTTAGCGCCGGCTTTTTGCCTGGCGTATTCCCCGTTGTGTGCCTGCTTACTCTCTTGTAATCCCTTCCTCTCCAATTAATGTAAATACAAACATCAATTCTCTTCTTGCTAATTATCCTAGTGCTGGGGTGAGCATTCCAAAGGGCGGGGGAGTGGGGAAAAAGGGCTATCAGATTTGCCCTTTTAGCTGGCTTCCTCATAAGTTGAGTTCTGGAAACCTTCCCCACAGCTTGGGCTTGCCTGCCTGTTTGGGGTCCTATCCTTCTGACAGTGTAAAGCAAAGGAAAGCTGTAGTAAAATTGTAAACACAGTCACAGTCATGTGATTTTTTCTTAGTGACCACGTCACCTAGTGACTGAGTTGCCAGACCCAATTGTGGTTGCTAACTGAGGACTACCTGTTGATGTTTCTTAGCATTGGGTTGAGAAACATTGAACTGATGCCACTCCAGTCCAAATCCAACACTCTAGTGCAGGGGTCGGCAAACTTTTTTATGCCAGGAGCCATTTTGACATGCTCGAGGACATTTTGACATGCTCGAGAGCCAGGGGGTGGGGTTTGCGGGCAGGGGCCAATCACATGGAAGGGGGCGGGGTTTGCGGGCGGGGGCCAATCGCATGGAAGGGGGCGGGGTTTGCGGGCGGGAGCCAATCGTGTGGAAGGGGGCGGGGTTTGCGGGCGGGAGCCAATCGCGCAGAAGGGAGCGGGGTTTGGGGGCGGGATCCAATCACGTGGAAGGGTAAGATACAGGGCTGCGCTGCGCTTGGCCGGCCGCCCCGGCCCTCGCTTACCTTCCATGGCCGGTCCTCACGGGCCACCGGCGACGCTCCCGTCCCACTGCACCCCAGCTCTCCAAGGCCGGGGCCACCAGCAGCCGCCCACACCTCGCACACAGCCCGCGGGGCTCTCTGCCGCTCCCTTCGACGGAGGAGGGACCGGCGTGCCTTGGGAGCTGCTGCTGCTGCTGGCGGCATGTCTGGGCGAGGCGCGCAGGCGGAGCTGCCCGTCTGGCACTCGGGTGCTCGGCTCCCGAGCCTCTTCTCTTCTCCCTCGCCACGTTTGGGCGTTGAGGCCAGGCAAAGCCGGGCGGTCGTGCAGGGGTGAGTCGGGGAGTCCCGGTCCTGCGCCTACCGCCACATCCGTCCATTCCCGGCCTCTCTCCCCACGTCCGGCGGGTGCCCATGCCGGAATCCCCGCGACCCGGAGGCAGCGACTGCTCGGAGGGCCCCAGCGAGAAGAGGAGCGTGATCCCTGGTGGATCCCTTCGAGGGGCCGTGGGGCTTCCCCGCTTTCCTCCCAAGGAGGCCTCGACGGCGCACCTTCCTACCCCATCAATCCCCCCACCCCGTCATTCGGCGTCCTCTCCCCCACTAACCCGAGCCCTGCGGCGGCCGGGGGAGCCGAGCCAGGCTCCGTTCCGGCGGGGCGACTGTAGCGACCAGAGGCGGCCAAGGGGAGAGCAGGCGGCTCTTTGCTCTCGGCGCACCGCGGGGCCAGACGAGCCTCCGGGTGCAGCGGGACGGGAGCTCCGCCCGCGCGCCTTGCGGGCCGCCGGCGACGCTCCCATCCCGCTGCACCCGGAGGCTCGTCTGGCCCCATGGCGCGCCGAGGGTGAAGAGCCGCCTGCTCTCCCCTTGGCCGCCTCCGGTCGCTACAGTCGCCCCGCCGGAACGGAGCCTGGCTCGGCTCCCCCGGCCGCCGCAGGGCTCGGGTTGGAAGAGAAGAAGCGGGGGGGGGGGGACTCGGAGGCTGTTTCCAAAGACCCACGTTCACCCCTCAAAGCAAAGCATTGCCTGGACGGGAATGGGGAGCAAAGCTTTCAGGCCCCATGCGCCCTGCGTGGGTGCTTGAGGGAAAATGAGATTATCTTTTGGCAGGGTGCAAAGCCGGAGCACACGAGGTGAAGGGAAAGCCGAGCCGCGCGCTCCTCTCCGCCCCGGCTACCTCTGCCCGGCTCAGCTTTGTTTCCTCGGCGCACGCCTCTGGAGAAGCAGCCCTGCGCTCCCTGAAACGGGCCGGCCCTTCGGATCCTATCCAACAGGACGCACACAACCCCCCTCCTTTCATTTAAATTCACGATCAAAACACGCAGCAACGAGAGTCAAGCAGAGGCGAGAAGCCACAATTGCCCCCAGCGGCTCCCGCAACGCGAAAGTGGGCTTGTTTTGTTCTTTTGCCCTCCCACTAACAACAAATCTCACCCCATTAACTCTTCGGATATTTCCCCCGTAGGGCTGCTCGCCCAGCAGGTTGAATGTGGCATCTCTTCTGGGCTATATTATTAATAATAAAAATATTATTATTATAAGGCACAGATCACACACCCCTTGGATGTGAGCTCCACCCGCGCGCCTTGCCCAGACATGCCGCCAGCAGCAGCAGCAGCAGCAGCAGCAGCAGCTCCCAAGGCACGCCGGTCCCTCCTCCGTCAAAGGGAGCGGCAGAGAGCCCCGCGGGCTGTGCGCGAGGTGTGGGCGGCTGCGGGTGGCCCCGGCCTTGGAGAGCGAGAGCGTGTAAGAGCGTAAGAGTTTGGGGGCGGGATCCAATCGCGTGGAAGGGGCGGGGGTGAGTTCAGCTGCGGAAGAGCCACACTCAAGGGGCCAAAGAGCCGCATGTGGCTCGCGAGCCGCCATTTCCGACCCTTGCTCTAGTGCACTGTACAGGTTACTGTCAGGCTCCAATGTGTTAAAAAGGACAGTTAGGAAAAATATTCTGTGTTAATCTGGACTAAATTGCTGGGAATGGAATATGCTTCTCAATTCTTTCTGCATTCAGAGACAATGAATCAGCAATAAATGGGACCCTGTTCTGGGAAAAAAATACATTAAATACTGCAATTTGTCTGTGGAAAATGAACATATTTTAATTTTGCCATGAAATATGAAAACCAGACTTCTGTAGGCTTTCCATTCTCCCAAGCTACCAGCTGCAAATTCTTAATGACTTGAACTTGTGTTAAGTACTTTTCATACATTTGCATTTCAGAGGCTTTCTAAAAAAAAAACCTCCACACAAAAGTTGCTGTAGCTTTGTCAACAGCTATAATATTAAAAGTAAATTAAGACATTTTAGAAGCATTTTCTGTTTCTATTCACATTACACAAAGTGTCATGTGATTTGCACTTTTGAGTCATGAAGCAGCTCCTAGAATAGACTGGCCTTCAAGCTGACTGTAGATCAGCCTGCAAAGGTGACCCTTCATCGACTTCATAAACCTTAGTTTTGTTCTGCCTTCCTGACTTTAAATGCACAGCTGTGTGTTAACAGGTGTCCTCACCCTTTCTGAATCGATGGACATGTTTGGAATTTTGCAAGCATGTTAGGGACACTTTCCCAAAATGTCTGCCATGGCAGGGAGGCTTGCTTATTCATGAAATGGCTACCATGTGACCATGACTGTCACCATGTACCCAAAGACAAAAGCGGGAGAATATTCAAAAGAATAAAAACAAACAAAGATACTATGAAAGGTTCCCGCATGATAGCAGAATCTCATAGATGTTGACAAACTTGTTTGCAAGTATGTTGGTCTTCACCTTACTTGCAGCACAGCTCTTCAGATTTTCAGGCAGGAAATTTCTTCTGTTTTACTTGGATTTACCAGGGACTGAACCTAAAATATTTTCTTTAATGATGCAATGGTGTAACCTCTTTTAAAAAAGAAAAGAAACAAGGAGTAATGAATTAAGCCTCTGATAGGCTTTAATGCACATCCTAACTCCAAAACCTAAAAAATCCAGCCCACCCCTTTTGGTGCCTTGATTGCATCACTTTTGTGCCTCCTGGTTGCAAAAAAGTTATCTTCTCCTGCTTATAGAATAAGCCCTAAAATAAGTTTAATAGTCTTTTAAAACCACAGAGAATACTTTTAGTCTCCCACTAGAAAACTCAGAAAATCCCTACTCTTCCATGAGTGTGATATAGCCCTGCCCATTTTGACCTGCAGTCCTTGAAATCACCAGCTGATGGTTGCTCGGCCTTTTGAATAAAGTGTTTATGGGAATTTGATAATAAGGAACCTTTAGGAGAAGCCAAGTCCCCAAAAGAGGCCTAAGAAGTAATAAACTAACTGGTATATATAAACACTAATTTTTAATATTTCCAGCTTGGTATATTTATTTAACAGCGTTCTGCGTGCGTCATGCCGGCCACATGACCGTGGAAGCGTCTTCGGACAACGCTGGCTCGGCTAACAAACAGAGATGAGCACCGGCCCCTAGAGTCGGACATGACTGCACAAATGTGCGGGGGGAACCTTTACCTTTACTTATATTTATTTTGAGCACTGTATGACTGTCTGAAGGATGCTGGGGAGAAAAATTTGCTACAAACTAGAATCAAAGCAAATTGGGAGATTCCAGAGTTTTGTTTAAACGATTCCATCGCTCACTGAATCGTAAGCCTGTTTATTTAACATCCCTCCTCATTTTTAGCAAAAAATGGATAATATATCAAAAGTCAAGATAAAATGCTGAGTCCATGACTAAGTTTGCACTTGTTCATAATAAGAACAGGGAACTAGACGGACTGGCCTTGTTGTAGGCTAGAAGAAAGGAAATTGAGTTTTTAACATTTCCTCTGCCACTATTATTTGCCAATGGAAGTTTCTCTAACCCTTTTAAGAAATCACAGTCTTGTTTTTATTTTGCCAGAGAACGGCTACCTACAAATAGAACACTTACCTGTAATATAATCTCAGTTAGATCATAAAAAGTTAAATGTTCCCCCTACACATTTGTGCAGTCGTGTCTGACTCTAGGGGCTGGTGCTCATCTCCGTTTGTTAGCCGAAGTGCCAGCGTTGTCCGAAGACGCTTCCACGGTCATGTGGCCGCATGACACGCGCGGAATGCTGTTACCTACCCACCGAAGTGGTACCTATTCATCTACTTGCATTTGCATGCTTTCGAATTGCTAGGTTGGCAAGAGCTGGGGCAAGTGCGGGAGCTCACTCCGTCACACGGGGCTAGGGATTCGAACCTCCAAACTTGCAATCTTCCGATCGACAAGCCTGGGTTCTTACCCACTGAGCCACCACACCCCTTACAGTTAGATCATACCCTTGGGTTAAGCCCTTTGTTTGGAATTTCAAGAATCGGCTGCTTTGAGAAATGAAAAATGGAGCAGGCAGTCACAATAAATGGATATTTCTGAGAGCTTGGCTCAAGTCATTTTGCTACCTAAAATGAATCGACTGAATTTTCCTTCAAAGCTGTAGCCCAGAGCAGCAAGCGAGGCCATGTGGCTAACGTAGTTACTCCTCCTACAGCAGAGGCATAAAGAAAAAAATGGTTTACAGGCAAAGCTTTGCTTGCTCTGTTGCAGCTACCATCTTGACTTTTTTGACCACACCTGCAGACAACCCTGGCTCTGAGCAACCACCTTACCCTACCAGATGGTGAACTTGTTCGGTGTGGCAGTAAACGTTTGTCCGATGGGCCTCGTGCAGAGGAGGAAGCTGCTTCTTATGCTGGTGGTGCAATGCTGGTGCTTGAGGACAGATGTTGTGATGCTGTACAACCACCCCAATTTGTAATCAAAATATTGGGGCAGTGGTGCTGGAATCCTTTGAAGGCTATGTTTTTTGAAGTCCTGAGGAAAGAGGTAGTAGAGGGAAAGCACAAAGTTTGAAACTCTAAAGCATGATATCTTTCCAGCCAGCCTTGTTCTCAGCTACATTATTATTTAGGAGAGATATAAAGGTTTTCCCTCGAAAATTCCCAGTTACTTTATCAGCATTTAAGCTTTCAGGCTAAAATGTGGAGTGTGCATAAAGTCCCATGAAGATTAGGGACTGAGACCTCACTCTCTCTGCTGTAGTATGCTGTTGTTCCTGTGATTGATTTTTACCAGGTTTATTTATACATAAATAAAAGTCTCCCTCCCCTCACTTAGCTTTTCTGCTAAGACACTGCTGCTATTTTGGTAGCCTACTGAACATATTTCCTTTCTTCTAAGATGAAAATGTTGACTCTGTTTGCCTTAACTGCTTAAGAATAAATAAAAAACCCCAGTGATTACATCCAAGGTATTGAGCAGAACAACAGCAAACCATACCTTTCAAGCCAATTTCTGACATTCTTTTCTCCTTGGTGGGTTGAACCATTGTGGAAACCAAGAATCATTTTCAAATTCCAAAGCTAAAAGCAATAAATGGGCCTTCCCATAAGTTGGCTTTTTCAAAGCCTTTAAAAACCATTTTCAAAAGCAAGATTTAAATAGACAATATTCAGTTTAGCTGTCTAAAAACCAAGGAAGTGAAATCTCTCTCTCTCTCTCTCTCTCTCCCACCCCTTGGAGAGAGAGAGAGAGGGAGGGAGAGGGAGAGGGAGAGGGAGAGGGAGAGGGAGAGAGAGAGAGAGAGAGAGAGAGAGAGAGAGAGAAAGATAAAATAACCCAAGTAGCATTCGACAGGAGACCCCCAAAAGGAAGAAAATGAGCTATTTGTAATAATCAATTTTATTCCCTGTTGAAATTGGAGGTGTGGTTCTGTGTAAAAGTAGGATAGAAGTCCCAAATGAGTTCCAGAATCTTCAACATCCCCAATGTCTTATTGTCTTCCAATAAGAATGACATCAAAGGGGAGAGGCTTTTTTAGTTTCCTGACCAGCTAAGCTAGGGGTAAACATTTCTGTTGGTCTGGTGGCCATAACAGGCCACAATATTTCCTTGAAGCCAGTATTTAACTTCTACATGTAGCTATTGGGGGAAGTCATCAAATGGTTTGAGATCTGGAATCATCAGTATGCTTGTTTACTGGTATTGGATATAGAATACTGCTTGTTCATCCTGTTCTCAGTATTTATTCATACATGTTGGCTGTTGGGGCCTTTTTTATTGTCTTGTATTGTTATTATTGTATTCTATGCATGATGCTGTAACTCTATATCCAATACCAGTAAACAATACTGTATAGTATAATTTGTGGCCCACTATACTGTTACGTGACCTTGTTGCTACATGGCCTGGGGCCTGGATATCTCTAAGACTGCTTGCTTCAGATAGAATCTGCCTCCCAAGGTGTGCCTGTAGGGAGTGCTTGCTGAGGGCCGCTATAGCTTCTTATGGGCCCCCCGGAGATGAACGTTCTCTGTATGAGCTCCCCTCCTATGGTTTCCACCAGACAGAAGGACTGATCCTTCACTTTCTATATTCAGGAAGGCTGCATCAGTGAGAAGCTAAATGAACAAAGCTCAGTGTACTAAATATTGGACATCTCACTGATCTTGGTGTTTTTAATCTAAAGATAAGAGCTGCCTGAAAATACTGACATATGTCATTATGAGAATTATGTAAATTGTGTTCATTATTCATTGCAGCCTTTAGAATAATTTTAATCCTGAAAATAATAAAGGATTATAGGTAGATTAATGGTTGTAGGTAGATGGGATTTGACACTAACTCATTGGGCCACAGTCTACACACAGGTGACATGACCAGCTTTGACATCAAATGGCACTGTAAAGGCGTTAGGTGGGTAAAAATGAGTTGTAGTAGGTTTATATGCTGCCATATGTTAGTCTGATCAACATGATTTTTGATACAAGTTTGTTGTTTTTACTCCACCTCTGCAAGTTATCTGCAATGAAGGAGAACTTACCAGCTCATACAAAAGACTGTTCATTGTGAGAATGCCCTTTGGACATTCCTTCTAGTGTTTAAAATGAAATCTTCTTTCCAAAATTTCCAGCCATTAATTCTTGCCCTGCTTTCTAGAGGAAAAAGAATTGTCCTGTCAATGTCAAATTATAGAGTTCATAATTGGACATATTACTTCAGATGTGCCCTGACCAATTCAGTAGAACAGTTTCCACCAGTGATTTGGATCCTATTCCAGTGGTGTCCTATTTTCTAAAATAGCTGCACCTCACACTGCTGGTTCACATTCAGCCTGAGCTTCATAATACACTGAGATCCTTTTTCATATACATATTGCTGCCAAACTTTTCAAAATATTGATCAAGAGAACATTCGATTTTTCTAGTAAATATAGGCCTAGTAAATTAGTATATCTGTAGGTTTCACAGGTAAAGGGAGTGGTGGCTCAGCGGGTAAGACGCCAAGCTTGTCGATCGGAAGATTGCAAGTTCGGAGGTTTGAATCCCTAGCCCTGCGTGCGGAGTGAGCTCCCGCACTCACTCCAGCTCTTGCCAACCTAGCAATTCGAAAGCATGCAAATGCAGGTAGATGAATAGGTACCACTTTGGTGGGTAGGTAACAGCGTTTCGTGTGCGTCATGCCGGCCACATGACCGCGGAAGCGTCTTCAGACAATGCTGGCTCTTTGGCTAACAAACGGAGATGAGCACCGGCCCCTAGAGTCGGACATGACTGCACAAATGTGCGGGGGGAACCTTTACCTTTACCTAGGTTTCACAGATCTCTGAAAAAGGTACTGTGGCTGGACCTCACTAGGTTACTTTTCTGCCTGATTGTCCATGAATTGCCAGCAACATGATGATGGAGGAAAAACAACACAGATAACAAGTAGAAGCCTGAAGAGTAGTCACTTCTACTATTGTAGAATTTATCAATTTGGGTTCCCCCCCCCCTTTTCTTCTAAGTGAAAACATTCCTCTGTTGCTGCTAGCTAGGTGGATACAATGCTGTAACTGTACTCTCATTTGGCCTTGTTTGGGGAGGATTCTGGGTTGTAAAGACTATATGACGGTGGGAGGGGGAAATCATAGTTTGCAATGTTTTTCCTGCCAACGAAAAGAAAACCAATCGCTCTGCAAGTAATAACAGAAAGCTAGAGCTTGAAGGCTTCTGCTTCTCTTTTAATATACAGAGGCAACATTCACCTTTATGATGACCCAGTCTACTGTGGTACAGTCCAGAATGGCTAGTGCAATTTTATATCATGGACTTGGAAGGGGCCATAGAGGCCACTTAGTACAGCCCCCTTCTCAGTGTAGGACCCTCTAGAGCAGTGTTTCTGAACCTGGCCCCAGGGATGGAACGAGGGTCTGTGTCACCCGGGGCAAACATGGATTCTGCGCCCCCCCATGGGTTATTTTGTCATTTTGGCGGCCCCTGGGCGTCATTTTGGTGCACCCCCCAGCACGGCCCCGCTCCCCCCCCCCAGTTGCAGCCCTGCCTGGCCCATTTGAAGATGGGTGGACTTCAACTCCCAAAATTCCCCAGCCATCTTCAGATGGACCAGGTTCAGAAACACTGCTCTACAACATTTCTGACAGATGGCTATCCAGCTTCTGTTTGAAGATATCTAGAGAAGGAGAATTCACCACCTGTTCTTATTAAGGAGTATAGGCTTGCTGTGAATATTGGCTGTTTCTACCACTTGCCTTGTCCAGCCCCTGGCCATTGTCCAGGAGCTGATATTAGAAGAAACCATGAAGGGATAAGAGACTATGGATGCCATCATGGCAGGTGAAACATGTGTATTGCTCCTTGCAACTCTAAGAGCTCCTACTGGAAGGAAGTATTACGGGGTTTCTCAGTCTACTTAAAACAATTTATGGGAAGTATTAAAGTTATCAACTTGGGACTTCTTTGGGGGAATGAAGATTGCCTGTGCTGTCTTTAATACTTTGCCATTTAATAAAGGCATCTGCCTGGAAGAGGCTTAATCTGCTAATATGAGTAAATGTATCACCTAATGTGGATGTTGTATTTTTAATGCTTAATTAACCATCTGATACCTCAGTGGATGGCAGCACCTGGCTAACTTTATTTGGGCTTGGAAGTTAAATAAGGCTGGGGCTGGTTAACATTAGGATGGGAGACCACCGAGGAACAAGGCAATTGTAGGAAGTTCAAAAAACATCCTGGAAAAACTCCACAGCAAACCACTTCTGTATTGGTGCCAACTAAATTACACGGATGTGTTCCTAGAGTCACCAGGGGTTGAACTTGACTCAAAGGAGACTTTTAAAATGAACTGTGATTGTTGAATTATTATGTTATATTGTCATATATTATAATTAGGATTATTATATTTAAAATGTCTAGTCTATGAGCACAAGCATTTCTGAAAAATGTGGGATATAAATGAATGGGTAACAATTTGTTTTGTAGATCTGGGAAAAACCAAACACAGATGCTCTGTACTATGTTCTACAGCGCATTAAAGCATAGCTACTGAAGTGTAATTTTTTTGCCTTTTTCAATTATGGGTCTGGATTGGTGGGTCTTGAGTAATTGCCCACTTCCATACCCACCTCTTGATTTATATGCTTATTTTGCTCTCTTTATTTCATTTCTCAAGACTGTTTCCACCTTTGGCGCCTGTAAATAAATCTGTAAGTAAAGGTGTGCTTTTGTATCAAAGTTTATGATGCCTGCAGTTAATCTTGTCTTAGCCAGCAGCTATGTACAGAATTGAAATAGGCAGATGAAAAATGCTATTGATTAAAGGTCAATAATTATCTGAGCAGGAAGGAAAGAAATACTCCACGTATCAGACCTATTTCAGACACATCCTGAAGTATAAATCTACTTAAACAGAAGGAAAAGATACAACAATTCTTTTCCAAAATGGATTGTGAAAAAGGCTCTGGCAGTGGCGAAGCATGAAAAATAACTCCGATAAAATGTCAGCAATGCTCTCCCCATACATTTTGTATATCTTGTTTCCTGCAAAGTATGTCATAAACAGAAACTGGGCCATTGCACAGAATGGGGCCTATAATTAACTCCTTGCCCTTCATTTGTGATTAATGATTATGCCATTCGGTAGCTCTACTTTACATTCCATAACTTCCCCTCTTGTTTTGCAGCAGAACAGGTGGCAGCACATAGCTAACCTTGGTTGCTTTGAGAAAGCTAAGCAGGTTGGACCTGGTTTAGTTCTTGGTCCAAGACTATCAGGAAATCAGGGTTGTAGACTAACCTGGGTTCAAGTAAAAAAAAAATCCCAGAAAAAGCCAGTAGAAAACCATTTCCATATTGTTGCCAAGAAAAAGTCTGGACATATCTGTGTAGTCAACAGGAGGTGACTACAGGTATTTTAAATCGTTTCCCCACCTTTTGACTCTAGAGATAAGGTATATACTTATTCAATCCAGCTTAAAGGTGTGTCACTAGAAAATGTCGACCACTTTTCTTATCTCGGCAGCCATCTAACTACAAAAGCCGACATCGACGCTGAAATTCAGCATCGCCTGAGCTCTGCGAGTGTAGCTTTCTCCCGAATGAAGCGTAGAGTGTTTGAGGATCGGGACATTTGCAGTGAGACCAAAATGCTTGTTTACAAAGCCATTGTACTACCAACCCTTCTGTACGCCTGTGAAACATGGACCCTCTACAAACGCCACCTCCAACTTCTTGAAAGATTCCATCAACGCTGCCTCCGAAAAATTCTGCAAATTACTTGGGAAGATAGGCGGACTAATGTTAGCGTATTAGAAGAAGCGAAAACCACCAGCACTGAAACAATGATCATCCAACATCAACTTCGCTGGACCGGTCATGTTGTTCGAATGCCTGACCATCGTCTTCCAAAGCAGCTCCTTTACTCCCAACTTAAGAATGGAAAACGGAATATTGGTGGACAGCAAAAGAGATTCAAAGATACTCTCAAAGCTAATTTAAAAAAATGTAATATCAGCATTGAGAACTGGGAAGTCCTAACTCATGAGCGTTTCAATTGGAGGTCAGCCTTTATTAATGGCGCTATGGACTTTGAAGAAGCACGAGTACAGGGCGAAAGGGAGAAAAGAGCTAAAAGGAAGGCACGTCAAGCAAACCCTCATCAAGACCGTCTCCCACCCAGAAACCTATGCCCTCATTGTGGGAGATTGTGCGGATCCAGAATTGGCCTTTATAGCCACTTACGGATCCACTGTTAAAATTTTACCTTTGGAAGACAATCTTACTCGGCTACGAGTGATCGCCAATGACTTATTCTAGTAGCCTGAAATTGTTGACCGTTAGCATCCTCAATATCCATTTAAAGCTGTTTTCAGAACACTGGTTAGTAGGTAAAATGCATTTATTTATTAAATTTATAAACCACTCAGCTCCATCACAATCTCGGTGAAACAATAAAAGAGAATAATATAAAACCATATAAGAACAAATATTGGAATAAAACACCGCCATTACCAAACCAAACATTGCACAAGAGCCCCATAGGAATTATAACCCATAGAATTATTTTAAATGAAACCAAAGCCCTGGGTTTATTGCTATAATAAGCTCTTGGAAATGACATCTAAATATGTATAGCAAATTCTACGAATCATAGTAGTATGGACAATTAAAAGAAATAACGGGTATAGAAGAATATATTTTGGATTGACTTCTAATTCAGCAATTACAGAGCCAGATCCGAGGGGCAAGTGGCTAAGGCCTCTAGGGATTATCTAGTTTGGAGACAAGTAAGAGGAAACAGGTGCCGTGTTAACCAAGAGTTTAACAACTCAATACACAAATAACAAGTAGCGAAATAAACATGACAACAGCAGGGCAGAAACATATGCAAAAAATATAATGGAGCTGGTTCATTCTCACAATGTAATTTTGCATTCTGGGTCACCTCTTCAACTATCCTATTGAGGTGGGATGGTCCCATGCAGGAGAACCTTGATCTTCTGGGAAAGGCATTCCGCGGCGTGGCTCAGATTCACCTGCCCCAAAGAGCATTTGAAGGCAGCGCCCTTGACTTCACTGTTCCAAGGGTCATAGAACCCCAAAGTCAAGATGGGGTGGCCACACTGGTGCAATCAAAGCTCCTCTTGTTTTTTATGAGCATTGCACATCTGGCACACAAAAACCAGGCAGAGCTTCATTCTTGACTTTTTTGACCATACTCTGCAGACACCCCTGACCGGTAGGTACTTTCCTTTTACATAAAGAAGAACCAGAGCTGGAAAAAAGTGTATTCACAGAATTTACAGACAAAGGAAGTCATATTAAATACAGATAATGGGGGAGGGGATATTTTTAGACCAGAAAAATATGGTTTTAGCAAATTACACTTAGGATTGCTGCCTTTACACTTGCAAAGGAAGTCAGTGGTGGGTTTCTTTGAAGTCTCTATCAGTGTACACTTTTGTATTCAATTTTAATAAGCCAACATAAATTGCTACTGAGTGTATGTAGGTATACATATGGGTACTTGTGTATGTATACACAATGGAAAGGCAGTAGAGTTCAACCAAAGTATAGAGAAAGAACGTTGATTTACAAATTCATTTCTTTTTATTAGATAGTTTTCAGAACTACATACTTACAGTACCCATTCATATTATCTTATATTTCCAGTTTCAAACTCAGTGGAAGTCTATGAACATTTTGAGGAAATGAAAATTCTTGAATGGAATTGGGAGAAAGTTGTCAAGGGACTGAAGGGGATGGTTTTTCTGGGAGAAACTTGTGTCAGATTTCATAAAAAGAGGTTCTCTGACTGACAAGTATCCAGTCTTCTGTTTCTACAAGGCTCGGCTGTGTCAGGCAGCGTGACCCAGGACTTGTCAGCCTTGCTTGCAATAGTGAGAAGTTTTCATCCCATTGTGTCAGTTTTTCATTACTTTTCTTGTCACAAAAATGATTAACACTTACTTCAAAGTCTCATGCATTTCTGATCTGATGGAGTGAGCTAAGCTTCAAGATGCATATTGTTTTGTGTGTTCTTGCCAGATGAATACAACTTGCACCTAAGTTGCTGTGTAAATAGTGCACACCTTCAACCATTTGATCCTCCAGAAAATAAAGAGGACTAGGTCCACTTTCTTATTATGATGAATTAAGAATTTTGGCAAGCTTCATGTTCAGGAGATTTTTCTCCAAGACACTTTGAAATCAATGTAGCTCTGCAATGTAACAACCTTCAGGAGATTTCTCTCTAAGAAGCACTTAGGTGTGCCTCTTTTCTCCAAGAGGCATTTAGGATTGTGTATCCCTATAACAAAGCACATCTTGCCCTTTAGAGTTTAGGTGTGATGCACTGTTGTGATCCTGAGATCTTGTTTCAGCCTCCAAGGAATCCTGGAATTCCTTGGAATCTTCTTAGAGATTAGATTAAGATTCAGAACAGTAGAGGAAAATGTCATGTGCTCTAGAGTAACTTCCCAATTCATGCAAAGTAACATCAAGGCCAAATACTGGATTCAGTGAAGATCGAATCAGGTTTGCGGCAAATCTGATCGAGTTGGTTGCTTGTTAGCTTATGTCTTGATTTTCAACTGCAGAATCACTTTCTTTATGGCCAGTTTTGAACTGCTGGGGTTCACTGGAGTCTGGAGCATTTATAACACTTAGATCTGCAGTGTGTTATTCAGCAGTAAATCCTATTGAGTTCAGTGGGGCACACTCCCAAATAAATACATAATTGCACCCTTACAGTTTGCTATCTACTGTGAACCTTCTCCTGGGCTTAAATACCTGGGGCTTCAAACAAATATTGCTTACAGAAAGACTAGGACCATAAGATTGTCAAGGCCAAGCCCACATTCACATTCAGAAGAAAACAGGCAAGGCAAAGATAGATTATTGATGAAAATAGAGCCTAATAAAACCAGGCTGCTTTGGGCTTCAAACAATGTTAGCTGAGCGTTTCCCTGAAAGTGAAAGTTACTTGGGCCAATAGAGAAAATAATGAAAGGCTCTTCTGAGAGAAATCTGAAACTTCAAAGGCTGGGAAAAGCAGTAACAGTTGCCTTCCTGGGCCAGGAGAATTCCTAGAGAACCATTTACCTCCAAGTTCAATAGTGCTGTTATTATCCTAGATAGATAGATGATAGATAGATAGATAGATAGATAGATAGATAGATAGATAGATAGATGATGATAGATAGATAGATAGATAGATAGATAGATAGATAGATAGATAGATGATGATAGATTGCACAGTTGCTAGGACTGTGAAGCTAAATTTCCATAAATTCAGCAGACACACCAGAAAGCACGGAAAAGACCATTCTCTGATTATGCCATCCAGTAAACTGATAGTTAATTCCATAAATTGAGATTATTATTATCATCTAGGAAACTAAGCTGGTAAAGAAAAGAGTACCACTACTTTTATCTATTTTTCAGAGTATTTTAATATTCAGCTACCTTTTATTAATCAAAATATCACAGGTCCTACCCTCAGATTTACAACCTAAAAAACACAAGTTTAAAAAATTGAAGGGAATACAACCCTCTTTATCCTGAACAGCTGATGTTTGGTCAACAGCTGAAGGAAACCCAACTCGTGTGAAATAGGGAGGACAACCCTATAACTACATTGTATTATGTGACATGGAATTTTGTGCAAAGGGCATGGAGGGAAAGAACAAACAGTATTAATAGCAAAAAGTGTACCTTGAATAAGGACTTGAGCCATAATTAATTTTATGCTGTAGTGTTCAGAGAGCTGCACTGAGAATCGTGTCTTGTGATTTTTTGCAATCTTGTGCAATCACAACATACATAATCATGTCAACATGCTGTTGTATACCAATTATGGATGATTTCTGGTGGAAGTGGGATGGGGCAGTGCATCCATCCTTGCTCTTCTTGACCTCTCAGCAGTTTTCAATACCGTCGACCATTGTAACCTTTTGGGGCGACTCAGGGAGTTGGGGGAGGGTGGCGTGGTTTTGCGCTGGTTCACCTCCTTTCTCTGGGGCTGGTCCCAATCGGTGGTGATAGGGAGAAAGAGATATGACCCACCGCCCCTCCTTTGTGGGGTGCCGCAGGGTTCAGTACTCTCTCCACTCCTCTTCAACATCTACATGAAACCACTGGGTGAGATCATCTGTCACCACGGGATGAGGTATCATCAGTATGCTGATGATACCCAATTATACATCTCTGTCCCGGGTGATGTAAGTGATGCTGTGACCACCCTCTCTTGGTGCCTGGGGCTGTGGGGGTCTGGATGGGGAACAACAGGCTTCAGCTGAGCCCTGGTAAGACGGAGTGGCTGTGGGTTAATGGCTTCTCTGTATCCGGGAATTTACCATCTTTAGTTCTGGATGGGGTTGCACTGCCCCAAACAGACCCGGTGCGGAACCTGGGGGTCCTCTTTGACTCACAACTCCTGCTCGAAGAGCAGGTGGCAGTCGTGGCCAGGAGGGCCTTTTCTCAACTTCATGTTGTGTGCCAGTTACGCCCTTTCCTGGATCGGGAAGCCCTCCGAACAGTCACTCACGCCCTAGTCATCTCCCATATAGACTATTGCAATGCGCTCTACATGGGGCTAGCCTTGAAGAGTATCCAGAAGCTACAGCTGGTCCAGAATGTGGCCACGCAGGCAATTTTAGGTGCCTCTAGATTGGCACATGTAACACCTTTGCTACGAGAGCTGCATTGGGTACCAGTTTGCTTTCGGGTCCAATTCAAGGTGTTGGTTATTACCTTTAAAGCCCTACATGGCATGGGTCCAGGTTACCTGAGGGACCATCTCATCCCCATGACATCAACCTGTCCCACCCGGTCATGCAGAGAGGGCAGGTTGCGGACCCCGTCTACACGGGAATGCTGTCTGGCGGGGCCCAGGAAGTGGGCCTTCTCTGCAGTGGCTCCCGCCCTTGGGAACATTCTTTCCCCAGAGGTGAGGCAAGCCCCCTCTCTCCTGACCTTCCCGAAAAAATTGAAAACTTGGCTTTGCCATCTCGCTTGGTGCGGGAAGGGGAGTAGTCATTCTTGGGGATGGCTGGTGAACTGATTTAGAACTTTTTACTCCCATCTTGACTCTATTTTATATTTATAGTTTGTATTTATATTTATATTGATATATTATGTATTGTGATTTTATTGTATTTTAATTTTTTAGTTTTATTGTAAACCACCCAGAGTCCCTCTTTCGGGGGGAGATGGGTGGTGGCAAAATTTGATAAATAAATAAAAATTGTTCTTTGTTGCACATTTTGGCACTATGTAAAGAAGCTTACATGGAAAGCAAACAGCCATTTATTTCAGATAGTTAAATATAAGAGGTCAAAGACATCCTCATCTTTTATACATTTCCACTTTTAATTTTCAGAAGGTCTCTTGCTTCCAAACACAGTTAAGAATCAGGAACCCGGTTACCCCCAGTGGCAGTTGGTGGTCACTTAATGTTAAGAGATTCCTCAATAATTGATCAGTAATTGATAATGAAATCTAGGAATAATTAAAGTTTTAACAATATACCTGTTTTAGTGTTTCAAGGCCACACACTTATATTATATTTAATGTACTAAAACATTTGCATTGAAATGGTGTGTTTATGTGGATCTACACAAGTAATTAAATATCAAAGCCACAGAGAAGGATGGTGACATTTTATTGCTTCCACTATTTCCCACAATGCCTAAAATGCAGGATTCCTTTATTATTTTAATGATGATAACAAAGGGACAATGTTAATATACCATGGATATAAATAACAGTAAAGTTGAACACAAAATAGAAGGGAAAGCCATATTTCTTCAAACCATCAACTGGTATTCCATATCACCAACAATTGCTTGAACCAGCATAGAACTGGATAAGACCTCAGATGCTATTGTCAACCTTCGTAATTATTTAAGGAATTCACTAGGAATCTGTAGACACAAGCAGTCCTCCCCAAGATCCTATTGAAAAGATTCAGGCCAGAGATTTTTGACAGCCTGTATACACTGATTGGTGCAGCCTATCTCTTTTGTCCCTCCAAGATCATCCTCAAGAGTGGAGGCATGCCTGAGTAGAAACATAACATTAAAGTTGTGCTATCTGTCTGACAGCACAAGGCTGCTCGTGTGCTTTGCATCAGGGCCATGGCACATCAGGCACACCAGTGACAGTAACTCAAGTCTCCTTTGAGTGAAACGTAGTGACTTCTTGGACATGATCCATGTGATTTTTCTTGGCAACAATATGAAAGTAGTTTGCAGTTGTCATCTTCTGAGACTTTTTTTTTCCTGTGAATTTGTTGTTATCTATCGCTCTTCCCCCTTGTTATTTGATGGAACACAGATGAAATAAGGGACATTTGGGTATGAATGACATGTACAGCCTGAGTGATTTCACTGTGGTTTATTTCCAAATAAACATTTACTAAATTATATCAAGAAGGTGTTAGAAAGTGGCTTCCGGTGGGGAAAATGGCTGACTGACCAGCTGTGTCCACGAGCACCGTGGACAGAACTGACAACGCAGTGGTTTTTTGGGCTCTGGCAGGCTTTTTCCTGAAGCCCTAGAGTGCTTTCACGGCAAAGAAAGTGCTCAGAATCATCCCATTTGCTCTCCAGAGTGGCGACTTGCAGCCCGAGAATTGCAAACAGCATTCGCACCAATCAGGTAAGAGCCGCTGGGAGACCGGTACGTCTCCATTTCCAAGCCGTGCTGTAGCCTTAAAGAGACACTAAGTCGAGCCACCCCATTTCTAAATCACCCAATTTATATATTTTTTAAAAGTTATGTACCCCAAGAGAGGCTTTCTACAGCAAGGAGAAGTGATCTTTCTTGGTGCCTATCTTTATTTCTGGATTAATTTTTAAAAATCTTTTTAAGCTTTGGCTTGTTTTCCCATTTAAATACTAAGGAGGACTGAGAATAAATACTGTAATTGCCTCCCTGCTATTATTTTTGTATTGAATTTGAAGGATTTAATATTTTCCTACACGTTGAATCTGCTATTTCGAATCTTCAGTTTTCTGTTCACTTTCCCTGGGAACTGCTTGTTAGCATACTTTCTCTTGTGTCAACAACTTTCAGAGATCTTCTATTAACTCATTACCTCCTATGTTCGCCAGTCAAGTATCTAGGGGGCACCATAATCTACTGCCTGAAACATGGAGGAATTCAGGGAGACTTTCTCAGAGTTTTGTTGTGAACTTAAACAGATCTTTACCGATTCCTGTCAAGCTATTTTGCAAGATATTCAGGATATTGTGGAAAATATTAGTGTTAAAATGTGTCATCTGGATGAGGACATTGTGGAAGAAGCTGAAGATTTTAACAAAGATAGAGATGTTTTTACTGGCAGTGAGATTGAAGTTTTTGCTGAAATTCCAGGTGACTATTACATTCTGGTGTTGAAGGGGTTACAGTCTGAGTTGCAAATTACAAATGGAGTTGTTTTTCTGATGGAATGTTGTAGGAAAGAAGAGGTTCTGTTCGGTGGGAGTTTTTTTGCTGAGAAGTCTGAGTCTCTAAGGGGGGCAGTTGGGCTGTTTGATTTCTGTATGAAAAATGTGCTGTGTGTAATATGGAGATATGTAAATGCTTTAGTATATTTTGAAGCGGGGTAAACATTTAAGAATGTTTATCTGGATTGATATTAAGGCTTGTATGATTCCATTTTTCTTTAATGATTTGGATTAAGATGCACTGGATTGCTTTTAAGATTTGTTTGATTTTTAAGATTTATAAGGTATAATAATAATTGCTTGGTTTTAGGTTTAATAGGGTTAAGATTGTTATAGTATTAATTATAAAAGTAGATAATTTACGTGTTTTTATAATATTTTTATTATAGTGGACAGAAATATATAGAATAGTGGTAGGAAGGAAATAATTAAATAAATGGTTTTTGGGGGGGAAGTTGATTTGGAGGTTTACAGTATATATTTTTCCTTTTTTTCTTTTAATATAAGGGGAAGGAGCAATTGTATTTAGTGATTTTTATAATGTGCTAATGGAATGATTTATAGAAATAATGTGATCTTGGTTTGATACAGAGCAAGGGATTGATTATGGAAATTGCTGTATATTCTTGTTGTTGAAAGTCGGAAGTCACCTCTTTATGTAATCTTTAAAATTCTTTTTTCTTGTGTTTCACACTTTTAGTTTTTTTCTTTTTCTTTTTGTAGTTTTTTTCTTTTTTGTAGTTTTTATCTTTGTTTCAAACTTAATAAAATTCTTATATAAAAAAGGTGTTAGAAAGTAATTATTAGAAAGCTGAACTAATGCCATTTTAGTAGTTAGTTTTTCACTATTATAGAGAAGTGAGACGGTTACATAGACTGATAAGGAAGGAATGAGGAGGAGCTGTTACACTTCTGGTAACAGAGATAAGGTGTACCAATTAGAAAGTGAGAAATTGGGCTATATCTTATTTGGAAGGTTAAACCTGAGAATTTTAAAATTACGGAAGTGCAAGCTAGTTGTTTATACCAGACTATAAGAGGGTGTTGTGCCTCTTGCATGGAGCCACCTGCATTCAATGCTTTTGCCTTGTGTGCTAAATAACATTTTTGAGCTCCGAATTATGTTGTCTGGTATCTGACCTGAGCAAGGAACAGACCATAGGGAAGAAATTCTTCCAGCAAAGGTTTAGGTAAAGGTAATCCCAGTTTTCTTCTCTCTCCCCCCACCCTCCCCGAATCTTACATGTACAAGTCAACTGACAAAATTCCTCTGGCTGATGAACAGGATCAGTCCACGCTTCTCTTCAGATCTGCCATCACAGAGAACTGGCAATTGGAGGCAGGTGTTCTATCTAAAGAGGGAAGCAAGTTCACAGTAGCTCTGCCATGTCTTGCCAGGGCTTGGGGACAGGGTTAGGACTTCCCTTTTACCTTGTATAGTGTGACAGGGTGAAGCTATCCCCTTTGACTCACACCCCAGCGTCTTTGGGGTACTTGACAGGATACCTAGAAGTGCTTTCTTATCCCACAGAGTTGTTCTCTGTGGGGTTTGGTTGTGTTTCCTTACACCTTGGTTCAGGAAAAGCAGATTTTCTGTTTCTTTTTTATTTTTTGTGAGTATATTAGAAAACACCCCTA
Source organism: Charina bottae (assembly GCA_023362775.1). Lineage (NCBI taxonomy): Eukaryota > Metazoa > Chordata > Lepidosauria > Squamata > Charinaidae > Charina > Charina bottae. The sequence goes on along the minus strand of JALMGJ010000005.1, from coordinate 80,499,861 downwards.
CTTGCTCTCATCAGTGATGATGACTGATCAATGAAGTGTTGTTTGGTTTCTCCAATGTAGAGTTTAGAGCACTCCTCACTGCACTGGATTGCATAAACTACATTGCTTTTCTTGTGTTTTGGAGTTTGATCTTTGGGGTGTACAAGCCTCTGTCTTAGTGTGTTATATAAACACTATAGATGCCAACATTAGGTTCACCAGAGAAGACACCAAGGACAACAGACTGGCATTCCTAGACTGTGAAGTCCTCATTGGGACCGGTGGCAAGCTAGAAATAGGGATCTACAGGAAACCCACACACACAGATCAATATCTGATGTTTGACTCCCACCATCCACTGCAGCACAAACTAGGAGTCATCAGGACATTGTCACACAGAGCAGAAACCATCCCTACCTCCATGGATTCCAAAAAGAATGAAAATCAGCACCTGAGAACAGCTCTGAAGGCCTGTGGATATCCAAATTGGGCCTTCACTAAATCTAAATCTACCAGACCTAAAACAGCCACAGATAGGGCTGAGACTCAGAGTAAACGGAAGAACCTGGTCATTCCTTACATGGCTGGCGTGTCTGAAAAGATAAAATGGATATTTGGCAAACACCACATACCTGTATATTTCAAACCCACCAACACACTGAGACAGAGGCTTGTATACCCCAAAGATCAAACTCCAAAACACAAGAAAAGCAATGTAGTTTATGCAATCCAGTGCAGTGAGGAGTGCTCTGAACTCTACATTGGAGAAACCAAACAACCTTTGTACAGGAGGATGGCCCAACACAGGAGAAGTAACACCACAGGACCAGAGTCAGCAGTTTATCTTCATCTAAAGGAAAAAGGACACTCATTTGAGGACATAAATGTTCACATTTTAGACAGAGAAGATAGGTGGTTTGAGAGAGGGGTCAAGGAATCCATTTATGCCAACTTGGAAAATCCTTCCTTGAATAGAGGTGGGGGCCTCAGGCACAATCTTTCCCTTATTTTCCTTCCTGCTTTGTCTTCTGTGCCTAGGAAGATTAAGACCATTTTGCAAGCTCAACAGCAGCAGGGTAATCTTAACGATCCTCCTTTAGATGATAAAGGGACTTAGAAATAACATCTCAAAATAACCATGACCTAGCCCCAGGTGCAAGGTCACACAGCCACCTAGAAACATATTTAAGGATTCCCTTACTAACTTTGCTCAGACTGAAGAAGCTCCTTGGATAAGGAGCAAAACGTTTCCACTGAGAAAATAGAAATCCAGTTGACATGATTCAAGCTACAGACATTCAAGTGGATGTTGACTCAAACAACAACAACAACAGCAACAACAGGTTTGCCAAAACTCTCTGGCTTAAATCCCAAGTATTCAAAGAGCTTGAACATATGACTTTTGGGGAAGAAATGGCGGACTGAAGACGGCTCTGCAAAAAGCAGATCTGATGACCGCAGTGGAATGAAGAGCTGGTGAGTAAACCACCTCTTTGTAATTCCTCTCTGGACAAGGAGAGGACTTGAGATCACCCACAAATGCTCCAGACAGCTTCTCCTCGTGAGGAGACTGCAAGACAGTGGTCTCCAGGGAGTTTAGAGCTCTGGGAGATGAGGGAATAGCCATCTTGCTCAAACCATGGTTGGCGCTTTCAAAAGGACACTGGGTTCACATACTTCTTTCTCTAATCACTTTTGGAAATTGCTTGTTAACTGCTTTTCAGCTATTAGAAACCTTTGGATTGACAGGTTTTACAGCACTGGGAGAGTTTCCATCAATCTTTAGTGAAAGTAAGTTTTAACTAGAAGTTTAAGAACTTAAATTTTTTTTTTTTAATAAACAGCAAAAGGGTGATTAAAACTTTGATTTTAGAAAGTTACAAATGGACTAAGGGTCCAGATAAATTTGAAATAAGATTGTGGAATTAATTATAAAGAATCCTTCCCATGGGAAAATGATTTTGTTTTGATTTTTAAAAAAAACATAATAAGATAAAAATTGGACACTAGAGGAAACTAAAGATTACAATTAAAGGAGAAGAACACATAAACTCAACTTACAATTATAGAATGAAGTAAAATATTATAACACTAGACATACTGAAGGATATTTTTGAAAAATGGACTCAGATATTAATTTTAATAGTGTCAACAGAGACATATTACTCTATGGAGAGACTGTCTAAAAGGTGTTATGGAACAGGTTTTACCTGACAAGATCGAGACTGAGTTGAAAGTGGATTTACAAATGATAGGCTACAAGAATGACATGGAAAAAGATGCTATACTGGACATACAAAAGAAATCAGCTGATGTTTTAATAATTAAAAGGGATATAAAAACAACAGACCAAGAGAGTGACCTGGATAATTTTCATATATTGGATTTACAAAAGAGGCTTGTTAAAATTTTGAAGAATTTCTTGAGAAGGGACAAGGAAAAAATGAAAAGAAATCAAGTTCTAAGACATCATTTGAATGGACTAAAGATTAAGATTGTTAGGAGTAAAAAGAAGGAATATAAAGTTGGTTTATTTGATCAAGGTTAAAATAGATGATGTTATTTCTGGTAACCCTTTATGGACTTTTGCTGACACCGGGACTAAAATGATGATGCTTTTTTTTTTTTTTGCTATTTTGCAATTGGTCTAGCCCAGTCCTGGCTATTCTCACCAGCAGCTTTGGCCCAGCATTGCTATCTAGATGTTTCCACAGGAAGGGCCTTGGATCTTCATGGAGGGATCCCTTGCCTAGATTCCACCAAAGCAAGTCCAGGAAAAAGGTTTGCATATATTAGGAATTTTAGCATTATTAGTCTCCAATTATGCATAAAAAAAGGTAATGGTTCCCCCCACACATCTGTGCAGTCGTGTCCGACTCTAGGGGCCGGTGCTCATCTCCGTTTGTTAGCCGAAGAGCCAGGGTGGTCAAATCTGCATTATGAATTATAATGTTTTGGACAAACTTAAATATATGAAGCCATACAATGAAGTTAAGATGATTTAGCAAGGAGTCAAAACCCAGCAGAGGCTAGGATATGAGTATTTGACCCTCCCATGATACTGATCTCAGTAAATGATCATTTTTGTTCCTGCCCTGTTTCCCTCTTGTAACCTCAGTGGTGACAGCAGAGTGTTGAGGATCAACTGACTCGTTTTGTAATGTAAATTAATATTAACAATCTGTCTGTTTTTCTGAGTAATTAAGCATTAATGACCAAAGCTCAATGTTTTCCTGGGAATTAATGACGGCTTTGAGAATTTATGATCTGAAGTGAAATCAAGGTCCATTAACTACAACCATCCATTAATATCCCAGGAGGAAAAAAAAAGGATTATTTCTGTTCTTCTATGATTATTTAATGGTGTTTTCTCCTTTCCTGCCTCTTTTATTTATTAGAAAACTAATTGGTATTCAGTCAATATCCTGTGGGGACTCTTAAGGGTAAGTGAAATGGAACTTTAAAGCAAGCACCTGGAATGTGATGTGAGCCCTTTGTTTGAATACAGTAATTGTGGCTGGGCTTATAAATTTTGTTCAAGACAAAGAGTGTAGGAGAGTCAACAGGGCTGTTGTATTAATGCACTGCCCTTGGTGTTCTTACCGAGAAGTGTATAATTTTGATGAGACTTATTCCAAGACAGGAATGCAGGACTGCAGCTTCACTGTTTTTGTTAAATGATATATGAACACGAACAACTGAACTTTATTTCTCTCTCCAAAGCCCATTCACTCCTCTCCCCTTGAGTGGCACATTTCTCCATCTCATAAAACAAGGTCTGATTCCACAGACAGTAATGATTTTCACTGGCTCAGCTTGCCCAAGTGAAATATCACAAAAATAAGATCATCCTCAGGAGTGGAGGCCTGCCTGAGTAGAAACATAGCATGAACGTTGTGCTATCTGTCTGACAACACAAGGCTGCTCATGTGTTCTGCATCAGAGCTGTGGCACATCAGGAAGATGCACAGCGGCGACAGAAACTCAAGTCTCTCTGGAGGGAAGCATAGTGACTTTTTGGACATGGTCCATGTGGTTTTCTTGGCAACAATATGAAAGTAGTTTGCCATTATCATCTTCTGGGATCTTTTCAATTTCTTAGTATATCTTACAGTCCTATTAGTTGAAGGAGCAAAAATCCCCCTAAAGGTACATTTAAGCCTAAAATCAGGACATACTTACATTGAAGCATAAATTGATTTATTGACCGATATGGTACCAATTTTCAGCCGTCTAATACACTTCAGCAGCTAGCTTGAATTCCTGCAGTTAACACTTTCGCTTAGCTTGTTACTTTTTTCTGTGGATTCCAAGTATCCAATCCCTGTCACATTTCTAGTTTTATGAGCATATTAGAAAACCCTGAGACTTGCCCTCATCAGTGATGAGATCAATGAAGTGTGTGAAACATTTTACTGAAGAAAAACATTATATAGGCAAGCATGAACTTATAGAACTTAATTAAACAATATATAGCCTAACTTGTCTGCCTAAACGTTGACACTGCTCTAAAGTAAGACCTCCTATCACCTTCCCTTCAGTGGGTCTTGCTTTCCTCTTTCCACCAACAGGTCCAACTGTTGAGAAGAATTTGGCGTCTTTCTTCTCTAGTCTCCCAAGGACTATAGCTTGCATTAGAAGCGCAGCTAAGCTGATTCGGGGCTTTCAAATCCTGGAGCATCTGCCATCTTGCTGGCCTTTTGGTCCAGCTTTGATAGAAGGAACTACAGGACAAGCATTTCTGTAAAGGAGTGTTAAACCTGCTTACCATCACCTAGGTGAAAGTTTATCTATTACTGGAAACATTCATGTACCTCTGACCATAAGAAGGTCACGTAAGAGGGTTGCCCTGCTGGTGGTTTTAGCAGGCCAGCCTTCCTCAGCACGGTACCTTCCAAGTCCACGGGTGCTGCAACATCCAGAATTCTCAGCCAGCATGCCCAACATGTCTGGAGGGCATTAGATGGCAGAAGGCAGCTCTATGGGCGGAAGTATGCACATGATGGGCATTGTTGCCTTTTGCCTACCTCCTTTACTATATTGTGTCTCTCACTTCTGCCTCCTATTCTATGTTCTAACTATGTGCGATTATATTTCTGTGTGCTTATTCATGCTTTCCCCTGGATCAGTGATGGCAATGAGTGGGTCTTTTATACTTGTTAAAACCAAATGAAACTGGTAGCTGCCCATGTTCACTTTGGCAGCAAATTGCAGAAGGTTAATCTGCAAGCTTTGGCCAGATTCCTTCCCCTTCTGAATTCTAAAAGTTTTTCATTTGACTTTTGAAACCCCTAAATCTCTAGCATTTTACACGCAATTAATTAAGCTAGCATGTCACTCCTAGACATAGCTCCTAAGGGCCAAAGCAACTTAGTATATAGTTTGTCACCAATACTTTCCACAATAACTGCTCCAGAGAGCACTGGAGTTGGTAGGATACTAATCTTCATTTCACCTTTTGGAAACAAATGCCATACCTTGGCTTACCCAGAGTATCTGCTTGCCACAAAAGATGGCCCTTCCTTTCCACACCAGTGTTCCATTCCCCCCCCCCCGCCCCAGAAAATGGTTTCCTATTCAGATGAAACGTTGCAGATTCATTCATTCATTCATTCATTCATTCATTCATTCATTCATTCATTCATTCTACAAATTTATTCACTGCCCATCTCACTCAAGGAGTGACTCTGGGCGGTGAATAAATGATCCTGAACACCATTATCTCCTGAGCACTCATTAGAACATACAACAACTGTGTGTTCAAACGAGCCAGAGCTGAGCCCAAGCTTTTAGCTTTTCTAAAAAACAGATAAGAAAACTTTTGAGCTGGAATGTAGCATCCATACAGATTTTATAAGGAAGATTTTCTGGAAGGGTAAGGACTTTTACGTAAGGACTTAAGGACTTTTCTTACTGTACTCTAATGAAAGTATCAAGCCTTCCCCAAAGGGACAGCCTGTAGGTGTGGTTGCAACTCCCCAAATTCCTATCCAGGATAACTGAAATTGAAGGTTTAACATATTCAGAAGTTGCTGGCTTGGGGAAGAATATTATATCATTTTTTTGAATTATGAGGCAGGCATATGGTTGGTTTTGGAGGTACTCCACAAGAAGTTTTCTTGCACCCTAAAATAGCTATCTGCCAACAGAAAGAGTTTCCTCCCCACATGAGTTTGTTGCATCTGTTTTTTCAGAATGTATAGTGTGTTTCCTCTGTTTGGTGACTAACAGACCCTGTTTGGTAACTTTTATTGGTGTGACAAAGTACTAATAAACTTCGTGGGAATCAAGATTTTCCTTAAACTGTAGGCAAATGTCTTTTAAAAATAAAATGATTCCATTAGGACTTCGTTTCAAAATATTACTCTCAAAGACGCTAGGATCTTGGACTTCTAACTTCTCCAGTTGTTCAAAATAAATCCTTCAGCAGATCTTGCATGGACAACGGCACACTGAAGGATGTTGTTTCAACAGGCCCATGGATTCTCTTCCATGACTAATTATGTATGGTTTCTAGGTTGGTTTGGAATATTGCAGAGCAAAACGTGTAGGCAAATCTAACTCCTCCATAGCTCCTGTTAATTCAAAGCAGCATCACAGGAGGCTTTCTCGGAGAATTGCGCAATGAATCATTAAGGGAATGCAAAATACATTTCTGCCGCCAGCGCTGTACCATTTTTCTTCCTTTGGTAAGAGGCAGAAGCTTGTGCTCCTGGTTTGCTTTCAACAGATGGAAACGCCATCTGGAAAGGGAGGAAGAGCTTCCAAGGCAGTTTGCTTACTGCCTGGCCTTCACTCTACACTCTTGTGACTTGCACTGCCTGATAATTCATAGGTGATTGTACTAGACAGCTGCTTGTTCCGTTGCCTGGAATTGCCAGTTAATACTGTCCAGCCTTTTTCAAGCTGAATGTTGAGAATCCATTAGATACAAAAATGTTCTTGCTTCAGGAGGAATGTTGAAAGCAGGGTTAGGCAGCATTTTTGGGCCAAGGTCTGCTCTTGGCATTTGAGTGACATACTACGGGGCTCAAGAACGGACCAGAACAAAAATTAAATTCTTTTAAAATGAGAATCAAAATAATCCACATGTAGTTTATCATCCCTCTCTTCTGTTACATTAAAAGTACAGTCCAGAACAACAATTTTTGACATATTTTGGGGACACATGCCAGGCACAGAGGATACTTATTGGAAGGTCTTGAGGCTGAAAAACGTGCCAAATAATCTGTTTCTCCCCCTCTACAATGCCTGCAGAAAGGTTGTCTGCCCCAAGTTAAAAAACAGGAGAAAGAAAAAGGGTTGGGGGTGGGGAGGGAGGGAGGGAGGGAAATCTACAGGAATATCCATGTCTTTCTGCTTCCCAAATAGTATTTGTTTACTCTTAAAGCTCTCTATATCTATACCCCAAAAGTTCACTTAAAAAAAATACAATGCAGTGATTGAACATTTACCTAGAAAAACATGCCAGGCAGCTGTTTTGTTTTTTACAGCTTTGAAAGAATAGTAAAATTCTTTGCTGGAGTCTTTGCTATGTTAACAGACGACAGAGACGGAGACGTCTCCTCATTCATTCTTTTTTGAGCCTGTTCTGTTCTGCTAACTAATTTCCCGAGTTAGTTCCTGTGAAACTGTACTAAGGCACACTCAACCAATCTTTTACTCATCTTTGCTTGCTTTGGCAATCATCATAGCAGAAGAAGATCACAGGGAGCTTTGGCTAATGGGCAGCTGGAAAGTATATAATAACAATACCACCAAAACCTCCACTTTTATACTTATTTACAGAATTATTGTCATAAGGGCTACCATTGTTTCTGTTTTCTTCTGTTTTACATAACTCAATCATCTCCTTTCCTTTTCTCTCTTTTTATGTTGTCCACTCTCTCTCTGTTTCCTTACTCCCTTCCCTCTCTGTTTTAGCTTCCTGGCTACTTTCTAATAAGTAAATGCCCAATTAATTCTGTACTAGCATTCAACTAAAGCAACAGACTATCTTGGACTGGCAGCAGCTCAGAATTCATCACTTTCTTGATTACATTATGCAGCCATAGGAGGTTATAATCTGCCTATTATTGCCCTGTGTTAAGGCATCCAGTGAGGTTTCTTAAGCAAGAAGGCAACCTGCCTTCCCTCAGTGAAGCATTTATTGTATTAACTAAGCCATCTCCTTATTGCTAGAATTTACAAGCCAAGTTGAAGGGATCAGGGCAAGGATCAAGAGGGCAACTAGTCAAATGTTCTGCTCCAAGTAGCCCATGGACATCCTTGGGTATCACAGATTGAAATTGATCTAGTCTAACCACACTAACATCTCATAATTGACTGCATCAATCATGTCATCCAGACTGGCCCAAATGGGAGAGATGTTACAATCAAACGCTGGGAGGGGGAGACAAGGAAAGAAGCGAGCCCCTCCACAGCCTGAAACAGCTCAGCAGATCATGAGCTGTGAATATACAGTAGATACCGTAAGTGCATAGTAAAACGCCTTCTTTACTTGGCAAATTGCCACAGCATAAGCCCTCGAATACTGTGTCTTGTCAGATGCTAGTTGAGTCTTCCCTTATCGGCACCTTGCTGCTTCAGCTCCCACAGTTCATTCATATATCCCAGATCATTTCTGAAGCAGGTCAAAGACGGCACTTAGAAGTGATTGTGATAACTTCCCTAACAGGACCCCATTCCAGGTGGCCACTAGATCATTCACAGAATCACTAGTGTTTGGGTGGCAGCTGTGGCCAGGAGGGTCTTTGCACAGATCTATCTAGTGTGCCAGATGTATCCATTCCTAAACTGGGAGGGTCTTTAGACAGTCACTTGTGCCCTAATCACCTCACACTGGACTACTGTAATATGCTGTACATGGGGCTGACCTTGAAGACCATTTGGAAGCTGCAGCGGGAACAGAATGCAGTAGCATGGACAGTATACTATGATATGCCCATGTGACACCATTGATCCATGAGCTGCTCTGGTTGCCAGTTGGCATCTGAGTGCAATTCAAGGTGCTGGTTATCACCTATAAAGCTCTTCATGGCATGAGTCTGGGTTATTTGAGGGTTCACCTATCTCCAATAGTTTCTGCCTACCTAGTAAGATTGGACAGAGTGTGCAGGCTCCAGGTCTCTTCAATTAAGTAATGGCATCTATTGGGACCTAGGAAGCACGTCTTCTCTGCTGCAGTGCCGACCGTGTGGAATAGCATCCCCCCAAAGATCCATACAGCTCCCATCCTGATGGTGTTCTGGAAGTCACTGAAAACTTGGCTTTGCTCCCAAAGCTTTGCTTGAGGGTAGGGTGACTACTGAGCCCTTGTTGGATTTTCTTTGGGGTGTTGTGTTTGTCCTTCTGGTTGTCTAAGATTATTTTTCATGTTTTTTTTCATTCTGTTGTTATTGTTTTTAATTATATAATTAACATCCAGACATCTGGAGGTGGGCAGCCTCTAAATCATAGCTTTCCAAACTGTGTGTCGTGACACAGTACTGTGTTGCCTGCGGGGCCCAGGTGTGTCGCGTGAAAACCCGGAAGCGCTGATGGTGCGTTGCTGCCGTGCGTGGCAGCAGGCCATCAGCACTTCCGGGTTTTCGCGCGGCACACCAGGACACCACCACTGCCGCCAGCGTGGTGGCACACAAAAACCTGAAAGCGCCACAGCGGTGGCACGCAAAAACCTGGAAGCACCGCTGCTGCTGCGCTTTCGGGTTTTCGCGCGCCGCCGTTGGTGTGTTGCCAACGTGAAAAGTTTGGAAAGCCCTGCTCTAAATAGATAGATAAAGATATAGACAGGATAGATATAGATAGATAGATAGATAGATAGATAGATAGATAGATAGATAGATGACAGATGATAGAGAGAAATGATAGATAGAAAGATGATTGATAGATAGAAAGATGATTGATAGATAGAATGATAGATGATAGATAGAAGATGCAATAGAGAGAGATGATTAATAGAAAAACAGAAGATAGATAGATAGATAGATAGATAGATAGATAGATGATAGAGAGGACAGATAGATAGAAAGATAGATGATGGAGAGATGATAGATGAAAGAAAGAAAGAAAGAAAGAAAGAAAGAAAGAAAGAAAGAAAGAAAGAAAGAAAGAAAGAAAGATAAGAGAGAGTCTTCCCAGATTTAGGGCTCTTGTGAATAAGGGAGCATTTTTTGGCTTAAATATCTAACTGGCCTGAAAAAAGGTGAGTGAGTACCTAAGAGCACCTCTGAGGGTATGGCAGCCAGGTTTGATTGGGCTTTCAAATCCTTGGCATAATGTTTAAGGGCTGACACTGCATGCTCAATTCCATTATCAGGATTCTATCAGGTGAGAAACAGTAGCATTTCAGTTTCTCATGGTGTCTTACCCCAAGATGAAACAAAGCCATTGATTAAAATCAAAGTTCTTAAGGCCAGGGGCGGGGGGGGGGGGGGGGGGGGGGAGGGAAGCAACTTTAGCCAGTGGGAAAAGATGCATGTCAGTTTCAGTTTTGGTCATGCCAGCCTCATGGTGCAAGACCATGTTAGGAACCCATTGTGGGACTTGAAATATGTTCTTAAGAATTTAGTTTGCACCCTCTCGAAAGGGGTGAAGGAGCTACATGATCCTAATTGGGCTCCAAACAAATGTAGTGCCTGGACTCTAGCCAAAAATACATCTAAAGAGTTGGATCATTTTCCCATTAAAAATACCTTCATTTACATTGACCATTGAAAAAAGTACATGCTAACTTAAGTGTCTCTTTTCCTATCTTATATAATACTGTCTGTCTGTCTATCTGTTCAGTCGTGTCCAACTCTCAGTCACTTTGTGGATCAATGCTTTCCATGCCTTTCTATCTCTTACAGCTTCCTTTAGTTCCATCAAAGTCATTCCAGTGTCCCTTCTGATGGTGTTAAGCCAGTGAGTCCTAGTCCTTATATAATACTATGCATGTTTATTCAGATATAAAAAGGTAAAGGTTCCCCCCACACAGTTGTGCAGTCGTGTCCGACTCTAGGGGCTGGTGCACATCTCCATTTGTTAGTCAAAGAGCCAGCATTGTCCGAAGGTGCTTCTGCGGTCATGTAGCTGGCATGATGTGCATGGAACGCTGTTACTTTCCCACCGAAGTGGTACCTATTTATCTACGTGCATTTGCATGCTTTCGAATTGCTAGGTTGGCAAGAACTGGGGTGAGTGTCGGAGTTCACTCCATCACGTGGCACTCGGGTCTCGAACAGCCGACCTTCTGATTGACATGCTTGGCATCTTAACCACTGAGCCACCACGCCCCCTTATTCAGATATATATTCCACTTAATTCAATGGTTCCTCTCCCCAGGGAAATGTGTGTGTATGTGGAGCTCTTCTTTTAAAGAAATTTGGAAAAGCACAAAGAATAAAGTATGCAACTGGATCTTTCAACCAAATGTTCAGGTGGCTGTATTCTCACAGGAAATGAATGATGTAGGAAAAACACAGTCTACAGCTTAATCAGATATAAAAGCAAATACATTTTCTTTGGTTAATGGAGTGTAATGGAGTGCCATAAATTTTCATTTCCTTAGAGCATTGGAGAAGAAATAGCAGTACGTTGCTAAACTAAACGAAGAGTTAATAGAGGATAAGTGGATACCCATTTCTTTAAATTCAGGTAGAATTTTATTAGAAATGTCTGAATAGGTAAGAAAAGGAAACGAATAGTAGGAAGCCTGCTGAGCAGGCTCGATTCTAGTTAACTAGTGCATCATCTTTTAATAGAACATATCAAATTTTCATTTCATGCTGTCTTTTTTGACTCAAACCTGACTGGATAATGGAAAAAGTGTCTCTGTTGGAACATCAGGTACAGCACCAAGCATGGCTCAAGAGGTGCAGAAGTGTTGCGTAGAATGGTCAGGGTCTGTCAAGGCAGCAACTCATTCACTAGGTATTCACTGTTTAGCAGCCAGTGGAATTCGATGTTGCACCTGGTTCAGGGGACTCTTGATGGACAGGGATACCTGGCCTTATGTTGCTAATAGTCTCCCTGTCTGAGACTTCTGAGATGGTCTCAAAAGTGGTACCTAAAATCTCCATGTTTCTCATTATGGAGGATTTCAATGTCCATCTCCATTTTTCTGACTCTGGAGCAGTTTGGAACTAGGTTTCCATGATACAAAGGGACTCTCTCAGATTACAAACACATGTAGTGGGTGTGAAGTTGCAAATGCAGTCAGGGATGTCTGATTCTGCCTGTGTTGTTTAATGCTGTTTGAGAAAGCTGCAGGCCGACTACCTTCTTATTTGGGAATAAGTTTCATTGAATCTTACTGTTCAAAAAGAGGAAGAGGGAGGACCCTAGGTCAGTTAGTTTAACACCTGTTCTTGGAAAGGTACTAGAAAAGATGGTTAGGAGCATGTCTCCAAGCACTTAGAAAAGCATGCTATCACTTCCAGAGGCCAGCATGAGTTTGATAGGCCAAGAAATGCAATAGATGTTACTGTACCTTGATCTCCATAACGTATTCTATAAGGCCTCCCATGATGTCCTTGTGGATAAGATGGATAAATATAGGCTAAACCAGTGGGTCTTATACTGGAGATAATTATCCCCAAGGTGGTAATTTGGACATATCCTGGGGGTAATGAAGCAATCTTTAATTGCCTGTTTGTGAGTTGAGGATCCAGTTTAAGACTGCTGCTGCCAAGACACTTGTGTAAAGCAACAGTCTGTTTTTTTGTGGGGGTAATGACATTATTCAAGATCGGGAAAAAGGGTAATTGGGTCAATCAGTTTAAGAACCACTGGGATAAACTGTATGGATCTGCAATAGGTTGAACAATCAACTGTAACCCTAACATAAAGGGTAATTGTACGTGAGCCTGTATTGTCCTGAAGTACTAAGTGGAGTCCCCTGGGACTTTTTGACATCTTTATAAATGCCCTAAAAAGGGATGCTTATCAAATTTGCGGAGGACACTAGGCTAAGGGGATTGGATAATATCTTGGTTGGCAACATCACAATTCAAAATGATCTTAACTGGCTTGAACATTGGTCCACGTCTAGGAGGATGATATCTCTTTTTGGGGGGAGATGGGCAGTGATAGAAGTTGGAGAAATAAAATCTACCTAACGAGTATAGAGTCCTAAATCTTAATAGGAAAAATGAAGTACATAGATACAGGATTATTTTTAGCAATAGTAGCAGTAGTAGCAGAATATTATTATTAAATTATTTTATAATTTCATTTTATTGTTTTAATGTTATTATATTTATTGTATTTTATTGTATTCTTGTGTTATGACCTGTGGTTACAACAATAAACTTTACTACTACTACTAGCAGAATAGGCTAAGACCCTGAAAAATGAGTCAGAATGATGGTTATCTCTAGTAATGGGGGATGAATATCTGTTTAATCCTTTTCTGGTGGAGGAGAGACAAGAGAAAAAAAAACCCTCCAGCATTTCGAGCACCCAAATGAATGAATGAGCTTGTTTGGGAAGGCAGACCAGGGTTTTGGGGTGTGATTCAGCAAGAGAGAAGAATTAGGGAAATTAGGAAATTAGGAAAACCAGGGTTCTTAAATCTTTTATTATGCTGTCTTCTGAATTTTTAAAACAGTGTTACAAAAGTTTGCTGCATTTATTGCTTTGTCTCTTCTTTTAATATTCTGTTTATTTTTTAATATAATTTTTAGTAAAGGTTTTTTTTAAAAGGAAGATAAAAACTAATGCAAACTAATATAAAGTAAGGGAAAGAAAAGAAAAGAAAAAGAAAGAAAACAAAGAGAAAGCTAAAAGTGCAAGAAAGGAAAAAAAGAAAAGAAAAATAGAAAAGAAAGAAAAAGGATACAAAGAAGTAGCTTCCAATCTTTACAGCAGTTATAAGTACAATTATAAATTTACTTCTTATTTTATGGTGACAACATAACTCTCTTCTTTCTATAATGTCTAATCATCAGAACCATAAATCATAAGTTCATTTTTTTCTGTTTTACACAAAAAGTCTATAAGGGGTTTCCAGTCAGCAATAAACATAGATATTGTCTTTTCTCTGATCAAAGAAGTCAATTTAGCCATCTCAGCAAGTTCCATCATCTTCACCAATCATTCCTCCATTGTGGGTAATGCCAAACCTTTCCATCTTTATGCATACAATAATCTCGCCACAGTTATCATGTACATAAACAAAGTTCCTTAACTTTTTTCCAACCGTTTGTCCATCAATCCCAAAAGAAAAACCTCTGGTCTCAATTGTATATTAATCTTTAAAATCCTCTGAATCAGTGTATGTATTTGAATCCAGAATTTTCTAGCTTTTTTACACGTCCACCAAACATGATAAAATGTCCCTTCTTGTTTACATTTCCAACATAAATTTGAAGTGCCTTGATACATTCTAGACATTTTCTCTGGTGACAAATACCAATGGTACCTCATTTTATAAAAAATCTCTTTGAGATTATAACATAGTGTAAATTTCAATCCGTTCAGCCACATATTTTCCCATTGTTCCATCTGTATATTATAACCAAAATTTTCAGCCCACTTCATCATACATTATTTCACTTGCTCTTCTGCTTTAAATTTCAATAAACATTTATACAATTTAACAATTACATGTTCATCATTTGTACACAATTATATTTCAAACTCAGTCTTACAATGTTCAAAACCATAAATTCTTTTGTCTACTTTAAATATTTCTAGTAATTGTAAATAAGAACCATTGACAACTATATCCCTCTGTCATCAGTTCTTCTCAATTTTATTTTACATTCCCCTTGACAAAATTCTAGTATCTCGCCATAAGTTAGCCATTTGTGTTTGCCTATTATTTCTTATCTATAAAATGCTTCTTGTGCTGAGATCCACAAAGGGCACAACCTGGGTTTATATCTATTCCATATTCTCAATATGGCACATCTAACATAATGATTTTTAAAATCCACATTAACCTTGACTTTGTCGTACCACAAATATCCATGCCACCCAAATCTCAGGTTATGTCCTTCTAACTCCAAAAGCCTTCTATTTCTCAGAAACACCCACTCTTTCATCCAAACCAAACAGCAAGCTGCAAAATACAATTTCAAATCAGGGAAACCCAATCCTCCTCTTTCCTTTGCATCTTGTGATACCTTATATTTATCTTGTGGTTTTTCCCCCTGCCACACAAATTTAGACATACCCTTCTGCCACTGTTTCAATGGTGCACCAGTTGTCTAAACAGGTATTGTCTGAAACAAAAACATCATTCTAGGCAAGACATTAATTTTTATCACAGAAATTCTCCCCAGCAATGACAGTTGTAATTATTCTGTCTGTTTATTAATGGTTTCAAGCTATTGGAAAGTATTCCTGAAAATACAGAAGATGAATGATAGCTAATTTACAGTGCAATTGGTCTTACCCCCAGGTTAGTGGATATTTATTATATTTATGGAGTCAAATAGATCCCCAATGATTTCCAATCCAATAAAAAACAGGTATACAATAAAACTGCAATTAAAACAGACATCAGTACAAGTTGTTTGATAAAACACAACCTTGGTGCCAGCCCCATCTTAATAATAGCCACAAGGAAGTCTCAGTGGGTCTTCACAGCCTTACAGAAAGATTGCAAGGTGGATGCTGATCGGATCCCTGGTGGGAGGCTGTTCCACAAGGTGAGATCCCCATAGAAATGCATTACTTCTGGGTATGGGACTTCAGCCATTCAGTTGTGGTGGGGAATTTAGAAATGGAGCCTCAGCCATGGAAGCTTCCTGGGTGATTTTGAGTCAGTCATTTCCCTCAGCCCAACTTCCTCCTCGTTGTGGGGGGAAATGAAGGTGGCAGCTATGCATGTTGCCATAGGCTCCTGGACAAAAGGCAAGGTATAAATATTGTAATACTAGGCAGGGTGGGATAGTTCTTCCTGCTATTCCTCTTTTACTCATTTAGCTCTGCACATTCTGACATTTGCAATAGCAGCTGCTGCAACCTAAGGCGTGGAGCTATTCCTATTTTTTGTTCTTGATACGGCAGGTACCAAATGCCTGAGTTGCACACAAGTAGCAAGAGACATTTAGGATCTTAAATATTTTCCCCTTTGAATTATTGAAGCATGCTCTTCATCAAGTTTGTTCCGAACTCCCCTCCACTGATTTTGGTGTAATTTACTTCCAGGCTCAGTATTTTAAATACTGAACTTTGGTTTTTCCTTAGGACATGAGAGACCCCCTTTGAGTGGATCTTGTTGATATCAAAGGTTTAAACTAGATTTGAGCTAGATTTAAGCTAGAAAGTCCATTCCCTCCAGGGAAATAGGGGTTGGGTAGGGAGCTGAAAGTCAACCTGTATTAGTTGCAAATGGCATATTTTATTCATGGATAGAAAAACAGAACTGGAATTGGGAAAGATATGTTGCTGGATTATGATGTTAAAATATTTTTCATGGTACTAGTAGATTGGCTGTTTGACAAAGTTCCACTCACTGTTTGAACAATCTAATTCAAAGATGACTATCAAGTTTTTCCTCTTGCTGATTTCTTTATTAACTCTTACTTCTATAGTAGATAAAATTTGTATGTATCCTAGTGAGATAGTTACCCGGGGAACTGCCGTGCATAAAATTTTAATTTAGACCATCCATGGCTGACCCCTTTGCCTAGTCCTATGATGAGTAACTTCAGCATCGACAGGACCTTTGAGGCCAGTGGCAGATTCACCCTGAATGCAGCAGTAGGACACTAATAGAGAGAGTTTCATTTTAAAGGCCTAAATATAAGGGCTGAACTTGCTGAAGCTGGGAAAAGAATAGCCGTCAGTTTATTTGAAATGTTGGAAGGAAAAGGCCTAGAATGTAAATCTTGGGGCTGGCATATCTGTATAGAATACCTAATTCCCGTGTTCTGCAGCAAGTGTAACTTCTGTGTATATATGACTTTTTTTCTGGACTGCAATAATGTAACTTATCTAGCTAGGCCAAGTTTGTGAAGCTTCTCCTGTTAGCTTGTTAATGAATATGGGGCTGAATTTGGGGAGAGTCAAGATTGATTGCTCTGCCTAGTGTGAAATCTGAGAAGCGAGATCTGCCCACTCCCATCCCCTTTAGTACGGGATGAGAGCCTGTGCTCTGATCTTGAGAATAAACAACAGCACAAGACCTCTTGTAACCCTACGGACAGTGGATCAAGTTGCCCATGCCTTGATCTCGTATCAGAACCAGGTTATGGATGGGCCAGTTATAGTGTTAGAGATTGGGTTTCAACCAAGCACGTCTCACACACAGAAAGCCTCTGCTGTAACCTGACCTCACTTGCTGTGTGTGGGAGGGGCTGAATCTCGGTTTCCTGTTTCCTGTTCCCTTCTCTTTCCCCTTTTCTGCTTGGATCTCCTACCAAGGAGCATGGCAGCCATGGCTGCTGCCCCACGTTGATCATACTTCCATCCAGGTGGGCCGCATTGGAAGCATGTGGTTCACGTCAGAACCTTCTTGCTCGCATGCATGGACCGTTTCTACTAAGGAACTGTGAGTTACAATAAAATTGTAAACTCTTTTTTTTATGTAACTTTACATTAACGTGTGAAGTGTGTTTATTTTGTGTTTTGAACTGATTAAGCCTTGTGCAAGTTTATGGGAACACTTCTACTTGGAGGAGATGGGTGGTAATATAAATCTAAATAATAAAATAATATATACTAATAACAGTCTGCGTGGAGTTCTGGCACTACCATCCCAGAATTCCTACATATAGATGAACCAGCTGGCCCAGCAAATAGAGGAGAATCTGGCATAACTAGAAGTTCTTACATTTCTCCAGCCCAAGACTGGGCAGTCAGTTCCTGTTGTAGCACCAGTCCTCTAATAACAATAATCTTCCTCCTTGCATGACAGATATTATTGTAATCCTGGCAAATTTACTGCCTTTCTTGCTCAGTGTGAATTAGACATCTCCCTAAACGTATGATTTCCCCTCAGACGTATCTGATGTAGGAATATGGGCCTAGATGCAAGTGTTGTCTCTAATGACAGTGTTATAATTATGGGCAACCCTCTTTTTGATGCAGGGCAGACAACTATGGCAATTTTGTAAGATTCCTGGTGGCTAACTTGGATGTTGTCATCAAACAAGGTTTTGCCAACCTCAAAATACACTGAGGCAGTATGCTGGTGGATTTCAGGTTTTAACTTGGGAGGTAGGCTGAAATGAAAGGAGTTTTTCTGGTCAGTTTAAAGGGGGCCTGCCCCATGAAGTTCAGGGCAAACTCATTCATTAAGGCACTCATAAAATCATAGAGACTTTGATTCCAGGATCTTTAGCCTGCATTCCATCCTGTCTGCTTGGACACCAGTGAAAGATTCAAGGGATGGTGGCAGATAAGCTGGGGAAGAAGATGTCATTGTTATCTTTCCCTTTTGAAAGTTGCATCTGGGAACTATTTAGTTGGAGCTATCTGCTTGAACTGAACCCTGGAGCTGACATACACAGCGAAGGCTTGCTTCCTCTCTTCTGCCTAGGCAGATCTTCTGCATATACAGGACTACTTCTTTTTCAGCAAAAAAGCAACTTATTTAGCTATGCTGAATCCGAAGCTTCTGTTGTTAGCTAGTTGCTGAATGTGGTATTGAGTTTCTAGAGAGCTGAGGTTTATTGTAGTGCCTGCTTTATAGTTTGATGCTAAGAGATATTCTGCAAAGATGCTTGGGAGGGAAAAAGGCAGGGCTACAGTTTCCAGCTAGCTGGCAACCAAGAGAGCTAAATATTGTCTGGCAATGGATATTGGGGAAGGTGCAGATCAGTCCTAACTTGAACTGGGATCTGGGATTTAGGCATAATTCAATCTGAGTCTATGATTCAAGATTCAAGCTGCTTTGGGACTAGTTGTAAAAGACGTTTTCATAGGCTACAATGGAGAAACTTCAAAATATTTGAAGCTGCTTCATTTTTTTTATCAGGGGAGAGTAAAACCATTTAGAGAGTATTTGGCTTGCCAAATTTCACCTAGATATTCTTAAAAGTTATATCACAAAGGCTTTTTTAATATCCTTCCTGCACCTCTTTAAATGAACAGATAGCAGAGATGAGACAAGGGCAACACATCAACTTTGTCTAGCAAAAAAATTGTAGAGAAGTTGTCTGAACCAGTGCAGAAGAGTGCTACTTCAGCTGAAAAACAAAACCTTTCAAAAATTTGTTTCCACTACTTTTTCAGTCTTGCCAGAAGCATTGATTACCCCTTGGGTGGAAATACGCTTTGCTGCCACTGATCCCCAGTTTGATGATGGAACAGTGCAGCTCTTTGACATCATAATCCCAACAGAATTATCAGAACTTTCACAGAGATTCTCATCATAATGCCATCCTGAAGCCCTTTACGTAGGATGTGTATGCACATTTCTGCTCTTTCTTCTGTCTAATTCCTTCAAAATCAGTTTTACTGAAATTACTACAGCTATACCAGATTTCAAAGTTAAAGAGATATTGATTTACATTCATGGAGGCCAACGGAGAGACATCTCAACAATGAGAGGTAATGAAAGATAACTGCTTCTTGCCCTGAGGAAAGGAGAACTTTTCCTAACATTTAATTCTACCTCACTCTATAGCAGTGTTTCTCAACCTTAGCAACTTTAAGATGTGTGGACTTCAACTTCGAGGCTGGCTAGGGAATTCTGGGAGTTGAAGTCCACACTTCTTAAAGTTCAAGGTTGAGAAACACTGCTCTATATTCCTCTTGGGATGTCCACTTATGGGTTAGATATCCAGCAGTGTTTATTGAACTGCTGCACACACTTCAGAAAGGATTCCAGAAAGGTGATCTGGATTTCCTGCAGGTGCAGCAATCTGCCATTCATTAAAGCAGACCATCTCTTTTTAGGCTTTTGCACAAGCCTGAAGAAAAGTTGTAGTACTATCTTTCTTCAAGTCTGCATGGAAAGAAGACCAGCAGCGAACAGCAGAAAAGTGCTGTGCTTATGCGACACCCAAAGGAATTTTGAGGGATCATTTTCAAAGTGTGTGCACCTCTAGATAATAATATATTCTGTATATTTCTCTCAAACTTTCCAGCTTGAACAGAATAAATGATCTAGGACAAAGAACTCAGACTTCAAAGGCCATGTGAATGGGATAATGAAGGATGAAATCCATAGTATCTGTAGAGCATCAAGTCAAGAAGAACAGCATAGGAGGGGGAACGTAGGAGAATACCTATGAAAACCATGAGTGTCATTAACTGACCAAGCATGCATGCATCTGTCAAGGGAAAACACCATATTAAAATTGTTTTTCAGAGATGCTCAATATGTTCTTCCAAGGTTTATGAGCAGTATACAGAAGGATTTTTAAAATGTTATAAATTATTTTATTTGCATGTAATTAATTTGAGCAATAAATGAGACCAACCATGAAGGGAAAGACACATCCATTTAAGGAAGTCAGTTTGATGTCTGATACGAAGTAGTTGTGTGCTTCATGCCTATTTAGAATTGCTCCTTTCCTACAGATCATTTGTACCACCTGGTGCATTAAGAAAGCTTTTGCTCTACCTCAGTGAAGACGGAAAATAGGACACTCAGCGTCCCCTGTGTCCCCTCCACGCACAACCCTTTCCTTCCTTCCTATTCCTGAAATTGGCTGGAGTGGCAGCAGTGACTCCAGGGCCAATTGTGGCAATCTTGTAAGGGCAGGAACAGAAACCAGCAGGCTTTTCTTTGGGCTGCTCTTCTCTAAGCCCATTTGTTGGTAACAGGCTACCTCAGTGTTTCCCAAACTTGACAATTTCCAAATGTGTGGGCTTCAAACCCCAGAATTCCATAGTCAGCATGGCCATTGATAAGAATTCTGGGACTTGAAGTCAGACACCTGGAAGTTGCCAAGATTGGGAAACACTGGGCTAGGCTGATATAGTTAGCACATGGATTGTTCTCAAGGACTATAGAAATGTCTAGGATGTCTCCTTAATGTTAGACTGAAGTTCCTTCTTTTTTGAAGTGAACCTTGTAAGAATCCTTAATACTTGCATTTCTGAGCTTAAAAATATGAACCTTGCTGACATCATGAATCAATATTCACAATATTCTAATCTCTTGAAGGACCTCTTCCCATTCAGAGCCAATATGAACTGTAGGAAAGCCTTTTTAACATTATCAGTTGGGAATTTCAGAAATTCCTGGATAGTTAGATAAGTTCTCCTGTAACCTCTCAAGGCCAGAGATAGAAATACCCATAAGAAGAAGCCACATGTGTTTTCTGATTCTGCACATAGGTGTTTTGGCACTATGTGAATCAATAACCAATGAAGTAGAAAATGGTGTTAGGTAAGGCAAGTAAAATGCCCTCTCCCCAAAATCTGAATTCCTAGAGAAAATGAACTGTCAGCTTATTTAGGAACAAGAATGTTGATTATGACACTCAGAGACAAGAATAGCACTGGGAAGCAAGGCCATTAAAAACATATCACCTAGAGGAAATAGGCATCAATAGTGACTTTTCTTCAAAAAACATAACCTTTGTCTAACCGATTAAGTCTTTGATTCTAAGATGCCACTCTCATTACCTCATTATCCGTACATCAACATACATATGCTGCTATACCCCATCAATTCCTTCACACAATCACACAGTATTTTAACATTCATAATTCTACAGAGAGAGGCTGCTTCCCCGCCCCTTTTAAAGGGCAGTCGCAGCTGCCTCCAGTATTATAATAAACAATTTATGCTTCAATGAAAGAGTGCGCCCAATCCCTATTATTAAAGAACTCTATGGAGAAATTTCTCCCAGACCATGTTAAACAAACCAAAGTCCATTATGTATAATCTTACAGCTAGATCAATAATAACCTCATAGTATAATCTCAGGTTTGTTTATTTAAAAGTAGGTTCTATACCATTCAGCGTGGTTATTTTCAAGTAAATGTGCGTAGGAGTTCAGCCTTAACGAATAACTGTTTATTTCTCTGACATTTTGTACAGAAATAAAATGTGTTTTTCAGAATTTTCAATGATAATCCATTAATATGTGCTTGTTATTGCAGATAACTCGGGACACACACACACACACACACACACACACACACACACACTTGCATCCTATGAGATAGCAGCAATGCTAGCAAGGTTTGGTTAAAACAAGAAAATGAAAGAATAAAACCTCTTTTTAATCTGTAAAACTGCAACGGCATTTACTACCACAAAGCGACTATTCTCTGTACAAAACAATGCCCTGCATATAAATCAAAAGATAATGAAAAAAAGTTGAGCTGAACATGTTTTTGTTTCCCTGTCACTTTATCTTACGGTTTCCATTTTTGGTCGTGCAGCATCTTCATCAATTACACTGGTGTCCTTTTCAGCAGAATGGGAAATGCCATTTAGCGACATGAATGAAGATGATGGGAAGACGCTAAAAGACTTTAATGAAGGTGAGTGCCTTGTACATGTCACTGCTTTTTAACCTCAGTTCATAATACTGGTGTGCAGCTCAGTTCAACGTGGCATTATACTGTAAGCTGTGGGAGTTCAAAATTTCAGGCAATGAAATGGCGGTTTGCCTTCATTAACCTTGAAATATTTCTCAATGGATATGAGGCACCCAAATTTTCAAACTCATGAGAATCATTTAAGGTTAGGTGTGGGGTAGACCTTCTGATAATTCAGGTTGTGTGAATAAGTCTCAGGAACACTCATCTCTCTCTATAGTATCAGAATGAAAAATAACTGCAACAAATCCTTTTAGAAATAGAGGAAAACGTTAAATCTTTCACTAGTGCTTGTGATTTTCTTTTTAAAAAAACTTTGTTATGGTCCTGAAGCAGCCCTAACCCAAATAAATTGCTTTTTCACCCCTCAAGGTTGAATTTATCATTTAAGCCTTATTGGGAATTTTTCATCTTCACCTCTGGAACTTCTTTTGGTATATGTATAAGATATGTGTGCATTCCTAAGTTGCACCCAAGTGTATCCCAATTGAAATGAAAAGTGAGTCTAAATACTTTTGCTGCTCTCCTTTGTTACATTTTGAACTGGAACTCATTCCCAGAAACCTGAAATGTCTCAACGTTTTCATTTTCTCTTGGCACAGTTCTTTAGACATTTTTATCAATTGAAATGCTGTTTAAGCACATTACTGCATTGGTGCATAACACTCCTACCTTTTTGCCTATTCACTATCTTCTACCCCCCCCCACTCCCCCCCCCATTCATCACTTGGTTCATAACAGGATAGTTCCTTTCAGATGCCTACATTTATTTATTTATTAAATTTCTATGACCGCCCATCTCCCCCTCAAGGAGCGACTCTGGGCGGTTTACAACTACAATAAAAGATCATTAAAATACAATAACGTTGTATTTTTTAAATTACTTGTTTTAATGTTTATTCGACTCTATTTATATTGTATTGGAGTTTGTGTGGGATTGTAAACCGCCCAGAGTCCCTGTGAGGGAGTTGGGCGGTGATAAATCGAATAAATAAATAAATAAATAATAAATAAATGTAAATAAATAAATATAACAATAAAAATACAAATACAATAAAATCCAAGTGGCAGGTGGTTCTTACAGTGATTATAAAAATATTTAAAATATTTGAGGCGGCTCTACGAGATCTTGCCCAGAGTTTTTAAAATTAGGCTGAGTGCCCTTGTTGTATGGAGATAGAAGATGTTTACCAGATTCCTCTTGGCTGATTGGTTATAGTTCTTCTTGCCATTATTAAGAGGAACAGAAATAGAAGGATTCTGGCCCACGGATTGTGGAGAGTTCAGGACCCAGGTTCTGCTGCTAATGTCCTCATTGCAGCGTTCTGATGCCTTGCTGTATATAGTGCCTTCGATACCCTGATGGTGTCTTGTTCTATTTTTGGTTTCCATCTTATCCAAGAGTAATGGGGTTTTTTGTTCTTTAATTAATGTCTGAAATATGGTTAAAATTGTCCAGTAATGGGTGATGAGGATTAATAAAGTGACATGTGATCCTAATAAAATAGTGAATGGAGTGCTGTTAGTTTTCTCAATCTTAAACAGATTTATTTGCTGTGTTAAAGGACAAAATATGTTACAGAAGGTTTTTTTGAGATTCTGAATACTAGAATCTAGTATTCATCTCATAATACTAGAATACTAGAATTTTATGTGGAAACATTGAATAGGGTGCCTTTCACCCAACAACCTAGTGAGCTGATTGTGAGGATTTGAAGTGGGTTTTCGGTGCTTTGGGGATATCCCAAATAGATTGTGACAATTATCTCTATGTGGGACTACCAGTGAATTCAAAATGTAGAGTTAATATAGAGTGCGCATTTTATGATGAGGACAGGTTGAAGGAAAGGTTTAATTGTTGGAATTATCAGGGGTCAACTCAGCATTGTCTCATAAGCATAAGGGGGTCTTTCTAGTAAACACATCTCTATTGTGCTTGTGGGATGTCACATGGGTCACCTGATTTCCACTTCCTTTGTCCTTCTTGAGTTTGGGGGATTAACAATCTCCATTACTCTTTGGGGCGCACCTGCAAGCAGGAGGTGCTGCAGAATGCAGCTCTCGTCCTTTCATCTCTTTTGTACACAGATCTACTATGAATCTACTTGTATCCAGATCTACTGAATAAATGTAAGCTATCTCTATTTTTTCTTCATCTAACTACTATGTGAAGACTGAATTTATTTCTGAACATAATTAAGCGTAATGTGCAAGTCCCTTCTGGTTCACGCTTCTACTTTGCAAGATTGTTGTTAGCTGCTTGGAGTTCTTTTATTAACCTTCAAAACTCCATCATTAATTTCCTTTGTGAATCATCTATCCTAATGTACTTCTAGATTTAGTTGAAAATACTGTGACAAACTTCAAAGTTCTATGTTGTTAGATCCTGTATGTCATAAGGAACATGTTCTACACAGACCACCAATCTGGTGTGGAAATACTGCTCTTACAGAAATGAGAAACTGCAAAAGGACTCAGATCTGTACTTCTGTGGTGGTGTTCTTGTGGAATATTGCCAAGTTAAGCGGAGATGGCAGCATGGCTATAACTGCTTAATGGAGTTGGAGCTGGTATCTTATATATTGGTATGGGTGGGCATTATGGGTACAACATATCTTGAGGATTCCATGCTGGGGAAACCAAATTTAGATACAGAATTTATTTGTATTAATTAAAATTGAGTAGCGAGATGCCCCTGCATCAAAAATGTATGTACTATAGGGATGCATTTCCAAGATTCCTCAAGCTGCATTATTAAAATGCTAGTATATGTGAAGGGTTGAGTAATTGTTGATTAAGTTTATTCTGGCATGGATTTGTAGATGGGCTGTTGTTTCTCCCATCCTTGATAATGTTGTTCATAATGCTTTGAACTTAATGTGGGTTTTTATTTGTCTTAGGCTATCTTGTATTACAACTCTGGGGGAGAATTCAAACTGATGTGAGAAAGAGATGACATGGATTTAAGATCAGGAAAATAAGAAACCAAAGCTGTCAGATTCAAACATCCCTAAATATATCCTTACATTTCGACTCCCAAGCAGCACTGAAAGCCATAAGAATGTAAGAGTCACATTGGATCAGACTAACGGGACATCTCAGTCCTGTTCTCAGTAGCTGACTACATACCCATGGAAAACCTATAAGCACGACAGCATTCTTCTGCTTGGAGCCATGAGTATGAGGTGTTGATACTGTTCTCCAGGAGTTCATCTAACCCTCTTTTAACATGCCACTGAAAAATGATTCTGGGACTGAGCCCCTGGCACAGATTTAGTACTGACCACACTTTCAAAACTGTTTAATATTTAAGAATTTAGCACGAGGCAGCTCTGCCCCTGGTTTACAAGCTGGAGGATCAGATCCTAGCCCCCCATGCATGTCTTTTACTTTCTCTTCTATGCTTCAGTATTTATTGTAAGTTTTGGATAGAAAACAGTATTCAAATATTACACCTCAAGCATGCTGCCACTTTATCAAAACATCCCTTCTGGATACCCATTACAGCAGTGTTTCTCAACCTTGGTAACTTTAAGATGTGTGGACTTCAATTCCCAGAATTCCCCAGCCAGCCTTGCAAAAAACACTGCATCACAGTAATGATTCACATATGATTGTGACCATGATGTACAACAGTAGGGAAGAACATGGTTCAGTTTCTATTTCAGAAAAAGCATACGAACTTTCCAAACACAGAGCTTTCCAAACTGTGTGTCGCGACATGTTAGTGTGTTGGCTGCAGTGTCTGGGTGTGTCGCGGCTGCTGCTGCCTCCGAGCCCTGCTGTGATTCTGCGCAGGTCCTAGTGCCTGCCTTGTGCCTTGCTGCTTCCAAAACTGCTGTGATTCCGTGCAGGTCCCAGTGCCCGCCTTGTGCCCTGCTGTAAGAGTGTGTCGTGAAATGATGCCCTGCTGTAAGAGTGTGTCACGAAATGATGCATGTCTAAAAAGTGTGTCACCAAAATGAAAAGTTTGGAAAGCTCTGTGATAGTGTGTCCTACCCTGAACATTTGTTTCTGGTTTTTTTTCCACATTGCTTTATGCTACTTCATTTGCTAATGCATTTGCTTTTTAACCGCAATTATTTCAAACTGCAGTTCTTCTTATTCTGCATCTCACCCAAGAACAAGCAAATGGTTTCCCCCTATATAGCCATGATTGTATTGGAAAGTCAGTAGAGGGCAGGCTTTCTTTAGTTATACCTTAAAAGGGTTTGTCAATAAAGCTTTGTTTGTAACTTTTAAAAAAGCAATGCTCTATTTATTTATTAATTTATTTAATTTATTAACAAGGTTTATAAGGCTGCCTAACTCAAATGATGTGAGTCTGGGTGGCGAATTGTATTTCTACATACTGTTCTGCTAAATATGGCCACTGAAATAGCCATGTTTCAGAAAATCAAGCACATCTGAAGTATTCTATTTTCTCCTCCTAACATGTGCTTATCCTGGATGTGATGTTATAGTTTTCCATATTCTTGGATGGTTTTAGTGAGGGTCAGAGAAATGCATGACACAACCAATCATATCAGAGGACTGCATCACGGGTAGGGTGTTTCAGTATCTCTGTAGATCTATGGTGAAACACACTGCAGCTGCAGACAGATTTGCAAGGAAATGCTGTGTGCTTCTGTTGTTAATTTCCAAATGTGTTAGGTAACTCTAACATCCATTCATGTCATTATGCACTCCCTGTGAAAGTTTATTGTAGCGCACATGCTGAGTTAATTCTATTTACTTGATGTTTGAGATTAATGCTTTGATCCAGGAAGTTTCATAAAATCAGGTAATAAAATATATGCAAAACAAACTGAAAAATTAGAAAGACTTTAGCTCTCAGTGATGTGTTTTCACTCCATAATTTTGTGAAATGAATATGTTCAGAAGTACATTGGCTGATTTTATATCAATTGAGCTGCTGCTGTATGTCAGTACACTTTCTGAGTTGGTGGGCTGTGGACAACAGTATATGGCTTGCAAGGTGGTCTCTACAATAGAAATGCTAGCTTGCATACTATGGTGTGAGCATGTTTGGGACAAAAATTGGTTTGGTTATGCTTTTGGTATACTGGCTAAAATGTGCCAACAGACTGATGTTGCTTTTACTGTTAGCAGGGATTGCTGCATATGGCACACATACAGTATGACTAAAGCTGGTAATCTAGTTTATATCTTCTCTATCTTATTAAAGAATGTTATATGTCAGCACCACTAGGTGGACCAGACCAGGAAATCAACTCCATAGGAAGGCTAAAACTACTTTTATTGAGATGGCCTATAATAACAGAATCTTGCAGGTCTGATTGTGCTGTACTTCCTCTTCCTTATAGTCCGGTGAATTAGGAACACATCTGCCTCAGTCGCTTCCGAATGTTATCTCGTTCTGGACTTAAAAATGTTTCAGCCCCTTTTGCCTTCCTGCATATCTCCATCAAGGTCATCTTCCTTACTGTTTGCACTTTCTCCCCCATTAGCCTCAGTCCGCCTTCCATATGCCCAAAAAACTCCAGGTCAGGGTCATGTATAAACTTCAGATTCACTGCTATCCTCCTCTGCTGGCAACTCCCCAAGATCACTTGAAAGTCTTATAATGCAGCTGTAAAGTGAGCAGTTACTTGTCCCCCCTGCTGTTTCAACTGAGTTTCTTCATCCCTTTCTGTCTGTTCCTGCATCCCACCCCCACCAGTCTTGCAGTCCCACAATAGATGGAGCTGGGAAAGCTTCCCCCTCCCCCAGTTGTGCCCATCTGTTCTTTGCCACCCTCCACACAAGGAAACTCAGAATCTTGTTCATCCTGGGATGTCCAAGTTTCTTGTAATGGTGGCAGCTCACACGGATGGGGTTTCCCTAGGAATTGCAGATGAAACTGACATACAAGTTGTGGGGAATGCACATCTGTTTCATTCTCTCATGATTCCACAAAATCAGGTATTCCAAATTTCCCCTTGCATCTAGAGTCCAGAATAGCCTTCACTTCATACTCTTCCTCCTTATTCACCAGTATGGGAGGAAGTAGAGCTTTCTAGTTCATATGGTGCAGGGGGATGCCTCCTGCACAAGCAATGATTGATGGAAATCAGGATGAATCTTCATTGATGCCGAAGACATCTGGGTTTGTTTGCTGAACCACTGGGAAGGGGCCAATAAACGTCAAGTATAGCTTTTTGAAGGGTCAGGCAGAAGACAAAAACTTTGTAGAATGCCACACCAAAACTCTCTGATTCTCCATTTGACGCTGGATGATGAGAAGACAATAAATGAATCCTAATGCTTAATAATTGAAAGAGGGTGTTTTAAAACGTGGAGGTAAATCGCGATCCACCATCTGAGATCACAGGCTCTAAAAATGTGTTCTAAAAAAGGTTGTGCCATTTCCTGAGCTGTTGGGAGGCTCTTGCAAAGAATTAAATGGGCCAACTTTGTAGACAAATCCACTACTACCAGAATGCTGGTACATCCATGTCCTGGGGGAGATCAGTAATAAAGTCCAGTAATACTGCAAGCCAACTGGCCTTCCAGGAACAGATTTTGCCCTCCAGCAGATATGACAAGATGAAACATAATCCCTGATGTCTGCCATCACTCTTGGCCTATGGCCCCAATGCTGAGTTTTAAACACTCCCCATGTCCAGCTGCCCTATTGTCATAGCAGACTTGCAGTGCCTCCTTTCTTAAAGGAATGAGAACATACAAATGATCACTGTGCAACATCTGTCCTTCCTTACTGTGAAAGGTAAAAAAAACTTACCTTAGTTTGTTCTTTTCTACTTCATGTTATTTTATCTCATTCTGGTTTTGGGGGTGGGGAGTGGAGCAGGGATCCATAGCAGTTATTAATCATTTTCCCTCATGTGCAGAGACCATAAAGTGAAATGTAAAGGTTGGCAACATCACGGAAAGGAATGTGAACTGCTTTTAAATGCATTGTAACCGAGGAGTTTCCTTTTTTTAAATAAGAATTTTATTAAGTTTCAAGCAAAGATAAAAGCTACAGAAAACAAAAACCTACAAAGAAAAAAAAAGAAAAAACTAAAAAAGTGTAGAAACACAAGATATTTTTTTTCAAAATTACAAAAAGTGGTAACTTCCAACTTTTAAAAGCAAGGATATACAACAATTTACCATAATCAATCCCTTACTCTATATTAAACCAAAATCACATTATTTCTATAAATCATTCCATTGGCACATTATAAAAATCACTAAATACAGTTGCTCCCTCCCCTTATATTAAAAGAAAAAGAAAATATATAAACCTCCTAAACAAATCCCCCCCCAAAACAACACTTATTTAATTATTTCCTTCCTACCACTATTCTATACATTTCTGTCTACTATAATAAGAATCAAACTAAAAAGCATATAAATTGTCTGCCATTGTACTTGATAATACAACAATTTTAATAATCTTAATCATATTAAACCCAAAACCAGACATTTATTCTTTTTTTTATTATACCTTAATAATCTTAATCCAAATAGTTAAAGATAAATGAAATCAGCCAAACCCTAAAAGCAATCCAGATAAATATTTTTAAACCCTTATCCCACTTCAAAATAAACCAGAACATTTACATATCCCCACAATGTGCACAGAGCTTTTTTCTTTTTTCACAGCCCAACTGAGAGAGCCAGTTTGGTCTAGTGGTTAAGGTGCTGGGCTAGAAACCAGGAGACTGTGAGTCACCTCACAGGTTGTTGTTGTGGGGAAAATAGGAGGAGGAAGGAATATTAGGTATGTTCGCCGCCTTGAGTTATTTATAAAAATAATAAAGGAGGGATAAAAATTAAATAAATAAATAAATAATAAAAAAATAAAACTGTCCCCCTCAAAAACTCTGACTTCTCTTCAGGAGACCTCCCATACACAATAACCCCTTCTTTTCCATTGCATTCCATCAGAAGATCAATTTCACTTATGGCTTGCAACTTGATCTCTCCCTTTAATTTCTTCAACTCGACTATCCGATCTTCATCCAGCATTTCAACAGTAGTCCCAATCTGACTCTTCAAAGAGACATTTCTGTTGCTGTTAAATTCCTCAGTTTCATCCACGACATCCCCAGCCAGATGACACATTTTAGACCTCATATTTTCCACAATGTCCTGAATGCCTTGCATAAAAACTTGGTAGGAATCAGAAAGAATCTGTTTAAAATCTCGGTGGAAGTCAGAGAAAGTCTGTTTAAAATCCTCCATGTCTCAAGCAGTAGATTATGGTGCCCCCTACGAGCTTAACCAGCGAAAGACGAAGATATGAAAGAATTCTGGAATGTGTTTACACAAGTGAAAGTGAGATATGCAGACAGTTCCCCAGGGAAAGTAGAAGCAGAAAACTAAAAGTTCAAAATAGTCGATTCAACATGTAGGAAAATGCTAATATCTTCAAATTTAGTACAAAAATAATAACAGGGAGACAATTATTTACTCTCAATCCTCCTTAATATTTGGATGGAAAACAAAATCCAAAACTTAAAAATAATTTAAAAAAAATTGGTCCCAAAAATAACAATAAGCACCAAGAGAACCCACTTCTCCTTACTGTAGAAAGCCTTTCTTTAGGGCACGTGTACTTAAAAGAAATATAAATTGGGTGACTTAGAAATGGGGTGGCCGGTCTTAGTGTCCCTTTAAGGCTACAGCGCAGCTTGGAAATGGTGACATCCCAGCCTCCTGGCTAGCACTTACCAGTCGAGTGCGAATGCTGTTTGCGATCTTCTGGCTGCAAGCAGCCTTCCAGAGGACAGATGGGATGATTCCAGGTGTTTTCCTTTTTCCAGAAAAACACTCCTGGGCTTCAGGAAAAACCTGCCTGAGCCTGAGAAAACTGCCGCGTTGTCAGTTCTGCCTGCTGAGCCCGCGGTCACAGCTGTTCAGTCCACCATGTCCAGCCATGCTGTCTGGGGAATTCTGAGAGTTGAAGCCCACACATCTTGAAGTTGCCAAGGTTGAGAAACACTGCTCTACACCTTCTAAAAAGCACTTTGTGAGAAATCTAATGCCCACAGGGTTTTTTAAACAGAGTTTGCGTGTTTAACTTTTCACTATTTTTTTTTTGAAAAGATCACAAATATGCTATTCATTAACTTTTGCCAGCCTGGTCATGTGCAATTATTATTACAGAGGCTTCTGAAGCACATATTAATTTCTTATATAAACCATAAATAGTCATTTAGCCCAACAGAGCAATTAACACGGGACTCTTCCTCACCCATCAGTCCTTGAGGTGGCCAAAAAAAAAAAAAAGTGCCAGAAAGCATTTACTGCCTTGATGTCCAAGCCGTATCCTGTCTCAGTAACAAAGCTGTCACCTGGTTCTGTTCATACATT
Organism: Charina bottae; assembly: GCA_023362775.1. Lineage (NCBI taxonomy): Eukaryota > Metazoa > Chordata > Lepidosauria > Squamata > Charinaidae > Charina > Charina bottae. The sequence continues at coordinate 80,468,115 of JALMGJ010000005.1, read as the reverse complement.
ACAAGACTGATTGGTGGATTCTTACTGGCTTCATTTCCCCTTCTCATCAAGTATCACTAGCCAGTTGGAAAAACATCCACCAATCTCTCTCCTTAAATTTATTTATTTATTTATTTAAATGTATGCCCAACAACAATGGACTCTGAAGGGGCAGGAGCTGGGGAGGAGGCAAGTTTCAACAGATGGCTAGGTTCATGAATTTAGCATTTGGTCCAAATCAAGAGAGTTGATGGTGGGTATGTGTGTAATGGGCTGTGGGAGTAATCTCGAGAGACAGGAGGAAGAGCCATAGCCTAGATGGCAGTCTGATAAGGAAATACAATAAGGAGTACAATGCAGGAATGGGGATAGAGAAAGCATCTCAGAATTGACCCTCCCTAGTTCTCTGGAACGTAAAGGCAGGAGAGGGGGGAAGCGCTTTCAGACTTGCAAGATTGATGTCAGCCCTTCAAGGTAGTCCAGACCAGGAAATCAAAATCATGAGTACTAACATTACCTTTATTGTAATGTTACAGTAACAGAATCCTGCAAGTCTGAAAGTGCTTCCTCGAAAGTTCATGCTTGTTTGCTCCTTTTCTCCAGGAATTTATTCTAAAGATCTATCTATCTATCTATCTATCTATCTATCTATCTATCAATCAATCAATCAATCATCTGGTAAAAAAATGGGTTTAAAAATAATTTTAAAAAGCACTTTGAAAAGATAATGGAGCATTTTCAGGTTGTGGCTTGGGGTGGGGAGGACGAAGCCATAGCTAAGTATAAAAATTCAAATCCATAATCATATCATTTAAAATATATATCATTATTAGCTGGAAAGCACTTCACTTAATATTCAGAACATAAAAAGAAAGGATAATTCTAAAGTGGGGTTTTTAAAAATATTGTTTTTTCCTAGCTGCTGTAATGGAGCAATGTGTTTTTATATAGGTGTATATGTTTTCATTCCCCCAAGCACTCCCTCACACCAATTTGATATACTGGAGGTGATGTGGACTGTGGTCCCCTTTGGAGGCATAAGCGGTCCGTTCACCCCGTTCTTAAGACCTGAACTCATTCAACTTGGAGAGACGCTTGATTTCTCCTCACTGCCTGGTGATATGGCATGATCTAACCAATACCTTGCCCAAATCATCCAAGAGAGAGCTTGTGTATCAGGAAAATATATGCTAATATAGAGTAACTATTCCTCATGCAAATAAAGGCTGAACTTGATACCTTGAAAGAACTCTAATTGGCAAATTCTGGAACAGGGTTTCTATGAGGGAGCTTAGCTTTGGACCTTTTTATACAATATTTTTTTTACCAAATAAAAAAGATAAAGGTGCCAAAGATCGATTTACAGGGTATAGAATAAAGACTATTGTCCCACCAAAACTGGTTAAAGTTTAGAGTAAATAGACTGTCAGGCCCAGCCCAAGAATGACAAAGAATCAATCCAGCCAAACTTCAGTTCTTTATTTGCTCACACCATACAGACAGAATCTTGCCAACCTAAAGGGAAATAACCTGGGAGGTTCTAGGGCGGGGCTATTCTGAACCTCTTAGTCTTCCCACGTTCCATCTCTGGACTGTGTTTTCTCTTATTTTGCTCTCCTCCTTGGAATGTGCTCCCTCTTTCCTGAGAACCAGCAGCATTACTAAAGTCCGTCACATAGACCTACTCACCCTACATAGAGGTATGGCTGCATGAATGAATAACTGGCTACCTTCCAGAAAACAAGGCAGAGATGCTTTGCACATAAAGATAGGCATCTCTTAGCTGCAAAGTATCGGTCTGTAAAGTGCTCTTCTTTTTGTTTCTTCTAGAGGTGAAAATCTACCAAGTCTTAAGATGCAGAGAGGTTTTGTTTGGCAGAGGGTAGTTGTTTCTGGTTTGTTTTCCCCAACTCATTGCAATAAGTAATAAAAGGAAAAATAATTCTGCAAACATGAATAAAAGACGGTGGGTGTTTCTCACTGAACTATCTCCTTCCAACATTAATCAATAAAATGCTCAGCGCTTGTTGGTTCCCTGTAGCAAAACAGAAAATCAGGCAGAAGTAGTGCAGATACTTCATAAAGTCTAGAAAGGATACAAGAATGCACTTTTGGAATGGGCTGCTAGCAAGTGTAATATATATATATATATATATATATATATATATATATATATATATATTATTATTATTATTATTATTATTATTATTATTATTATTATTATCAGTCCTATACTTAAGAGTAAGATGACTCCAATTACAAACTTCATAGTGCATCTGGATTAGTGCATCTTGCTATGGTAAGTCTTTTGTCTACTCATGGATATCACTCTACATCCAATAGCCTTTGACTGAAAACCTGGAGTTGCAGAGCACCACAGGTGTCCACAATGTGCTGAATTAAAAAGAAAAGTAGAGCAAGGTCCTAATTTTCAACTATTCTTTTAGCAGAGAACAACCACGTAGGCTGGACAATGCTTAGGCCAGAAGCAATTGGATTAAAAGTGGAGAAAGTGAGTTGGCTGGGAGAGAACAGCAATTTGAGCCAGTTTTATCCTGTTGCAGGATAAAACAGGAGGAAACAAATGGATGAGGAGGCCAAGATGGGCTGAGAAAAAGGATCAATAAAAGCTCCTCTAAGATAGCACTATAATGTTTTACAAAATCAGGAATGCAAGAGGAGAAACCAATTTAGGCAGGTGGTTGAGACTAGAACACGATTATTACCTGTGAAAGGTGAAAGGTCTCTTGTGTACTTTCTCCCAGCAATTAAAGTTAAGCTTTGACAACTTGGTGCAAAAAATTGATGGCGTCACTTCCAATCAGTTAGACAGTTTTCCAGCACATAAGGCCCAGGGGTTAATGTGGGAAGCAAGAACATTCCTGGGGACTGTCGCTGTCCCTGAGATCCTCCACAAAGTATTAAAAAGACCAAGGAGAAAAATAGGAAAGAAAAAGCAAGTTACTCCAAGGAATAGTCTTTCTTCAGGCTCAGGTTTTTGGACAAAAGTAATGAGAAAATAAAGAATAGGGTCAAATTGTCCCCTCCTCTTGAATAGTGGGGGCAGGACTATGCTGTGTGTAGAAGTTTTCAGCCTGATGAGCAGATCTTGATGAGCAGCAGCAAGAAGTCATGATGGGTTTTTGGATGCTATGGAGGCTCTATTTCAAATATATATATATATTGAGTCTTGGGGTGTGGTGGCTCAGCGGGTAAGACACCAGGCTTGTTGATCAGAAGATTGCAAGTTTGGAGGTTCGAATCCGTAGTCCTGTGTGACGGAGTGAGCTCCCGCACTCGCCCCAGCTCTTGCCTACCTAGCAATTCGAAAGCATGCAAATGCAAGTAGATGAATAGGTACCACTTCGGTGGGATGGTAACAGCGTTCCACGTGCATCATGCCAGCCACATGAACATGGAAGCGTCTTCGGACAACGCTGGCTCTTCTGCTAACAAACGGAGATGAGCACTGGCCCCTAGAGTCGGACACGACTGCACAAATGTGCGGGGGGAACCTTTACCTTACTTCCCTTAAAATCAAGAGCAGAGTTTCCTAGGAAATCTGGTTTAGCTGGTTAACATAAGGCTTCTTGTTTGGCAGGGTTGTTAGAAAGCTTTTTTGGGGAAGTTACCATACATCTGCCCAGAGGGCAGTTCCAAATGTGCCCTTTTTAGCCAGTGGAGAAGCATCCGGGGCCAAAATCACCAGAGCAACACTTAAACCTCTTTTGTGCTTGTGTGAATAAATGTCTCAGAAACCACAAAGAGGTAAAGTCAAAGAGGGCAGATATTATTTTGGAACACGCACAAATAAAAGCAGAACAAGATTTACCAGGCTTGCCTTAAGAAACAGCAAAAGTTCAGAGAAATTCATGTCAGATATTACAGTAAGTGGGAGGAAGGATTTGGCCAGGCAGGATTTGGGGAAAGCTGGAACCAAGATAAAGATGGGAACTGGTGAGGATGGTATGCTGCAGCATGGGAACTCTTAAAGGAGAAGGAGAGTTTAAGAGATTATAATCAGGCAAGCCAAGATTTCTGTTAAGCCCCCTACTCATTTCTCTATACTGAAAAGCTTTTTGGCGCACACATTCTGCCATTGGGGATGACACATGCTAGATCACTGTTTTTCAAACTTGGCAACTTTAAGGTGTGTGGACTTCAGCTCCCAGAATTCCCCCTGTGATGGAAGCTCTGCCCTTTTTTTATGTGCATTGTGAGCAGAGCTGTGATCGTGGCTGTCATCTTGACGTTTTTGACCATTCCCTGTGGACATCCTGGCTGGCTTGTACATTCTTGAGTACAGCTATGGGATGTTGTATCAAATGGTGGTTCTTTTTTAAAAAACAATTTTATTGAAAGTTTTGATCACAGTAGTAAAAGCAAATACAAACTAAACTCAGAGAGAAAAACAGAAATAAAAAGAAAGAATAAAAAGTGCAAGGAAGGAAAAAGAAAAAAAAAGAAAAAGGAGAAAGTAAGAAAAATAAATATTTAAAGAAGTGACTTCCGATCTTCATCACAACACGTATAAACGAACTTAATAACTCTTCACCACCTATAAGGTTACAAACAAATACTTCTTCTTCCCATAACCCATCCTTAAGTAAAGGTAAAGTTTCCCCCCGCACATTTGTGCAGTCGTGTCCGACTCTAGGGGCTGGTGCTCATCTCCGTTTGTTAGCTGAAGAGCCAGCGTTGTCCGAAGACACTTCCACGGTCATGTGGCCGCATGATGTGCGCGGAATGCTGTTACCTACCCACCAAAGTGGTACCTATTAATCTACTTGCATTTGCATGCTTTCGAATTGCTAGGTTGGCAAGAGCTGGAGCTAGTGTGGGAGCTCACTCCGCATGCACGGCTAAGGATTCGAACCTCCAAACTTGCGATCTTCCGATCGACAAGCCTGGTGTCTTGCCCGCTGAGCCACCACGCCCCTATACCCATCCTTATCCATATGCAAATCCATAAATCATCAACTTTTCAGTTGTGTCAGCAGAAAGTCGGTAAAGGGTTACCAGAGCTTTATAGAAACATGAATGATTTTAACCTTGGTCAAACAAACCAATTTTATATTCCTTCCTTTTACTTCTAACGATCTTGATTTTTAATTCATTCAGTTGTCATAGGATTTGATTTCTCTTCAATTTTTCTTTTTCCCATCCCAAAGACTTCTTCAAGGTTTTAGCAAAACTCTTTTGTAAATCCAATAAAAAGTCACTATCCAGGTCATTCTCTTGGCTTATCATTTGTGTTTCCACTTTAGTTGTCTTCTCTGTTTTATAATCCATGCTTTTTTTTTATTTTCCAGTATTTCTGGCTCTAATATTTCTACATCAGACAAAATTTGTTTCATCTCTATCCTGTAAATCTCTCAAAATACTCCCTTGCACAGCTATCATTCCTTCATTAACATCTTTTGGATATAGTCTATCCATAGAAAGCAGCCTGACATTGTAGCTGCCAATTTCTGACCCCATTCTTCAAAGATCTCCTGGAATATTTCAAATGTCATAATGTTTTGTGTCATTTTGTAAATTCCAGTACTAACCAAAAACAAAGGGCAAGCTTTCACTTTTTCCCCCTTTTCCATTTCTGCCTGGAATCTTTAGTCCCCTCTAGTGTCCAATTTCTGAAATCATAAAGTCTCAAATTTCTGTTAGGATAGACAAACAATTTAGTTCCCATGAAAGGCTTTTTATTTATATAATTATTTCCAAAATCTTAGAGTAAAATTCCTGATATTCCAAATTTGTCTGGTCCCTTAATTCATTTATAACTTTCTTGGATCAAAGTCTTATTTAGCTTTTGGCCATTTATTTCCAATTCTTTAAATTCTTTAGCTTATAGTTAATTTTTCTTTTATTCAAGAATGAAGTTAAATTCACTAGGTAGCTTTTCAAACTTGTTGTTCTGAAGATCTCTAATAGCCTGAAGTAGTTAAATAGGTAATTTCCAAAAGTGATTTGAAAGTGAGGTAAGTGAACCCAGTGTCCTTTAAAAGGCTGTGCCACAATTGAGAGCATGATGTCTTCTCTTCATCTCCCAGCACTCAAACCTGCAGGAGACTGAGTCAGGATGGTTTATCCTGCCATGGCGACAGGAGATGACATCCTGCCAGTCTATTGAAACCCACAGGGTCAGCAGGATGCTTTGTGGTGGGCATACCTGCAGGGATGTTGAGAATGCTTTGTAGTGGAAACTTGTCAGACTTGTAGAGTAGGTGAGAATGCAAGCAGTCCAGCACCAAGGACAGATCAAAGAACGCTATCATCATGTTAGTTGATTTGGGACTGGGAAGATCTAGAAATTATGAGATGAAGGGAGGGGATGTCAAACTGCAGATCCCTGATTGGGGGGGGGGACCCTGAAGATTTTAACTATTGGTTTGTGTGGGGTCCCTTCATTTGAGTCTTTAAGGTGTAATGGATCACTAGCTGTAATAAAGAACTCTTTATATCCTTAACGGCTTGTGTTGAGAGTTTCTGGCTTAACAGCTAAAGGATCACGACCATGACAGACTGCTCGTGATGAACTGGTACACAGTTATTAATCCAAGAACTCTCAATTACATGCCATCGGGTGAAGTAGAAGAGTAATTTATTAATACAGATGCTCAATTCCATTCAAAGATCAGTCTGAAGGAAACCGCGTGAAAACGCTAAGATAAGATCCCCCGGTTTCTCTAACCCCTCCCTAAAGGCTGCACATTCTAAAAGCAAAATTTCCCCCCTCTCGCTAAGCCTAAAAGGTAAAGGCTCCCCCCGCACATTTGTGCTGTCATGTCCGACTCTAGGGGCCGGTGCTCATCTCCGTTTGTTAGCCGAAGAGCCAGCGTTGTCCAAAGACGCTTCCATGTTCATGTGGCTGGCATGATGCACGTGGAACGCTGTTACCTACCCACCGAAGTGGTACCTATTAATCTACTTGCATTTGCATGCTTTTGAATTGCTAGGTTGGCAAGAGCTGGGGCTAGTGCGGGAGCTCACTCCATCATGCAGGACTAGGGATTCAAACCTCCGAACTTGCAATCTTCCGATTGACAAGCCTGGTGTCTTACCTACTGAGCCACCATGCCCCTACAGGCTCACTAAGCCTAGCTAGCAGTAAAATTCCATTCTACCTTCTAACGGTTCTCTATGCCCTTTCCCACATTCCTTGCTAACAAACTCTGATAGGTCAGCCACGCTGTCCTTGCAGGTGCTCAGGCCTCTCAGCAATATGCTTCTCCCATGCTCAGATACTATTTGTTGTTGTTTATTCGTTCAGTCGCTTCCGACTGTTCGTGACTTCATGTACCAGCCCACGCCAGAGCTTCCTGTCGGCCGTCACCATCCCCAGCTCCCCCATGGTTGAGTCTGTCACCTCCAGAATATCATCCATCCATCTTGCCCTTGGTCGGCCCCTCTTCCTTTTGCCTTCCACTTTCCCTAGCATCAGCTTCTTCTCCAGGGTATCCTGTCTTCTCATTATGTGGCCAAAGTGCTTCAGTTTTGCCTTTAATATCATTCCCTCAAGTGAGCAGTCTGGCTTGATTTCCTGGAGTATGGACTGGTTTGATCTTCTTGCAGTCCAAGGCACTCTCAGAATTTTCCTCCAACACCACAGTTCAAAAGCATCTATCTTCCTTCGCTCAGCCTTCCTTATGGTCCAGCTCTCACAGCCATAGGTTACTACAGGGAATACCATTGCTTTAACTATGCGGACCTTTGTTGTCAGTGTGATGTCTCTGCTCTTAACTATTTTATCAAGATTTGCCATTGCTCTCCTCCCAAGAAGTAGACGTCTTCTGATTTCCTGGCTTCAGTCAGCATCTGCAGTAATCTTTGTGCCTAGAAATACAAAGTCTGTCACTGCCTCCACTTTTTCTCCCTCTATTTGCCAGTCATCAATCAAGCTGGTTGCCATAATCTTGGTTTTTTTGAGGTTTAACTGCAACCCAGCTTTTGCACTTTCTTCTTTCACCTTCGTCATAAGGCTCCTCAACTCCTCCTCGCTTTCAGCCATCAAAGTGGTATCTTCTGCATATCTAAGATTGTTAATGTTTCTTCCAGCGATTTTAACTCCAGCCTTGGATTCCTCAAGCCCAGCACGTCGCATGATGTGTTCTGCGTACAGGTTGAATAGGTAGGGTGAGAGTATACAGCCCTGCCGTACTCCTTTCCCAATCTTAAACCAGTCCGTTGTTCCGTGCTCTGTTCTTACCGTTGCTACTTGGTCGTTATACAGATTCCTCAGGAGGCAGACAAGATGACTTGGTATCCCCATACCACCAAGAACTTGCCACAATTTGTTATGATCCACACAGTCAAAGGCTTTAGAATAGTCAATAAAACAAAAATAGATGTTTTTCTGAAATTCCCTGGCTTTCTCCATTATCCAGCGGATATTGGCAATTTGGTCTCTAGTTCCTCTGCCTTTTCTAAACCCAGCTTGTACATCTGGCAATTCTCGCTCCATGAATTGCTGGAGTCTACCTTGCAAGATCTTGAGCATTACCTTACTGGCATGTGAAATAAGTGCCACTGTTCGATAGTTTGAACATTCTTTAGTGCTTCCCTTTTTTGGTATGGGGATATAAGTTGATTTTTTCCAATCTGATGGCCATTCTTGTGTTTTCCAAATTTGCTGGCATATGGCATGCATCACCTTGACAGCATCATCTTGCAAGATTTTAAACAGTTCAGCTGGGATACCATTGTCTCCTGCTGCCTTGTTATTAGCAATGCTTCTTAAGGCCCATTCAACCTCACTCTTCAGGATGTCTGGCTCTAACTCACTGACCACACCATCAAAGCTATCTCCAGTATTATTATCCTTCCTATACAGATCTTCCGTATATTCTTGCCATCTTTTCTTGATCTCTTCTGCTTCTGTTAGGTCCTTACCATCTTTGTTTTTGATCATACAGATACTATTACAGGACTGCTAATACAATTATTACAAACCCCATCTCCCATACACTATCCCTTATGCTGGAAGGATGCTAACTCCTGACATACCACCCCCCTTAAAAATTATTCCCACCTAAATCTCCTACATACAGGGAACACAGGAAAGTACATAAAAGAAAACACATAAGTACATATCAGATCCATACATACAAAGCATTACATTTGCATGGCAATGACTATGTTTACCAAATCCCACCAATACCATTACTTAGGCTTTTCTGGGAACTGGTTGGGAAACTCTTTTACTAATTGGGGTGCTTGCACATGGTGACTATTAACCCACTCACTGTGAACCTTAGGGAAATGTTTTCATTGTATCAAATATTGTAATACTCCATGGTGCCGTCTAGAATCTAACACCTCCTGCACCTCAAAGTGCTGTTCCCCCTCAACCATCACTGGAATCGGGGTAGGTTTCTCTGGGTGCCAATGTTCTGAGCTTTTAGCTGGCTTCAATAGGCTACAATGGAATATTGGATAGATTTTCCTCAGATTCTTAGGCAACTGTAACTCCACTGTGACATCATTGATCAGTCTTGTAATAGGAAAAGGCCCTACATACTTTGAACCCAGTTTTTTCGATGGTTGCCAAGTTTTCAGGTACCTTGTAGATAAATACACTTTGTCGCCTACTTTCAGTTCCCACTCTGGTACCTTCTTGTGATCAGCAAATTTCTTATAAGATTCTTTTGCTTCTTCCAATGCTTTCTCTATTACTGGCCAACTGTCAGTTATGTGGCTTATCCACTCATCCAAAGGAATGATTCTGGTCTGGTCATTAGGTAACTCTGGAAAGGCTACAAACTCTTGTCCATTCACCACCTGGAAGGGAGAATATCCCTGTCCTATTCCGACTAAGGCCTGACACAGAAAACGGTGATTAAATGATCTTTATTTAAATAATAATTACACACAGTAAAGTTCAGAAAGCAATTGCTCACTAACACGTGGTTCAATTCCAGAGCTGGTTCCAAGTGTGGTTGGCATGGCGTGGGAAACATGGCCCACGTGGCGACCTGGTAGGTCCTGGAGTAAGTTCTGGTGTGGTAGCCAGGTACAGCTGATGGAAGGAGTCTGGCATGGTTGCAAGGCAAGTTTCAGGGCGAAGGTTGATGTGGCAGCAAGGCAAGGCTTGGGTGCGAGTGTGGGCTCGGCAGCAAGGCGAGGCTTGGCACGCGAGAGTTGGTGCAGCTGCAAGGCAAGGCTCAGGTGTGAGGTTTGGCATGGCAGCAAAGCGAGGCTTGGGCTTGAGGTTTGGTGTGGTGGCAAGGCAGAGCTCTGGTGCGAGGTTCAGCGTAGTGGCAAGGTGAGGCTCAAGATCGAGGTCCGGCATGGTGGTGGGATCACAATTCATGGGAGGTGTCTGTAGGCAGCATGAATGGTTGTCTCCGGCAACCTGCTCAAGAGTTTGGCACCTTTTATGGGTGCAATTTTCCCACCATTTGCATGTGGGACCCAATCGTGCCTCTCGTTGCTCGCCTCGCCTCTCCAGTCTTCTTTTGCACATGCTGATAGGTGGCAGTGAGCCCGCCCCCTGACTGTCTCCAATCGCCATCTTGAACTCCGGTTTGTATTTCGCACCTAAACCCATTCCTGCCTTTTCTATTGTTGGCTCATCCTCCTCTGCCTCGGACTCAACCTCCATCCTGACAATCCCGTACTCTGGTGCACTGAGTTATTATAAGCCACTTCTGCAAACGGCAACAGGTCCACCCAATCATCCCGTTGATAGCTGACATAGGAGCTTAATCCCTGTTCCATGCCAATCATCTTCAGGAATGCCTTCCAAAACTTGGATGTGCACTGGACCCCTCTGTCACTTATAATGCACTCAGGAACCCTATGCAATCTGTAAATATGTTGTACAAACATTTTGGCCAGTTGTGCTGCACTGGGTATACTGAGACAAGGAATAAAGTGTGCCTGTTTTGAAAACAAGTTGGTTACCAACCAAATCACTGTTCTCTTTTGGCTCTCCGGTAAGACCACTATGTAATCCATAGCTATTTGTTTCCAGGGTTGGGCAGGACTTGCCACATTTTGCAACAATACTCTAGGTTTGCCCCCCACTCTCTTTGCCATGGCACACGTGGGGCAACTGGCCATATATTCCTCCACATCCTTACATAACAAAGGCCACCAAAATTGTCGCCTCAACAAATGCAAAGTTTTCAAAAACCCAAAGTGCCTAGCTGATTTGGCATCATGACATCTTTCCAGTATTTTTAATCTCAAAGTTTCTGTGATATACAACCTATCCCCAGTCCACCACAACCATTGCTTTTCTAGTAGTTTTAATTTATTGTCCTGCAGCCACTTATCTTCCTTCAACTTGACAAGCAGATCACTCTGCAAACTCCCCTCTACCTTCTGGCTTTGTGATGACTTCTGCTTCCTTGTAACTGCTACCATTCCCAACTGTTGAACCGGGAATATTGAGTCCACCACCTCTTCCCTTTGACTATTGTGCTGAGGTAAACGAGACAATGCATCAGCCAAAAAGTTCTTTCCCCCAGGTAAATATTTGAGTGTAAAATTGAATCTACTGAAAAATTGGGCCCACCTGATCTGTTTAGGATTCAACTTCTTTGGAGTGCGTAAAGCCTCTTAATTTTTATGATCTGTCCATACTTCAAAGGGCTGAGCTGCTCCCTCTAACAAATGTCTCCATGTCATCAACACCCACCACACTGCGAAGGCCTCCTTCTCCCACACATGCCAGCGGTGTTCCGTGTCATTGAATTTACGGGAGAGGTAAGCACAGGGCCTCAATTTTCCCTTGTCATCTTTTTGTAGCAGAATTACTCCAATTGCCACATCTGAAGCATCGACTTGCACTATTAGAGGCCTTAAGGGATCAGGGTGTTTCAACACTGGTTCTGAGGTAAACAACACCTTTAATCTCTCAAAGGCCTCCTGACACTCATCAGGCTTTTTGTAACTTTGCACCAGACCTTTTTACCTCTTTTGGATCCCCTTTCCCTCGGGTTTTTAACAAATCAGTGAGGGGTAAGGCCACCTATGCAAAGTTGGGGATAAATTGTCGATAGAAATTGGTGAACCCCAAGAAACTCTGCAATTGCCTTCTAGATTTTGGGGGTTCCCAATTCACCACATTCTGCACCTTTGCTGGATCCATTGAAATGGATCCAATCCCCTTACTTGACACTCGATATCCCAGGTAATCTACCTGTTCCTTGTGGAACTCACATTTTGACAATTTGGCATACAGTTGATTCTGCAATAACTGCTTCAATACTTCTCTAACCAAAGTTACATGCTCTTCCAGTGTTTCAGAATAAATCAGAAAGTCATCAAGATAAACCAACACCCCCCTGTACAGAAAGTCATGCAATACTTCATTTATCAAATGCATAAAGACCCCAGGAGCCCCTTTTAACCCAAAAGGCATCACCAAATATTCAAATGACCCCAACTGATAATTAAACACTGTCTTCCATTCATCCCCTTCCCAGATTCAAACTTGAAAGTATGCTTCCCTTAAATCCAACTTGGTAAAAGTCTTCCCCTTCGATAGGTGGGCCAGCATATCCTTCATTAGTGGCAAGGGGTATCTGTTGGAAGTACAAATGGAATTTAGCCCCTGATAGTCTGTACACACAACTGCAGCGACCCATCCTTCTTGGTTCTGAATAGCACAAGCGCAGCCATCGATGAGGTGGCAGGGCGAATAAAACCCTGCTCTAAATTTTTGTCAATAAACTCCTGTAGCACCTCCAACTCCATAGTCACCATCAGCAAAAGTCATTTGGCCCGTGGACCATTTCACCTGGGGGTTTCACGCCCATAGCCAAGTTAATCCCAGTATTATGAGTTGATTGGAAATAGGAGCCACTACAAACCTCAGTCTGTTCGTGGCTTCCAATTCACATCTGCACTTTTTCTGTGTAATATTCCACCAGGCCCTGTTGTGTCTCCCTGACAGGCCCCTTGCATTTCTGACCCATCAAGTTGGGAAAATATAATTGGGGTTTTCAGCTTCCCCACTTTCAGTCTTAACCCAGTCACTATAGCTGAATGCATGAGATACCTAGTGCAACCTGAGTCTATCATGGCCACCAAGTCCATGCTACTATTGGTTCCCAATGCATTTATTTGTAATCCAACCAACACCACTGGGCAGGTTCCACTCACCATCGGATCCATGCACCCATTCTCCACAGCCTGCTCTTTGGTGCCATTTAGAGCAGGCTCTTGTCATTTCCCGATGGCTCAACTCCTCTCTCAGCTGCACCCCCCTTGCATTTCTGACCCATAGAAATTCACCCCCCACAGAACACGGACAACAAGCAGGAGGTGGGTAGATTCTTTCCTCCATAGCGGCTGCCACTGTACTTTTATCTTTCAGTGCCGGGGTCTTAGTGCTGCCAAATCCAGCCTTGCTTTTCCCAGCAGCAGCTGACTGCAGGCAATTGGCTTTGCAGTGGCCTTCACACCCGCACCTCAAACACAATCCCTGTTTCATCCATCGTTCCTTCTCCTCATCCCAGGATTTTCGACCACCCTTCTTCACTTGGGTAATAGTTGCTGCTTTTCCTCCCCCTTCTGCTTGTTGTCTCTGCTTTCGCTTGATGCGTATTCTCATGTCTTCCACCTCACCAGCCAGGCTGATCCACCCCATCAGGGTCTCAGGGTCCCCTATAGCCAAAGACCATTCTAGAATCTCGCGATATAACCCCTCTTGAAAATATTCAATTTTCAAAGACTCTGGCCAATCCACCAACTTCCTGGCCAGTCTTCTGAATTCCATAGCATATTCAGACACTGACCGCGTCCATTCTTGATATGCTGTAAGCTTGTCTTGGCCCTCATTCAGGAAAGGGGGTCTTCAAATCGTGTCCACAAAGTGGTCATGAAATTCCCAAAGTCCCCCAACTCTGGCGCTCTGGTGTAATGCAGCTGCACAAGCCACTCTGCTGCCACCCCTTCTAACTGGGCTGACACGTGTTGCACTTTTGCATCTTCTGTAGGGAAAACCCCCTCAAACTCACCCATAAACCCCTTTACGAGGGTCAGGAAACATGCTAGGTTCTTAAGGTCCCCAGATAATTTTACCTTTAAGTCTCTTCCCCCGAAGGGCTCATTCCATCTGAAGGGCCCTCTCGGCCTCGCTGGAGCTCTGCCATAAGGAAGGTGAGCAGCCACTGGCCCGGCCACTCAGCATCCTCCTCCCATCTCGTCATCGCTGTCCCCCACCTCCACAGGTCGTGGGGCATCCGCACTGGATCTTGCCACTCCAGCACTATCAGCCTTTCCCAGGCTCATATTTCGAAGCAACTGCTCGACTGTTTCCTGCAGACTTGTAACTTGACTTCTCAGGGAACTCCTCTCTCCACTTTCCCCCCCCGCCTCTTTGGCGCCAGCAAGGAGGGGAAGGAATCCTTCCCTCGCATCATGACCCATTGAGCCAAACTTTTCTCCATGCTGTACCCAACATCCAGGGCCCAGGAATGCTTGGGCTCCCTTGTCACTCTGGATAAAGGCCCATCTGAATCGGGGTTGAAAAGAATCTTTCTCCTAGCCCCCTGGCCTTCCAACTGTTCCTTCATAGTCCAGTTGGAGTCTTTCTCAAACAGCTCCGCTGTCTCAAACAGTTCCACTCTGCTTTCTTCCTCTCCCTCCTTGGGATAGGTTGTGGATTTTCCTGCTGACCTCCATCAGTAGACATTGTGTCTCCGAGTGAGGTAGCTATCTTGAGGCTGATCTTTCTGTGATGACCTGGTACACAGTTATTAATCCAAGAACTCTCAATTACACGGCATCAGGTGAAGTAGAAAAGTAATTTATTAATACAGATGCTGTGAGTGTCTCACTATCAGGATCCCAAAACCAAGAAACCTTTCAGTCAGTTCATGCTAAAAAGATTCATTTATTAAGGATCAGAATACATGAGGCAAAGGCAAAGCTTCGAATGGCCAAATTGGCGCACATAATTTGATATTAAGAACATCCCTCTGACATCATTTACTATCTAATTGAAAACAAGCTAGTTCCCACTCCAGTTCGACCCCCTCCCTTCAGAACATTTGTTAACAGTCCAGGTGTCTTATCAGAAAACGGCCAAGGCAGGAATATCAAGGCAAGCTGTGAGCAGCAAGGCTTTTGGCACAAAAGCAAACACGGGGCAAGTCCTTACAATGCTTGACACATGTACGTATGAAACTATGACAGGCGAAGGGAGCTAAAGTGGAGGGAGACTGACAGATGCTCAATTCCATTCAAAGATCAGTCTGAAGGAAACTGCATGAAAACACTGAGATAAGAGGCCCTGGCTTCTCTAACCCCTCCCTAAGGGCTGCACAACTTCTTAAAGCAAAATTCCCCTCCTCTCACTAAGCCCAGCTAGCAGTAAAATTCCATTCTACCTTCTAACGGTTCTCTATGCCCTTTCCCACAGTAGACTGGTCTACTTGCCAGTTCTTAGTTGTCATCTCTGCTCATTCGGAGATGTGCCAGTTCACCATTTCTTCCCCGGATGTCTCCATATTAAATGGTGGTTCTGATACTTTTTTGGCTAGTGTCTGGAGATAACAGACTCCCATCAATAGTTAACTTAAATGCACTGTCCTTTAGCAGCTCTTAGTTTTTTGCCCTTGGTACTTTTAATTGTTTTCAATTCATTACTTAGATGTGGTGTTTTATTCATTTAAAACCAGTAATGATGTTGCTGAACTGTGTTTAGTAGATTTATCATTACAATTAGGAGATGATATTGAACTGTTTTATTTGGTGCTTAAATATAAATGGTGTCTGTGTTGATTGCAATGTTGTTACTTTTTTCTTGTTGATTGTTTTTTCACACATTGCTGCTGTAGGCTTCCTTTTGGGAGAAAAAGTGAGGTAAAACTATTGAAATGAAATGAAAATAAGACAGTCATTGATTTACTTGTGGAACTGATTAGATATTTGTAAGTTGAATCTGAAATGGTATTTTCATGAGAATGTTGACAGGCCTACATATATTTGTTTTCTCTCTCTCTCTCTCTCTCTCTCTGTCTCTTCCTCTTTCCTCTCAGAAATTGAATCTATAGATTTTTTTCCTTTTGGTGTAAAATGTCTGCCAAGTATTACATAGAGATCAGTTGAGAGACAGTCACCATATTTCTTTCTTTTAAAAACGACTTTTAAAATAATAAAAAAAATAGTAGGTATCAGGGTGGCACAATAGTGGGAACTTAGATGAGGACTAGGGAAGTTCATCTTCATGTCAATCCTCTGCTGTGGTTGCTTATGAAATGACTGGCCCCCAACGTACCTCACAGGGTTGTTGTTGGGAGAATAAAATTGGAGAAACATGATGTAAAGGGCCTTGATTTAAAGATTTAATTAAATGGTGATCTTGATTCTTTTTTTATATATAATTTTTATTAAGAATTTTGATTATAATAGTAAAATCTAATACAAACTAAACTTAAAGAAAGAAAAGAGAATAGAAAGGAGTAAAAAGTGCAAGGAAAAAAGAAAGAGAGAAGAAAGAGAAAAGTAAGAATATAATAAAGAGACCGCTGTTGTCATTTGTATTTTAAATTTTAAAATTTTAAAACCTCAACCAGTTTCTTTTGTAAATCCAGTAAAACATCCTTTTCTAAGTCATTCTCTTGGCCTGTCAGTTGTAAATCTACTTTCGATACCATCTCTATCTTGTCAGCTAAAATTTGTTCTACTTCTGTCATTTCTTCAGTAACATCTTTTGGACATAGTCTATCCATAGAAGCAGACATCATTACATGTAGTTTTCGCTTAACAACCACAATCAGGACTGGAATTTCAGTCACTAAGTGATGCAGTCATTAAGCAAATCTGACCCAATTTTATGACCATTGTTGTGGCAGTTGTTAAGCAAATCATTGCAGTCATTAAGTGAACCACATGGTCATTAAGCAAATCACATGGTTCCCCATTGATTTTGCTTGTCGGAAGCTGGCTGGGAAGGTAAAAAATGGCAATCACATGACCATGGGATGTTGCGACAGTCATAAATGCGAACTGGTTGCCAAGTACCTGAATTGTGATCATGTGACCATGGGGACACTGCTACCCTCATAAGTGTGAGGGCAGGTAGCAAGTCAGGGTTTTAGCGCTGTCGTAAGTCCGAACTGTCGCTAAATGAATGGTTGTTAAGCAAGGACTACCTGTACAGACATTGTTGATATTGTGGCTACTATTTTCTGATTCCATTCTTCAAAGGTCTCCTTCAGTATTTTATTTATTATTTTATTTTTATTTATTGGACTTTTATCACCGCGCCATCTCCCCCAAAGGGGACTCTGGGCGGTTTATTTTCATTGTTATAACATTTTGCAATGTTTTATAGGCTTGTAAATCTTTCCTCTACCTAAAAACATTAGTCTCCTCTAGTATCCAGTTTTTGAAATCATGAAATTGTCCTGTTAAAAATCAAAACAGAATCTATTTTCCAAGAGAAGCTGTTTGTTCTTTATAATTCCAAAATCTTATTGTACAAGTTTCAATATTCCAGCTTTATCTGGACCCTTAGTCTGTTTATAACTTTCTAAGATCAAAATCTTATTTAGCTTTTTGCTGTTTATTTCAGATTCTTTAAATTCTTAAGCTTATGATTAAAAATTTCTTTCATTCAGGATTGAAGGCAGACTCACCCAGTGTTTTCAGACCTGGGTCGGTCTGAAGAAGCTTAGAAGTAGTTAATGAGCAACTTCCGAAAGTGATTAGAAAGTGAGGTTTTCGAACTTAGTGTCCTTTAAAAGTCTCTGCCGCGGTTGCAAGCAAGATGGCTAATCCCATTGTCTCCCAGCGCTCAAACCCATGGAAAACTGCTTTTGGTGGACTTGTGAGAAGGCCAAAAGATTTTGGGATCAAATATGTGCTAATATTCAAAAGATTCTTAAAGTGGATTTACTGTACAAAAAAACCCAGAACTGTTTCTTTTGGGCTTGATGGAGAAGCAGCTTGAGAAACAACATGGGACCTTGTTATTATATATGATTACAGCAGCAAGACTCTTATATGCACAACGGTGGAAAGATCCACAAATACCTACAGTGGAAGATTGGATTGTTAAACTGATGCAGCTGGCCCGAATGGCCCAGTTAACAGCGTTGATAAGAGAAAATACTGTTTCTGGATTTGTATCTACAGTACTTGGCAACCACTTTTAGACTACTTGCTTGTGTCAGAAAAAAATGAAGCTTGATTTTGGGTTTTGGTGATTAAATGGTTTGTTTTGATAGAAATAATGTTACTAAGGTTTAACTAATGGTAAGAGATTATATTTGTAAACTTATTCATATCTGAATTGGAGAAAGTCAGAAGTCACTTTCTGTTCCTGTTTTCTGTCTGTTTTGCACCTTTATAGTTTTTTTCTTTTTTCTTTAGTTCTATATTCTAGCTTTTCTATATTCTGTATTTTGTATTTTAATTATACTTTGAAAATTAATAAAGTTATTATAAAAAAAAATGGAAAACTTCTGTCCTGTGGTTTCCTCACAATGGGCAGCCATTTGGAATACATGTGGGTGATCTCCCATCCTCTCCTTATCTGGAGAGGTTCTGAAGAACTGGTCTACTCACTGGTTCCTTGGTCTTTGCCACAATTGTTGGCCCCGCTTTCTCAGGGCTGTCTTCAGTCTGCCATACCTCCCCTGAAAGTCGGCGATCTTGATTCTTACTTACTTACTTACTTACTTATTTATTTATTTATTTATTTAATACATTTATATCCCGCCCATCACCCTCACAAGGAGGGACCCTGGGCGGTTCACAATAAAAAGTTTAAAATCAATAAAAAACCATAAATAACACTAATAATCAGTAAAAATACCTAATTACAGTCCGATCCAAGCAATGGTAGATGTTACTTATCCCATGGGCCGGTAAGGCTGGTCAAAGTAGATCTAAGAGACCAGCCAACCCCAGACTGGCGATCCCCCTCCCTTCCCCAAGCATGGTAGCAAAACCAGGTCTTTAGGTTTTTTCTAAAGTCCAGGAGAGAGGGGGCCAATCTTATTTCAGGGGGAAGAATATTCCAGAGGGCGAGGGCTACTGCAGATAAGGCACGCCTCCTGGACTGTCAGATGGAACTCTCTTACAGACGGGGCTCGTAGCATGCCCTCTCTGCATGACCAGGTGGGACAGGTTGATGTGACAGGGATGAGACTGTCCCTCAGGTAACCTGGTCCCATGCCATGTAGGGCTTTAAAGGTGATAACCAATACCTTGAATTGAATCCGGAAGCAAACTGGCACTCAATGCAGCTTGTGGAGCAAAGGTGTTATGTGTGCTGATCTTGAGGGACCTAAAATCACCCACGCAGCTGCATTCTGAACCAGCTGAAGCTTCTGGACACTCTTCAAGGGTAGCCCCATGTAGAGTGCATTACAATAGTCTATATGGGAGATGACCAGGGCGTGAGTGACCGTTCGAAGGGCCTCTCGCTCCAGGAAAGGGTGTAACTGGCGCACAACACGAAGTTGTGCAAAGGCCCTTCTGGCCACGACTGCCACCTGCTCTTCGAGGGCAGTGCAACCCCATCCAGAACTAAGGATGGTAAATTCCTGGACACCGAGGGGCCATTAATCCACAGCCACTCCATCTTACCAGGGTTCAGCTGAAGCCTGTTGTTCCCCATCCAGACCCCCACAGCCCCCAGGCACTTGGACAGGGTAGTCACAGCATCACTTACTTCCCCCGGGATGGAGATGTATAACTGAGTATCATCAGCATATTGATGATACCTCATCCTGTGGAGATGGATGATCTCGCCCAGTGGTTTCATGTAGATGTTAAATAGGATAGGAGAGAGCCCTGAGCCCTGTGGCACCCCACAAAGGAGGGGCTATGGACCCGATCTCTCCTCCCCTATCAAATTCTTACTGAATTTACAAACTGATCTTATTCCTATGAAATAATTATTTGAATGAAAGAGGAGCAAAGAAGTTAAATAAGGCAGAAGCTTTTTCTGGGTCAGTAATATATTGCATTTAGCTATATTTAGATATAATAAACAGTATTAGCTCCATTGCTTATCAAATAACCTTCCTTTTCCCTAATGTATGAGACATCAATCTATCATAAATGATCTGGAGCTAGTTAGTTCTTTATTATGGTCACTGACCAGAACTCTACAAGTTAGCAAAACAATTAAATCCATTTCAAGTAAAATAATAATAAAACAACCCATAAAATTATAACCAGATCATAGAAATGATCAAGGCATGTTGAGTTTTACAAACAATGTAACAACATTTTGCCATATTCAAGGGAAATAGAATCATACTGGTCTAACAGAAGTAGCTGTACATAAAATAAATTAGAACTGTCTGGGTACTTCATCAAATAAGGGGTTATGAAATGGGCCCTGGTGTCCTTATAGAAGGTGCAATATAACATAACATGGGCTGTAGATTCAATGGACCCTTCTGTACAGGGCACAATATCAGCTTGTAAGGAACGTTTTAATATTTGCCCTCAAGAATTGTTGTTGGAGGGCATTGTTGTTGTTGTTGTTCAGTCATTCAGTCGTGCCCGACTCTTTGTGACCCCATGGACCAGAGCACGCCAGGCCTTCCTGTCCTCCACTGTCTCCCGGAGTTTACTCAGATTCATGTTCATTACATCGGTGATGCTACCCAACCATCTCATCCTCTGCTGTTGGAGGGCATTACAATGTGCCAATGTTAGAGTTCTTTGGAGTTTAGGAACATTTATATCCTTTATATATCTTGCCAGGCTGAAAGAAGGGGCGGGTAGGGCAGACTGGTCCAATTGACCTTCCAAGTCTCTGGTGTGTTGCTTGAGTGCTGTAAACACTCTATTATAGCCCATCATGAAAATAACCTGTTTTGAGAACCCATGATCTTTCTGTGTTGATTCAGAATTATCTGCCATAATCAAAGAACCTAGAACTTCTGCAAAAAACCAGTAACTTAACCAGTGGGCAAAAATACAGTTCCATGTGCCTGACTCCACTTTAGTCATGCCAGCTTCCTTATTTGTACCACACTAGATACTGTACACCTGGGGCCTAGATACATATGGCCCAGAAGAAGTCAGGCAGATCCCTTTGCAATGGAGCAATATACTCCCAACTGGACTCCAAGCAACAGTTGCCTACGTGCGTTAGCTGAGGATAACTTTAGTGCTGCTGGAACATGCTGAGCCCCGCTGGGAAAGTGCATTGCTGCCACTGAGTTTTGTGCATTTTGAGCTTCAGAGTTTTGATGTGTCCTGTTTGGTAAAACGGTGAGCAGCTATGCCCAAGTATGTCAAGATTTTAACCTGCTCTATTGTCTGATCATGTAACCACCAGGTATATACTCTAGGCCACTTTGCAAAAATTAGAATCTTGGTTTTGGTAGAATTGAGCTCAAGTGCTTCCTTAGAAGAATAAGTGGCTAAGGCACTTGGAGCTTATTTGAAACCATTGGGTGCTTGTGATAGGACCACTGCACCATCTGTGCAAAGGAAGATTGCAATGTGCTTACTGGCTAACTTTGGGGGTGGTGCTCTCGGTTATTTATTTTGACCAAAAGAAAGTTGATGCACAGACTGAACAGCAGGGAAGCCAGGAAGCATCCCTGTCATACCTCTCTTCAAGTGGAACTTCTTTAGTGCACTGACCTTACGTACTACAGCAAAACTTTATTCTGGGTTCTCATAGGGTTTCAACATTAGCCACCTTTCTATTGTAGTATTTTTGAGGCTGCCATGTGGCTTTGTTCTGGAGATAAGGTTGAATGCAACCCTGAAATCAATAAATGTAGTGTCTAGTGCAGAACCTGGCTTGGACAAACACATGTTGGCCAGATATTGCAAAATGAGAGCTAACCTCAGAGTATTGAGTACATCTGCGCCAAAAAGCCATTACTAAGAGGCACATACCTGTGCAGTCTCTGGTATTTTGCCAAGTATATCAACAAATATCAGAATGGAAATTGATGATCAGCCTTGATAGGAAACCTGACTGTGCTATTTACATGAAGATGTTATTAATGAAATGCCTAATTCATAAACACACATTGTTGAGTTTTCATATTCACATCAGGGCAATTAGGAGCTGGTATTTAAAGGGCACACTTCATGCTCTGCATGCTTTTAATAGCACAGCTTATATGTGTTTGTTTTTTTGGCAGGGGCTGGAATTGTGTAATTTCCTTCTCCAACATGAAATTATTTACCCATTTTAATCACTCCATTAAAGGCAGTATGTTTTAATGCTCCAAGGTGGTTGAAAAAGTAAAACAGGACATTTAGAAGCAAGGGAGAACAAAGAATGATCTTGCAAAACAGCCCATGGGGCAGCCCTCCTGCCAGGGATGTCCACGGGGTGTGGTCAGAAAAGTCAAGATGGTGGCCAGGATGGTGCAACCGAAGCTCTTCCTAACACGACACCCAAAAAAACAGGCGGAGCTTCGATTGCACCATCACAGCCATCATTTCTGCTAATGGGAAACCCTTCTGCCAGGCTGGGAGTGAGCCTCGGGGCCTTTAGGAAAGCACTCTGGGGCAAGAACTTCCTCCAAAAACACCCCCTCACACACATCCTCCTAACAGCCTGTCCTGCCAGCCTCAGTCTCAAGAAGGATATCAGGAGAGGCATTTCCAGATGGAGACATAGGCGCTGCACATTGAGAATCACATCTCTAATAGTTGCAGCAAGGTGAGTGGTACCTACCCTTCAACCCCAGTGACACATGTGCCCTCCCCAAGTTCTCACATTGTATTTTCTAACATGAGAGAAAAGTCTGGCCATGGCCTGTTCTTGGAGTTCAGCTCAGAGCATCTCATTCTAAGGTTAACTGCAGCCCTTGGTCTCCAGATGTTTGCAGCCTTCTGGCATGGATAGAGAGTGTCTGTGAAGGTAGGAAAGCAATACCATTTCATCCCTACACCTTCCTCTTTTTTCCCCCCTGCCACCTAAATATTTGTTTTCTATTTGGACAAAATATGAAGTACATTTGGACATTTGCAATAAGACAGCAGGAGGATTTGGCAGTCAACAGAATACATGGGTTCAGTGATGATAACAGTGATGATGTAATCCAAGTGGGTGTCCTGTATCTACTCTACTCCAATCTAACCTAAATTGATCTGATGTAAACTATCATAATCTCCTGTGGATTCTCTTGGGTGTGTGTGTGTGTGTGTTATAATGAGACTGTCACAATGAATTGTTCACTACAAACTTTACCAGCACACCACTGGAAAACTTGCTGGAGACCTTTCAAAGCAGCTTGTGTTCAAAGCTTTCACCCTAAAAATATGGAAGTTCAAATTTACTATTGGGGCAGACTTTAAAAAAAGTTGGATTAATTAATGAACTAAATTCCTGGAGTTATTTGTGACTATAAACCATGATAAGAGCCAGTTTGGAGTAGTGGTTAAGGCACAGGCTAGAAACTGGGAGATGGTGAGTTCTAGTCCCACTTACGCACAAAGCCAGCTGGGCGACCTTGGGCCAGTCACTTTCTCTCAGCCCTAGAAAGGAGGCAACGGCAAACCACATCTGAAAAACCGTGCCAAGAAAACTGCAGGGACTTGTCCAGGCACTCTCTGAGAATCGGACACGATTGAATGGATTAAAAAAAAATGATAGCCAACTGAAAGCTCGTAATACAATGAAACCTCTGAATTCAGAGTTCTAGGCAGGCTGATCTTTTTTTGATTGATTTCAAAAAAGGCCTTCTTCTTTTGTCTTCTTACTTATCCCTCAATTTATCAGCCTTGCTGGTAAAGTCATTATGTGAGGGTTTTCTGTATGTTTTCAAAGGATATCTATTTTTGCTCTGAGTAACAGTTAAATTTTGACAAGGGAGTATCATTTTTTTGTTGTCAGGAGATGGGGTGATTAATAGAGTCAGTGTTTTAGGTCTCTGAAAGTTTTTCAGAATTCTTCACAAAGCATTTTGTTCTTCCCTGGTAAAAAGAATTACACCAGTTGTCTTCGAATAATTCAGGATTTTGAATGGAAAATGAAAACCCACATAGACAATCAGTCAGCAGCATTCATGTTTTTGCTGATCATATGAGTTTTGTATGAAATGCTTTCTTATCAACTGACAAAAATGTTAATGTGATAAAATATCTACCTGGGACCACCACTTGGGAAATAAAGCAGAATCAATTCCATCATGCTTTTTTGAAGCGTATTGAAATTAGCATTTGTTCTACCTATGTTAATGCAAAGTTAACTTTTTGTAAATTTGCCTTGATCCTTGAAGTTTCTTTTCTTCATCTACACATGGACTTGTTTAACCTACCTGACTATTTCCATCTTTTTTTTTTATTACTGTTTGAAAAAATAAGCAGACAGCTCTGGAAATTCCTATTGGCCCTATTCAGCAATATTAGGTCCGTATCTCAACATGAAGTGAAATAATGAGGGTGTGCATAGCAGCCCAACCCCCAGCATCACACACATTGCAAACTCACCCCCTGGCTACTTTTGGGCAGCATGCACTGGTATGCAGAGACTCGTATGAGTAATATTAGCAGGAGCGTCTGCATAGACAGCTCTACTTAAGAAGATACTTGAGGGGAGCTCTATGTGTTTTAGGTCTGGCGCAAAATTTGTTAAGCTTTGTAATTCTGGGCTTTATGCAGGAAGATCCAAAGCACCTTCCTATTTTTTCTGAGAGAGGGGCTGAAGAATTCTTCCATAGGACATCCAGCCTATTATAATCACCTTTCATTGGGGAACCCCTGGAGGGTTTTTTAAAATTATTCTTCATAACCGAGACTTCAAACACAAAAAATGTTATCAAAATCATAAGAAGCTGAGAAAAAAATGGACTTCTGGCTGTGGTAATTAGAAACTATCCTTAATTAGCCAAATGATGTTGTTATGTATGCATCACCAATCAATATGTATTTCTAGCAATAGAAATATGTCAAGTTTTGCCTATATGTTATATAGGAAGTTGCAAGGTAGCTTGAGCTGGAAAAAATTAGACTCTTTTCAGCTACAAAGTTCTCTCAGTAGTAAAGTCAACAATTAGTAAGTCAAAAATAGTAAGTCAACCATTTTCAGCATTACATGCTGCATAAGGGTCCTTATGTAGATAACATATGAGCAAAAACCTTCATGGAGCCTGACTAAGCTCCCTAAAGAAAAGGCAGAATTTCATGGTTAGCATTCAGGGGCGTCCACAAGGGAGGTCAAAAAGGCAAAATGTCAAAAACCTGTCCCTTTTTAACATGTAGAAAGGATGAAAGAAACCCTGATGGCAATCACAGTTAACTTCTTCATAAAATGTGTATGTGCTCCTATCACCACTTTGGGTCCACTTTGGCCTTCACTTTCCACATCCTCTCTAGTTCCTCCTTCAGGCCTTGGTACTTCTCCAGCTTCTCATACTTCTTCTTCCTGATGTTGCTGTCACTTGGCACCACTACATCTATCACCACCGATGTCTTCTTGTCTACTACCATGATGTCTGGTTGATTGGCCAGTACCTGCCTGTCCATCTGGATCTGGAAGTCCCACAGGATCTTAGCCTTCTCATTCTCCACGACCTTCTGTGGAACCTCCCATCTGGACTTGGGAGGGTCTAGCCCATACACTGTGCAGATGTTCCTGTACACAATGCCAGCTACTTATACACTCAGTGTATGCTGTTCCTGCCTGCATCTTACACCCTGCCACTATGTGTTGGACTGTCTCTGAGGCCTCTCTGCACAGTCTGCACCTTGGGTCCTGTCTAGTGTGGTAGATCTCTGCTTCTATGGATCTAGTGCTTAGTGCCTGTTCTTGTGCTGATCAGTGCCTCAGGGCTGTCTTTTAGTCCAGTCCTTTCCAGCCACTGGTAGGATTTCCCAAGGTCAGCCACCTCAGCTATCTGTTGATGGTACACTGATATAGATACAGATACAGATACAGATACAGATACAGATACAGATACAGATACAGATACAGATACAGATACAGATACAGATACAGATACAGATACAGATACAGATACAGATACAGATACAGATATAGATATAGATATAGATATAGATATAGATTCTGAGAGTGCCTTGGACTGCAAGAAGATCAAACCAGTCCATACTCCAGGAAATAAAGCCAGACTGCTCACTTGAGGGAATGATATTAAAGGCAAAACTGAAGTACTTTGGCCACATAATGAGAAGACAGGATACCCTGGAGAAGAAGCTGATGCTAGGGAAAGTGGAAGGCAAAAGGAAGAGGGGCCGACCAAGGGCAAGATGGATGGATGATATTCTGGAGGTGACAGACTCAACCATGGGGGATCTGGGGATGGTGACGGCCGACAGGAAGCTCTGGCGTGGGCTAGTCCATGAAGTCACGAAGAGTCGGAAGCGACTGAACGAATAAACAACAATAGATATAGATATAGATATAGATATAGATATAGATATAGATATAGATATAGATATATAAGATTTTAATGTATTTTCTATGCTTTTAACTAACTGTATCCCACCCTCCGTATGCTAGTCTTTGACCGTAATAAAGATTTATTTGTTATCTGAAAATATTTTAGCATTACCTATAGGTGGGGAAATATACCTTGACATAAAATAAAATACACCATGTTATTGAATTTGAACTGCAATGATTTAAAGCCTAATGAGGTGAATTAAATATATTTGGCTACTGGCAAAAGTATTTAAATGAAGCACTTAATTTGTTAAATACTAGCAAATAAGCTGCAGGGTTTACAGCTAATGTATTTTTCATTTTTCGTTTTGTTTCTTGTGCCAGCGGTAGCCTTGAATTATCAAGAAGCTCTTCTTTTTGAAGCAAAACTTAAGACAGTTACATGAGTTTAGATGTTGCTTACTAGCATTCAGATAAAAAGAAAGGTGGGGAATGAATGAATTGATGAAGGTGGATATCAGAGGGGGGATTTCAAGTTGCAGGGATAGAAAAGAAGACATGCCTAGCTCTAAAAATCAGCTATTCTGTTGGGGTTTGATAAACCCAGGAATTTACTTCTAGATATAAATTATACAGAGAGGCTTGATTTCTAGGTAAAAGGTGAAATATTCTGCACAGTCACCCAATTAGCAGCCATTGTTGTAAGAATGATGTGTCATGTGTGACTCATTCAACAGGTGCTTAGAGTTAGGTTGGGTGTGGTAGTTAACGAGATTGACCTATAATGTGATAGGTCAGTTTGACTATAAATGCAGAGATATTCTGTATTCCATTTTATTCCCATTTTACCTCGTGAAAGCTGTATCGTTGATGGTGTATCATTTGTTACTTGTGGAAGTGATCTGTAAATACGTATGTATATAAAGTAAATAGGATATTTGATATAACTTCTGTTTGGAGTCTATTTACTGCATAGTACGTGGATCACTGGTGCCTAGGAGAGAGGCAGGCCGCTCCATCCGCGCGCCCTCCGACAGGGTTACGGGGCCAGAGGCGGCAGAGATGCCATAGACGACAGAAGGCTTTGCACTGGCTGTGGATCGGTGGATTGTGTGCAGTCTGTGAGCTGGAAGCTTTGGAAGCCTATCCAGGAGTCGTGTGGCTATTTGGAGTGATTTGGAGCTTTCACAGGTTCCGTGCCTGTGTGTGTTTTTTTTTCTCTCTCCTACGCTTGTTTTGCAGCTGGAGGACTTTCTGATAAGGTCTGTGTCTTTAATCATCGGTGTCTGCCCAGAAGGGGCTGAAGACAGATGAGCACAGCGAAGATGTTGCCGGCAGTCGGGGGAGGTTTTCCTCTGGAAAGACTGAATGACAGTAATTATTCATCATGGGCATATAAAATGGAAATGTATCTTTGGCGTGAAGGGCTTTGGAGGAGTGTACTTTGCCCTGAACCAGACCTGGAAGATGAAGAAGTTGCTCTAAAGGATGATAGAGCATTGGCAAGCATAATTTTATGTCTGGAAGATAGCCAATTGTGTTACGTTAGAGACTGTCAGTTAGCCTATAAGTGTTGGGAAGCTTTAAAGAATGTTTATCTAAGAAGCTCACCGTTATGTAAGGTTTTACTAACAGGAAAACTTTATCATGCTAGATTAGGGGTATCTGATAATATAAGGGATCACCTGCATTTTATGACAGGGTTGTTCCAGGAATTGGCTCAGAGAGATATGCAATTTACAGAAGCTAACAAAGTGTATATAATTCTCAGTTCTTTAAATGAAACGTGGGATACTTTGGCAATGAGCTTCGGGTCGTTATCTGAGAATGATTTAACCATAAGATACTTATCTAGCAGGCTTCTGGAAGAAGAGCAAAGGAGGCAGAAGTGTTCTAACGTAATTAGGTCTAAGCAAAACAGTGTTTCTGTTCAGGAATATTCTGAGAATGTTTTGTATGTACGAAAATGTTTTAACTGTGGGTCGCAAAGGCATTTGTTGAAACATTGTGATAAGAAACGGAAGCCGAAGGCTAAGCTGAACATTTCCAAGCCGGGAGAAGCTGCACAGCTGTCTTTAATTAGTTCAAGTGTAGAACAAAATTTAAAGGGACCATTTCTAATTGACAGTGGGGCTTGTCAGCATATAGGAAATGACGGACAGATGTTTAAGAGTTTTATGCAAGCTGATAGAGATCATGTTACTCTAGCTAATGGAAGCATTGCATCTGTGACTGGTAAGGGATATGTATATGTACCAGGGTTAAATATTGAATTATCAATGTTGTGTGTACCTGAACTGGAGTACAATATAATTAGTGTGTCACAATTGGATAAACAGGGTTATACTGTACAGTTTGGTAATAATGAAAGATAACAATGTTTGTGGCAAAGGTATTTTGCAAAACTGTCTTTATGAAATTGTACAAGCCAGGACAAGCAGCAGCCATCATGGTTTAGCTACAATTAATAAGCCAACACATGATTCATGTGCGCATCTGTGGCACAGGAGGCTTGGACATCCGAGTTTCAAAGTGATTGAAAAGATGTCAGAAGCAAGTTCTGGAATAGAATTGAAAAAGTGCCAAGTGTATTTGGATTGCACAGCTTGTAAGGTTGCAAAGTCAAAGGTGTTTCCTGTGAGCAAATTCAGTGATAGGAAGTCATATAAATGTTTTGAATTAGTTCACGCTGACTTAATTGGTCCATTACCAGCTTCAATAGGGGGTGCTAAATATGTTTTAGTCATTGTAGATGATTACACTAGATTTGGGTTCTGTTACCTATTGAAAGCTAAAAGCCAAACATTTGAAAAGTTTAGAAACTGGGTGCAGTTTGTAGAACGTAGGTATAGCACAAAGGTGTGTAGTTTACAAACTGACCGGGGTACAGAGTTTCTGAGTGGGAGTTTTCAGCAATGGCTCCGTAGAAGGGGCATTGTGCATAGGAAAACTAACCCACATAGTTCAGCTGAGAATGGCGTGGCTGAACGTAGGAATTTGGCATTGCAGACAGTGAAGGATTCACTCATTGCTGACTCAGGGTTATCAAGAGGATACTGGGGAGAGGCAATATTAACTGCAAATTATTTAATTAACAGGTTATGGAGTGTATCTGTAAACCAAACTCCATATTATATGTTACATGGCAAGAAGCCACCATTAGCTCATTTGAAGGTGTTTGGGTGCACTGCCTATGTTCACGTGCATAAGGAGGTACGTAGGAAAGGACAGGCAAAAGCACAGAAGCTGACGTTTGTGGTGTATGAGCCAGGGACCAAGGGATATAGGTTCACTGATGGCAGGAAAGTTGTTATCTCTAGGTCAGCAAGTTTTAGTGAGCACAGCAATTGGCAGAGATTACACGGGAGTAGTGAGGTTTATCTTCCTAGTCAGAGCAGTTTTGAGTTTTCAGAGCAGACAGATGCCACTGATGTGATTAAGAAGGAAGAGGAATTAACTCCTAGTGTGCCAATGATGCAGGATGCTACAGTGTTGCGTAGATCTGAGAGAGTTAACAAGGGCATACCACCTCAGCGTTATACACCAGGTGATGTAAAAGTGTGTTTCATTGATTATGAACCTCGTAATTACAGGGATGTATTGGAGTTGCCACAACACGAGCAGAGTAGATGGAAAGCTGCTATGGATGTGGAAATGAAAGCCATTAATTCTCATAAGGTTTTCAATAATGGAATAAGATATTCCAAGTTGGCATAAATGGATTCCTTGACCCCTCTCTCAAATCCATTTATGCCAACTTGGGAAATCCTTCCTTGAATAGAGGTGGGGGCCTCAGGCACAATCTATCTCCCATCTTTCTCCCGGCTTTGTCTTCTGTGCCTAGGAAGATTAAGACCATTTCACAAGCTCAACAGCAGCATGGTGATCTTAACGATCCTCCTTTAGATGATAAAAGGACTTAAAATAACATCTCAATATAACCATGACCCCAGGTGTAAGGTCACACAGCTACCTAGAAACATATTTAGGATTCCCTTACCAACATTGCTCAGACTGAAGAAGCTCCTTGGATAAGGAGCGAAACGTTTCCACTGAGAAAATAGAAATCCAGTTGACATGATTCAAGCTACAGACAATTCCACCTGGATGACTGAGAACCTTCATAGACATATTTGAGCTTCAGCTTCAGCATCTGTCCTTCCAATGAGCAGTCAGGGTTGATTTCCTTTAGGATTGACTGATTTGACCTCCTTGCAGTCCAAGGGACTCTCAAGAGTCTTCTCCAGCACCACAGCTCGAAAGCATCAATTCTTCGGCGCTCAGCCTTCCTTATGGTCCAACTCTCACAGCCATATGTTACTACTGGGAAAACCATAGCTTTAATTATACGGACCTTTGTTGGCAAGGTGATGTCTCTGCTTTTTAATATGCTGTCTAGGTTTGCCATAGCTTTCCTCCCAAGGAGCAAGCGTCTTTTCATTTCATGGCTGCAGTCACTGTCTGCGGTGATCTTCGAGCCCAAGAAAATAAAATCTGTCACTGCTTCCATTTCTTCCCCTTCTATTTGCCAGGAAGTGATGGGCCGAGATGGGGCCGAGATGCCATGATCTGAGGTTTTTTAATGTTGAGTTTCAAGCCAGCTTTTGCACTCTCCTCTTTCACCCTCATCAAGAGGCTCTTTAGTTCCTCTTCACTTTCTGCCATTAGGGTGGTAACGTCTGCATATCTGAAGTTGTTGATATTTGTCTCAGCAATCTTAACTCCAGCTTGTGATTCATCCAGCCTGGCGTTTCTCATGATGTGCTCTGCATATAAGTTAAATAAGCAGGGTGATAATATACAGCCTGTTTAATGCTACTGACATGTAATTTTGAGGTGTTCTGACACACTGCACCACATCTGTGACTTTCATCATATTCTAGCATGGAGGATCCATCCCAAGTGCACCTCAGGAATGTAGGGATCTGTGGCTGTAAAGTCAAAGCGTTACCAGCTGTTGGATGTGTTAAGGTGCAAGGGAGGGTATTGCGAGAAAATTATGTACCTGTGTAATGGTATGTGGGAATGACCTTGGGAGATGGGGGGTGGGGGGAAGAGATGCTACCTAGGGAACGATCAGATAAAAGGTGGGGGGGGGGGAGCCCGCAGCTGCATAACAGGCACAGAAAGAAACTCAGAAACGATCCTTCCTAAGTTATCAGGCTGTAAAAAGAGACAGCGGGAGATTTGTACCACCAGTACTTTGGATTGCAAGCTTTTTGGAATTTCGGACAATTCCATGCTGCAACCTAAGCTGCTTGTCTCCTGTGCTTCTCCTGGCTGTTCCTTAAGCCAACTTCAGAAATGGCTGCACAGGACAATGACCAGCTAGTGGAGACAATCAGGGCTGCTGCTAGATTGGAACAAAGGGCTGGAGACCATCCGCTCTGAAGGGCATAAGATGGCTTGGTCAGAACTGCAGCTGAAACACGTGGCCATGGGGTGCATCTGCAGGAGGATGACTCTTAGGTAGCAATGGATGGGCCAAGATCCAGAAAGTGTGGATCTGCCCTTACTCAGCCTCTATAATATCAGGTCAAAAAGAATGAACAAATGAATGGTCAGATTTTTTCCCCCATTTCCATTTGTTCAAATTCCTATTTGTCTTTTTATAAACATGGAATGGAAGGGACTGAATTTTGTTTCACATTTTATTAATTTTTAAAATGAATGCATCTCCTTTACTGGGATAATTTCCAAAAGTTGACCTGATTTTCTACATATCAGTGCCACTATTTGCATCAGTTATACAGTAAATGGAAACGGTAGACCATTGTCGTCTTCTATCCATAGCTGCTGATTTGGTCTTCATGTTTTGTTATTTTAGGGAGGGCCTGATGGGAATCTTCTAAAACATTTGAACAGAACAGGACGGTTCCAAGAGTGGGTTGTTTCCAGACAACAACTTTAATGCACCTGTTAAATGTGAAAGTAGAAAGAAGTAGAAAGGAAAAATTATTTGGAGGAAGGAAAGGTGCATTGCTGAGAAAATGGGGATGGCACTGGAACAAGGGACTTCTGTTCTTCACTTTTGGTAATAGCTAGAATTGCACAAATGTAAGGACCATTCAGAGCTGAGAGTTCAGTTCAAACAGTCTCCAACTGCTCATAAAATCTCTGAATAGGTGGTAGAGAGGAGAAAGGAGGAAAAGACAGAAGATGGTTAGCTATTTTGGCCTGAAAAGAATAAAAATCAGTTCTGCTGAGTCTCTTGAGTTCCCTCCTTATTAATCACAAATAGAGCTGATGAAAGAATTTGGATTCTGAAATGCATTTCATGAGTTTATTCAAATGGTTTCCCAGTTTAGTTGTGCAGATGTAATTTTAACTTCTAAAAGTCCTGATGCTGTTTTTTTTTTGTGGGAGGCAGGCACAGGAAAGCAAAAGTTACACGAACCATATCTGAATAAATGATTGGGCATTTCAATGCAAATTCTTGCTTTGGAGCTTTGTTTGAAAGCCCTCATTAAAGCTGCATGGAACAGAAAATGCTTTGATAAGTAGCAAAAAGGCAATCTGGATGTGCTATCTCTAACCACCTGACCCAGAAGAGCCCTCCTAAGTTATGGTGTGCTCTCCAGTGGTTTAATTCAGAAGGTCTTTAAGCAGAGGAGGGGGATTCTATGCTTGTTGAAATCTAAACATTTGGTCAAATAACTTTCTCAGCAAGTGGCAGCCCCAGACTGACCTTATCTGGGTTTGGAAACTGACAGGTTTAATATCTGGATGGGAGACCTCCAGAGAGTATCAGGGACGAAGGTCAGATGAAGATGTAAATCAATTTCTGTTCTGTTGCCAAGAAAATGTATGAATATGTCCATGAAGACCCCAGGGGACTTTACTTTTTTAAATTTTAAATACTTAGCATCCTAACCATTCTGATGAATGAAAAATGATCACCAACATCAGTGAAAGTTTCACAGGTAGGCAAAGTCTTCCAGTGGCCTGATGTATATGTATCCCTTCAAATGAACAGGATGATCCTATGGGCTATAAAAACAAATTCACACTTCACTTTTAAAACTTGGGTCCAAAAAGGTGTCTACTCACATTGCTCATATAAATGGTGCAGTGCTGTTGGTTTTTCTTTCAACCAAGATCTATTATTATGGACCCCCCTCATGTTGTGATTAGTAAACAGCCAGGCCTCATTCATGATTTCTGGCAATGTCCCCAAAACTCACATAACTTTCACTCTTGAACCTAAAAACAAAGGGGCTTAGAACTAGTATAATGTGCTTCATAGATAGGAGTTCCACACTGTACATGGTAAACAGCCAGGGGTATCTGCAGGGAGGGAGGTGAGAGAAGTCAAGATGTGAAAGAAGGGAGGTGAAAGACGTCAGGCCATGACTGTGCAACCAAAGGTGTGTTGCTCCAGTAAATGCAGATGGCAATCACATACTGCATTCAGTTACCTGGGAATATGGACAATTATGCTGTAAGCAGGGATGAAAAACCTGTGGACTTTCTGATTCTACTGAACCACCTTTGCCAGCATGATCAATATGCTGGGAACGCTGGGAACTGTAGTTTGGCAACCAATGTGGGACCTCAGCTCTCTGTTTTCTGGGAACTTAGAAAATATTTAAAGAAATAAAGCAGATTGCGATATGGCATAGGGAAGTCTACTGTTCAAAGAATACTCTTCTAGTGTCACTAAAAAGGTAAAGGTTCCCCCTGCACATTTGTGCAGTCATGTCCGACTCTAGAGGCTGGTGCTCATCTCTGTTTGTTAGCCGAAGAGCCAGCGTTGTCTGAAGATGCTTCCACGGTCATGTGGCCACATGACGCGCGTGGAACGCTGTTACCTACCCACCGAAGTGGTACCTATTCATCTACTTGCATTTGCATGCTTTCAAATTGCTAGGTTGGCAAGAGCTGGAGCTAGTGCGGGAGCTCACTCCGCACGCAGGGCTAGGGATTCGAACCTCCGAACTAGCGATCTTCCGATCGACAAGCCTGGCGTCTTACTCGCTGAGATACCACGCCCCTTTCTAGTGTCACTAGACACAGCAATATAGGAAGATGCTGAAGGAGGAGGGTCACTTTAGTGACAATGGCAAAGTCATCATCTCATACTGCACGGGAGAAGGCAATAGTAAACTACTCCTGTATTTTGCCAAGAAAACCACATGGATAGAAAGTATTAAAAATGATTGATGATATGGTGCTGCATAATGGGCCCCTCAGATAGGATGGCACTCAACATGCTACTGAGGAACAGCTTGTAGTGGCAACCTGCGGAAGACCTTTGTATTTCGAGGAGTTAGGTGGCATGTTTTGATTTTCCTTCCCCACACCTAGGAGATTAGAGTTTATTTTGAGTTATACTGATGTTTAATTGGCTTGTTTTTATTTCTGCTTGGCATGGGAGTGGGAAGAGAAGAATATACCCACTCCTCCAACAGCCCTCCAGAACATATCTTTGTTGGAAGTGGGGAGAGAGAAAACCCCCAGCTTGTTAAGTTTAAGCATATGTTCACTCCTCCAGCCGCCCCTCCAGCGGTTTGGAATGGGGGGGGGATGATAAGAAATTGTTTATGCTTAGGCACTGGCTTATCTGATGGCTTCCCAGGCTCTGGGAATGATGTCATAGACAGGTGCCAGACCACAGGAAGAATCCCAGTCAAGGTCAGGCTATGCAGCTTCAGTGCCATGGAAACTTGGTCACAGGGTTTGGGAACCAGGATTTGATAAAAACCTTAGGATTGTCTTTGGAGTTTGGGAACTTTGATACAGGCTCAGGACGCTGGGTGCTGTGGGACTCAACAGCCATTCCTTTTGGGGTTATTCTCTGCTATCTTAGCCAAGTTCCTGGTAGCAACAAGAGAATAAAGGTATCACCTTGTTTGGTATGTATGTATGTATTTCTTTCTGTATGCTATGCTTGTTATGCTTTGTGTAATCTGTTTAAACTGTGTTTCTGTATGACTTTGTTTGCTTAAGTTTATAATAAAACTTTAAGTTTCTTTATCCACTGGCGTGCTATTATCTCTGGATCTAAAAGAACCAATTGCCCGGGCCCCTGATCAAGGTGCTTGGACTCTTGGCAACACACAGCTGAAGATCTTTCAGAGTACTAATGGTGTTTATGACAAAGCTAAATTAAAGCCTTCGGGACATCTAGTTGCTGATGTTGCCAATACAAAGCTGCAAAAACAGAATTACAGTGGGAACATGGAATGCAAGAAGCACGAATATGCAAAAGCTCAGCACAGTGAAAGGTGAAATGAGTCAACTACACATTGACATCTTAGATATCAGTAAATTGAAATGGACTGGAATTGGACATTTTCAGTCATACTGGTAGAATTTGATTAGAATTTTGCTGTTGAGATGATTTCAGGGAATTATCTACTGCTCAGTGGGTAAGACGCCAGGCTTGTTGATCGGAAGATTGCAAGTTCGGAGGTTCGAATCCCTAGCCTTGCGTGCGGAGTGAGCTCCCGCACTAGCTCCAGCTCTTGCCAACCTAGCAATTCGAAAGCATGCAAATGCAAGTAGATGAATAGGTACCACTTTGGTGTGAAGGTAACAGCGTTCCGCGCGCGTCATGCGGCCACATGACCGTGGAAGCGTCTTTGGACAACGCTGGCTCTTTGGCTAACAAACGGAGATGAGCACTGGCCCCTAGAGTCGGACACGACTGCACAAATGTGCGGGGGGTACCTTTACCTTTACCTTTTAACAGATAAAATAACCCAAACAGGATAAATGGAGGCCACAATTTTATACAAACAGAATTGGATGAGAGGACTTAAAGCCAACTAATCTAATTCTTAATCAATCCAGGAAATCCACTGTTAAAGTGTTAGAAGAAAATCTTACCAAGTTCGTTCCTGAGCCGGGAGTAAAGAAACTGACCAATTGCATGAAGTTAGGAGTTTTATTCACCCAAGAGCAGAGACAAACCAGCAGGCTGTTAGGTGGGCGATCGCGCAGGACCCCCTTCCTACAGCACATTATATACCCTAGATTACTCACAGACCCACGTTGGGATGGCACATTCTCTCTACCCAATCAGGTCAGGTACCTTGACTAGTATGCCCCCTCCCATCTTCCTATCCAAGCAGGAAGAGGAGTATTGAGTCAGGTCATCTTCATGTCAACTATCTTTTATCTCCTTTACAATCCTGAATGGCCATTCTGAATTACATTCCTTATGCAAGGACAAGACAACTTAATCGCCTTCTACAAGGGTCATTGAGGCAGGAAGGGCAGTGTGTAGTCTAGGGCAATTCACACATTCTTGGTGAGTCACAGCCTCCTCAAAGATGTTTGCTTTGAGATATTTAAACTATACAAAGGAGATCTGATGTGAGGACCTTGATTTCCTGGGCCTACATTTATTTTATACTAAAGAAATGGGGTGTTATTACATGACTATATATTCACATCTAGATATACAAAAAGGTAAGAATATGTCTACAATCCAAGAAAAGCATACCAAGGAGAAGGCTGCTCAGGTACAGAAACTCCCTCAACCAAACCAAACCCTTCAGAACATTTTAAGTAACCCAAAAGACCAAAGCAAAGAAGGGGGATCTTTTAAATTCTTTTTTTAGCATGCTGTTTTCCAGAACTACATTGCCTTATGAAGCTGCTATTTTGTCCCATGATAGAAGAAAATATGTCTATCAGTGATGCTAAAAGCAGCATCAGAGACATCATTTAAAACAGTGTTTTTCAAACTTGGCAACTTAAGATGTGTAGACTTCAACTCCCAGAATTCCCCAGCTGGCTTAATTTAAAATAAAAGAAGGAAACAGTTTCAAAGAAATCTTCCTCCAATCCAGTTCAGTGTTGTGCAGATACCTTTGAATTAAAAGAATCAGTCATGGATCTTCCACATCATTCATAGTTTGGTCCTAAATGTATTTTATTTAGTCCCACCCTTCCTTCCTACCTAAACTAGACTGGAATCCAAGGAACCACAGCTGGAAGAGGAAGTCATAAATACTCCATCTGAATTAAGTTCTGTGACTGAAAACATAAGGCTTTCTCTATTCTGCCCCAAGATATTTTTCAGAATATACTTTTCCACCATGTGCTTTCTAAATATATGGGAATCTAATATTCATAATCCCTACCTGCAATCATGGGAACTAAAGTCCAGCACATCTGGAGGGCATCAGGTTGGGAAAGGTTGTAATAACTCTGTACAGATCTACTGTCAAAATGCCAAGAACCAGCTACGCTGATCATGGAGACTGCCTGTGAAGGGAAGGGAGGGGTATATAAGATGCAGGGTGTGGCCTGGCCTAGAGAACAATCTGAGCAATAATACAAGACTTTCTCCGGCTGACCTATTTATTTATTTATAAACACCTACAGTTATTTGTATGCCACTTCATTTCCTGACTGTCAGTGGTTTACAATTCATAAAACCATAAAACATACATTAATACTATAAAATAATAAGGACATTGATGCCTAAAAGCAAGCTACTGCAGAAATCAGCCCCACGCCAAGAACGCCTCCACTGATCTTGCCCCCTTCATTCCAAAGCCTCTGCAGAAAAGAATGAGTTGGTACCCTTGCTGAAGGTTAATAAGGAAGGGGCTGTTTTAACACTGGGGAGCAGATTGCGGCAGAAAGAGGGGGCTGCAACTGAGAAGGTCTGGTTTCTCAGCCCCAACGCTTAATGTCTTGGGTAGAGAGTCCATAGCATGCCCTCCTGGCCAAAGTGTA
The DNA here is from genome assembly GCA_023362775.1 of Charina bottae. Taxonomy (NCBI): domain Eukaryota; kingdom Metazoa; phylum Chordata; class Lepidosauria; order Squamata; family Charinaidae; genus Charina; species Charina bottae. Next base: position 80,430,146 of record JALMGJ010000005.1, on the reverse strand, counting down.
TTCCACCTGGGGCAGGCGGTCATAAAGTTAACTAGGACATGAGCCATAAAAACCTTTAGATGTGTATTTACAGAGAACAAAAGCACTAACACGAACTGTAGAATATATTTTCCTAGGCAACAATAGTAGTATTTTTTAATTGACATTTTCATCTCAGATACACGGCAAACTACCAAAGCAATAACCCAACCTCCCACAAGAGGAGCTGTGTAAGAACACTATTCAGACGAGCACAAACGCACTGCAGCAACCCAGAACACCAGAAAAAGGAAACAGACCACTTATATAGCATCTTCCAGCAAAATGGATATCCACACAACTTTATCAAAAAGTGCCTGACCACTCAACCCACCACAGCAAAACCAACAGAAGCTATGAAAAGGATTACACTGCCATACATCAGAAACATCTCAGAAACTACTAATAGACTGTTACAACCACATGGCATCACCGTAGCACACAAACCAACCAAAACCCTTCAGAACATCGTAAGTAAACCAAAAGACCCAGTAGCCCAAGAAGAAAAAACAGGAGTTATCTACAACATACAGTGTAAGGATTGTAACAGCCACTATGTAGGACAGACTGGCAGAAGACTAGCAGAACACATCCATGAACACCAACTAGCAGTCAGAAGACATGATGAAAACTCCTTAATCTCACAACACATGGACAGACTTAACCATACTTAACCATACTTTCAACTGGGAAACTGTGAGCATCTTAAACCAAGCCAAATCCAAAAACGCTAGAGAATTCCTGGAAGCTTGGCACTCAGACAAAGCAGCCATCAACAGACACATAGAGTAAACAACATTTACATACCATTCATAAGAGACAATAGAAAAGCCAGAAAACCAGAACACCTCTTTGCCAGCAATCAACAACAAGATAGGCAAAGATTAACAGCAAGATTAGCAGCAGAAGAGCAATCAAACAACACAATAGACCCTAATCAAGGAACTATTAACTCAATCAACTAAGCAGCAAACAACAACCCAATCAAGGAACTACCAAGGAGGGTACAACACCCCCACCAACACAGGCAGGACAAGCCAGGGTATATAAACAGAGAACAAGTTCCACTCCCTTTTCGCACTGAAGATGTTGCCTAGCCTGGCAATGAAACGTCTGCAAGAAAACAACAAGGCTCAGAGAGCACCAAGGACTCCACAATAAATACTGTGCAATAACTTTTGCAAAATAAGACCTTAACTTGCTTAGTGTATACTACAGAAGATTTTTGTGGCAAACAATTTAGAATACCAGATCACGGAATTTTATTTTAAAATAGTGAACACATACTTTAAACACATTACATACTGAATAGTATTACTGTTATATTAAAATAGATACTGTTGAAGTTGAAATGGATTTGCATTTCTGCTGACACCAACTAATGGAGGGATAATTAGCCTGCCAGAATCTAAATATATTAAAATAAGAAAATACATGCACAAAATAATAAACTAGAATTTCAAATCCATTCCAGTTTGGATTCATGCCTAGAATTTGATCCTGATGGAACTCAAGAGTCTCTCCAGAAAAATTTACTTCAAAACATATAGCTATGGAACTGTTTTTCTATCCTTTTGCTTTTACCTTAATTACTTATGGGGTGGGTGTGGGTTGTGCATTTCTATCTTGTCCTTATGCCTTTTAATATACATTTAAACTGGTGGGGACCAGTATCCACTATGATGGTTATTGGCTTCCAAATGGCAGTGTGACTGAGTGATCAAAGCCCTTTTTTTGTAACATACATTGTGCATTGCATACACATAAAAACAGGTTGGGCTTCAATTGCTTTGTCACACTCACCATCTGGAAGCAAGTGACTACTGCTGTGGAAGCCCATGGTGGGGAAAGTCATCTTAAGGTTTGGGTTGAGACACTATTAATATGTTGGTGATGTCATCGCTATATCCAAGTGAGGCAATCAAATCTTGTATTGTGGTCTGGATATGATTTTGAGCTTTGTGAAGGTGAACGTTCTCTAAGTTGATCCAGACAAGTCAGAACTATTGTGATCTGTGAAACTGACTATTCTTAATGAAGATTTGTAGTTGGTCCCAATGGTGGTTCACTCTTCTGTGAGATCAAGAACACAGTTTGCAAGATTTCCTGGAGCTGGCTTTGGCTGAGAAGCTCAGGTGGGCCTGGAGTGTATACCAGGTTGAGCTGATAACAGTTATTGCAACTTTATCTGGATAGGACAGAGTTTTGACAGTATAACTTAAAAATATGCTAAAGAATCATCGACATATGCTAAAGAATTGTTTTCAAATAGCATGCAAATATGTCAGTACAGCTCCTCCCATTTGTGGGAGTGGCTTCAATAACCAGGAATTTACTAGGAGGAAAAAGCTTAGTGTTTTGTATGAACTGGCATTATTGGTTTATCACCTCCCTAAGAAGCCTGTGTCTGAAACCAGGACTTGGAGTTCACCCCATTCCTAAATTGTTTCAGAATGTGAAGCCAGAAACTGAAGTTCAGATATATTGCTAAGGTTTTTCCTCCTGGTGAGTTTCTAGTTATTGAAACTCTTTCCATGGAGCAGCCACCCTCTCAGTCCAGCTGATGGGGCCTAAATGATAATTTTGATTTACCCTGGAAAAATCTCTGGATAAATTTTTATCTCTGAGTTCTCTGGAAATACACTATTATTCTTTTTAAACAGGATTCCAAACAGATGAAAACAAAATGTTACGTGTTGACTAGCCTATTACATTGTTTTAGGCAAATGTGAAAACTTTCCAATTGTCCTTTCAGAATTCTCTTATTTTTCTCAAAGCAAAACTCTTAAATATGATAAAATGGAAAATCATGATGATCTAATGAAAGGTATTATGTAGGGTATTATGTAGGCTTAACATATTTGTTTTATGCAAATATTTACATGTATAAAACGTGGAGGAGAATATAGTTTATTTCACTGGAACATGATGTCCAGCTGTCAAGTGTTTTTTTAGGCCATTCAGTTACATTTTTACTGTTCCAACAGACCAAATCCTGAAGAACAGTTTAGATTGCAATCCTAGATACACTGAACTATGAATAAGTTCTACTAAACTTCTTAACTTGTGGTAGACATGTATATAAATTATAATACAAATTTAAATAATAAATAAATAAATAAATAAAATATAAATTATTTGTATGCATCTATCTAAAGGTAAGAAGGGGCGTGGTGGCTCAGTGGGTAAGACGCCAGGCTTGTCGATCGGAAGATTGCAAGTTTGGAGGTTCGAATCCCTAGCCCTGCGTGCGGAGAGAGCTCCCGCACTAGCTCCAGCTCTTGCCAACCTAGCAATTTGAAAGCATGCAAATGCAAGTAGATGAATAGGTACCACTTCGGTGGGTAGGTAACAGCGTTCCGCGTGTGTCATGCGGCCACATGACCGTGGAAGCGTCTTCAGACAACGCTGGCTCTTTGGCTAACAAACGGAGATGAGCACCGGCCCCTAGAGTCGGACACGACTGCACAAATGTGCGGGGGGTACCTTTACCTTTACTTATCTAAAGGTAAAGGTTCCCCTGCACAGTCGTGTCTGACTCTAGGGGCCGGTGCTCATCTCAGTTTGTTAGCTGAAGAGCCAGCGTTGTCCGAAGACGCTTCCACGGTCATCATTGCTAGGTTGGCAAGAGCTGGGGCAAGTGCAGGAGCTCACTCCGTCATGTGGGGCTAGGGTCTTGAACCTCCAAACGTGCAACCTTCCGATCGACAAGCCTGGCATCTTAACCGCTGAGCCATCGCACCCCCATCTATCTACATAGGCTTCTATCTACAGGAACTTAATTTATTTGTCCTTGCGAGACTTCCAGTGGGAAATGGCGGACTGAACAACCTTGCCTGTGAGCTCTGTGGGCAGAGTTGGCAGTGTGGCAGTTTTTTTGGGGGGCACAGGCAGGTTTTTCTGTAGCCCCAAGTGTTTTTCCGGATTAAGGAAAACACTGAGAATCGACCCATTTGTCCTCCAGACAGTGAGTTGCAGCCAGGAGATCATGGACAGCATCTGCGACCGAGCGGTAAGACTTCACTGGGAGGCTGGGATTCCATCTCTTTCTGAGCCACGCATGCAACCCCTTAAAGGGGAAGTAAGTCCTGCCTTCCCATTTCTTAAGCACCCAATTTGTTTTTTTAAGTTTTGTACCTTAAGAGAAGCTTTTTATAGTAAGAAAAAGCGGAATCTCTTGGTGAATATAGATATTTTTGGAGATTTTTAACTATTAAAAAAAAGTTATGGCTTGTTTTCCCATCTGGATTGTATTGGGGGCTGAAACGGTAAGATTGCCTTTCCGTTGCTATCATTGGTGCTGAATTTGAAGGACAGAGTGTTTTCCTACATATTGCTTTTGATTTCTTATTTTAAACTCTTGGCTTTCTGTTTACTTTCTTTGGGTTGTCTGCTAGTATATTTTCCTTTGTTAATTTTGGATTAATTCACAACCTCTATTTCTGTGAGTTAATTCTTTAGGGGGTGCCATAATTTACTGTTTGAACTACGGAAGATTTTAAAGAAGACTTCATAGAATTTCATTGTCAGCGAAAAGAGAGTTTTTCAAAGGGTTATCATGTTATTTTGCAGACTGTTTGGGATATTCGAGATGAGATTCTGGCTAAAATCGGTCAACTATATGAAAATATTGTGATGGAAGAAGAAGCTGGAAAAGATGGCGATTTTACTGCTGTGAGGGAGATTGAAGTATTCCCAGCTGAAGACTCTGGATTGGTGTTTAGGGGGTTAAAACAATTGTTTAACTTTAAGATTGCACAAGGAACTGCCATGCTGGAGAAATGTTATGTCTATCTGAAGCAATGTTATGGGAAAGAAGAGTATGTTATGTGGGAGGTTTTTTTTCTCTTTTGCTGGAAAGTTTGTATCTTTGGGGGTTGTTGGGTTGTTGGATCTTTGTAAAAAATGCTTTTGGTGTAATGGTGAAATATTTAAATGCCCTGGTATGTTTTGAGGAGGGGTAAAAAATTAAGAATATTTAATTGGACTGATAATGAGGTCAACATGATTTACAGGATTTTTGATTTGTAAGACTTAAAAGGTATTGGCAAGTTATAATAATATTTTATACTGTTTTTAGGCATAATAGGGTTAAGATTGCTAATTATAAAGGCAGACAATTTATAAAAATTAAGAATATTTAATTAGATTGATAATGTTTTTTGTTGTTCAGTCATTTAGTCGTATAGTCGTAACATATTTGGGACTTAACTGCTACATTTCTGCCACTTTGGGATTGTGTTTTAATGCTTGTTGTTGTTGTTGTTGTTCAGTCGTTTAGTTGTGTCTGACTCTTTGTGACCTCATGGACCATAGCACGCCAGGCCTTCCTGTCCTCCACTGTCTCCCGGAGTTTATTCAAATTCATGTTCATTACATCGGTGATGCTATCTAACCATCTCATCCTCTGCCGTCCCCTTCTCCTTTTGCCTTCAGTCTTTCCCAGCATCAGGGTCTTTTCCAGTGAGTCCTCTCTTCGCATTAGGTGGCCAAAGTATTTGAGCTTCAGCTTCAGGATAATTGAAAGATTGATAATGAGGCTATTTTTTTTTTCCTTTTCTTATGGTTTGGATTAGGATTTATAGATTTGTAAGACTTAAAGGATATTGGTAAGATATAATAATACATAGCTTTCCAAACTGTGTGTCGCGACACTTTAGTGTGTCGCAACACACAGTTTAGTGTGTCGCGAAGCGGCGGTGTGGTGGTGTGTGCGGTGGCAGCGACGATGGCAGCGGCACGCCATCAGCACTTCCATGTTTTAGCGAGGCCGCCGCCGCCACCGCTGTGTGCCCCCCGCACCGCCGCTATGCACACCCCCACCGCTGCTGCCGTTGGTGTGTCACCAACGGCGGCAGTTTGGAAAGCACTGTAATAATATTTTATATTGTATTTTAGGTCTAGTAGGGTTAAGATTTTTTATTATAAAGGCAGACAATTTATTTGTTTTTACAATTTGATGCTTATTGTGTAGAAAGAAGTATATAGAATAGTAGTAGGAAGAAAAAAAATTAAATGGATTGTTTTTTAAGAGGGAGGGAAGTTTGAAGTATGTATGTATGTATGTATGTGTATGTATGTATGTGTGTGTGTATGTGTGTGTATGTGTGTGTGTATGTGTGTGTGTGTATGTTTATGTGTATGTGTATGTATGTATGTATGTATGTGTATGTATGTATGTATGTATATGTATGTATGTATGTGTATGTGTGTGTGTGTGTGTGTATTCATTCATTCATTCATTCATTCATTCATTCATTCATTCATTCATTCATTCTTTTTTATGTAAGGGGAAGGAGCAATTGTATTAGAGATTTGTGTATGTGTTAATGGAAGGATTTATAGAAATAATGTGATCATGGTTTGATGTAGAGGAAGGGCTTGTTTATGGGAATTGCTGTATATTCTTACTATTGAAAGCTGGAAGTCACCTGTATATGTAACTTTCTAAGTCTTTTTTTCTTGTGTTTTTACACTTTTAGTGTTTTTTTCTTTTTTGTCTGTAGTTTTTTTCTTTTTTGTAGCTTTTTATCTTTGTCTCTAAAAATAATAAAAACATTACCCCCCCCCCCCAAATTATTTGTCCTTGCTATTTGCTAAACACATGTCTTTCTAGTATGGTTGTATTTTATGTATGGATTCTGGTTAAGATCATAATATAGTAAAGTCTGTTTAAAACCCTTAGGTTTCATTTTGTTTTGCTGTTTAAATATCCCATTGATTTTATTTGGTGAATAAAGCACATATTTAGAACTTCTGTGGAAAGTAATAGATATAGATATAGTATATATCCTGCTACATTTGTAAATGATATCAGCAGCTATGTATTGATGTTTTAGTGTGATGAAAATACAACTCTCATTTTTATTTAACGCTATGATTATACATGATTATGATTACTTTCAAAGATTCCTTGTATTCCTTGTATATTTTACCAGTCCTATTTGCAGCCCTTTTCCTCCTTCCCAGTAACTGATCTAGAACATGCCCTTACATTCTAAGCCAACTTACCATCCTTCTGGATTTTGGGGGTGGGGTAATTTTGAAGGAGGAGCTGGTTTCAGTGGAGTTTCTGAACATGGATTCTTGTTCTCCCTTCATGTGCCTGTGCCTGTGTTCATGTCCCTTGGTGCATTATATAAAAAGAAGCTGGAGAACTCTCTTTTTAAATAAGATTTTTATTATTTTTTTGAACAAAGATAAAAAACTACAAAAAAGAAAAAACACTACATACAAAAAGAAAAACATTAAAAGTGCAGAAAACAAAGAAGAAAAAACTTCTAGAAAGTTACATATACACAGGTAGCTTCCCGCTTCTCACAGCAAGAATATACAGCAATTTCCACAAACAAACCCTTCCTCTAAGTCAAACCATAATCACATTATTTCTATAGATCCTTCCAATATATAAATCTCCAATAAATTTGCTCCTTCCCCTTACATAAAATATATACATGCATATATTTAATTTTTTACTTCAATCCCTTCCTTTTTTAAAATAATCCATTTAATAATTTCCCCCTTCTATTACTATTCTATATACTTCTGTCTACACAACACACATCGAATTATAAAAACGAATAAATTTTCTGCCTTTATAACAAACAATTTTAACTCTATTAGATCTCTAAAACAATATAAAACATTATATCAATATCCTTTAAGTTTTACAAATCTATAACCCTATAAAACAATCATATTAATCTCTTTATCAATCCAATTATATATTCTTAATTTTTAAAATTTATCTACTTAAATAATTAACTATCTTAACCCTAGTTATATTTTAAAAACAATGTAAAATATTGTCAAAATAAAAAATATCTTTTAGGTTTTAGAAATCAAAAATCCTGTAAGTCAGATTAACCTCTTTATCAGTCCAATTAAATATTCTTAATTTTTTACCCCTCCTCAAAATATACTAGGGCATTCAAACATTTCAAGACCACACCAACGGCAGTTTTTTTTTTATAGAGATCTACAATGGCTTCAGAGAATACAAAATTTCCAGCAAAAGAGAAAAAATCTCCCCCTCAGAACACTTTACTTTCTCAAAACAATGACCGAAATAGACATAACATTTCCACCACTTTAATTCCATAAACATCAGCCCAGAATTCTCAGCTGAGAGTTTTTCATTTTCACCCACAACAACAAAAACGCCATCTTTTCCCATATCTTCTTCTTTAATCATAGTATTTTCACATAATTGTTCCATTTTGACCAAGATCTCATCTCTAATGTCCCAAATAGTCTGTATAATGATTTTACAGCCCTTTAAGAGGATATTTTCTTGCTGACAACGTAAATTTCTTAGATCTTATTTATTTATTTATTTATTTATTTATTTATTTATTTATTTATTTATTTATTTTATCCCCGCCCATCTCCCCGCATAGGGGACTCTGGGCGGTTTACAAAATATCAAAATTTAAAATCTATACAAGAATTACTAAAAAACAATAAATAAGAGGACTGTAGCTTGAATCATTTCAACTGGATTTCTATTTTCTCAGTGGAAACGTTTCGCTCCTTATCCAAGGAGCTTCTTCAGTCTGAGCAAAGTTGGTAAGGGAATCCTAAATATGTTTCTAGGTAGCTGTGTGACCTTACACCTGGGGTCATGGTTATATTGAGATGTTATTTTAAGTCCTTTTATCATCTAAAGGAGGATCGTTAAGATCACCATGCTGCTGTTGAGCTTGTGAAATGGTCTTAATCTTCCTAGGCACAGAAGACAATGCGGGGAGAAAGATGGGAGAAAGATTGTGCCTGAAAGATTCTCCCACCTTTCTCCCCGCATTGTCTTCTGTGCCTAGGAAGATTAAGACCATTTCACAAGCTCAACAGCAGCATGGTGATCTTAACGATCCTCCTTTAGATAATAAAAGGACTTAAAATAACATCTCAATATAACCATGACCCCAGGTGTAAGGTCACACAGCTACCTAGAAACATATTTAGGATTCCCTTACCAACTTTGCTCAGACTGAAGAAGCTCCTTGGATAAGGAGCGAAATTTTTCCACTGAGAAAATAGAAATCCAGTTGACATGATTCAAGCTACAGACAATTCCACCTGGATGACTGAGAACCTTCATAGAAATAAATAAGAGGAATAAATAAAACCCAAAGATGGTTAGAAGCCACAGTCTAGATCAAGGCACTATGGGGCCAACCACCCCCAAGAGGCACTACCACCTCCATTGTCCCAGGCCAGGCGGCAGAGTGTCGTGTGTAGGTGCAGAATAACACGCCGAGGCAAGGAATCTAGTCTCTAGTGTTCATTGCATATCCTACAACCAGAAATCCTGCTAAACTAAGAGTACCCAAAGAAAGCCAAGGATATGAGTCCAGCCTAGGGTGGAGCCTTCCTGATGCGTTTGGGAGAGAAGGCGAGGCTTTCTGAGCTACGTACCCGTTTGACTGACAAGGGAAGCTTCCCCCCCCCCTTCCTCCTGTGTCTCCCTGACACAGAGCCAGGTCTTAAGAGACTTCCAGAAGGTCAGGAGTGAGGGGGCCAGCCTCACCTCCGGTGGCAAGATGTTCCATAATGCGGGCGCTATCGCGGAGAAGGCACGCCTCCTGGACCCCGATAGATGAAATTCTCTTGTTGAGGGGATCCGAAGCATGCCCTCTCTGCATGAATGGGTGGGGCGGGCCGATGTTATTGGGATGAGACAGTCCCTCAGATACCCTGGCCCCATGCCATGTAGGGCATGGCATCTTTTTTAAACTCTTCCATTATTCAAACAGTAAACTATGGCACACCCTAAAAAGTTAACTCACAAAGATAGAGGTTAATAAATTAATCCAAAATTAACCAAAACGGAAAGTGCAATTTATAATAATAGATACATGAAGAGAGAAAAACACTTCGTCCTTGGAATTTAGCCAGAAAGATAAACAGAAAGGCAGTATTACCGTATTACTTTAATTACTTTAATAATAACCCAGATGGGGAAGAAAGCCAAAACTTTTTTTTTATAATTAAAAAGTTCCGAAAATAAGTATAACCACCAAGAGATTCCACTTCTTCTTACTGCCAAAGATATAAAACTTAAAAACAAATTAGGTATTTAAGATGTGGAAAGGCGACGACTTAGTCCCCTTTTAATAAGGGAATGCATGCGTGGGTTAGACATGATTAAATCCCAGCCTCCGAGTGTAGTCTTACCACTCGATCACAGACTCTGTCTACGGTCTCCTGGCTGCAACTCACCGTCTGGAGGACAAATGGGTCGATTCTTAGTGTTTTCCTTAATCCGGAAAAGCACTTGGGGCTACAGAAAAACCAGTCTGTGCCCCCCCCAAAAAAACCCACACGCGGCCAGCTCTGCCCATGGAGCTCACAGGCAAAGTTGTTCAGTCGGCCATTTTCCACAGGAAGCTCTCAAGAAGCTGGAGAACTTTTGAAAAATGTACGAGGCCCCCAACCATCTGATAATGTTCTGTACATGCTGTGCAATTTTCAAGTTCCAAGGTATACTGTAGATGAGGTCAGCACCTTGCTTCAACAGCTAAACATAATTGTAATAAAAGCAGGGACCGGCATTTCTCTGCATACCTAAAATATAAAATATTTTATATACAATTACAAAGAAATGCGTTAGTAATAATGGCATTTTTCTTCATATTGATTTATGATGACCTTCAGGATGAGAAAAAGTCAAACAGAATTTGAAGAGGCAAAAGGCATTGTAGCTGCCTATGGCAATAGCCTTGGTTGTGGTGTTAGGCACCAAAACTTACCACGCGCCTTGAAGAGAAATACCAAGTACACAATGAAGACTTTGTAAAAGGAACAGCAGCAAGTTTTAATTGGCCAACAAAGGTTGCTGGATGGCAGTCCTACAGTTGTCACGTGCAGGTGACCCCTGAGTGGAACAACCATCCCGAGTACAAGAGTGCACAAACTTTTATACAGCAAATACAAGCAGGAAGTGAAGATGATGATGGTATGCCCATATGTGGGTGAGGTGTCCTCTGACCATTCCCTGGGATTGGCTAGTTCTTGGGGATCAGGGTCCCTCCCAGAGCTGAAGGATTCTGGGATTCACCAGGTCAAGGGGGTGACGTGGGTCATCAACATAGTTACAAAGGATGGAATTTGTGAACATTCACACCATTTGTTCTATGGGCACTGTCTGGAGGCCAGAGATTAACACTTATATCTTACAGAGATAACAGTAACACTTACAGGGACATTGGGTTATACAAGCATACTAAATCACTGAGGTCAGAACCATAAAATCAAGTCTTTGCATATTCACATCTTGGGGAGAGTGGAATAAAGGATTTATTACAAGGAAGTCAAGTAAACATGTTAGCTTGTCAGGAAGAAGATGCTGACCAGATGGGGAGAGCCCCATCCTGATATGCATTCCAAAGGGAGGTAGGATTACTATGTAGCACCTAGCATTTCTATGCAGAAATCTCTGGGGCCTTGCTGGGGCAGGCCCATCTCAAGGGTCATCCTTGGGTTAACACTCTTTGGTTCAAGCACAATCTTTGGTTCAGTAAAGCTCTAGCAGTGTTGCATTATGGGAAACACTAAAGCAAGGTGTTTTCCAGGCCAAGGTCTGTGGCCCATGGTTTCTCAGATCCCTTCAATCCTCCCTTTTTATTTCTTATGGCAAAATGCTTTTTGCCTAGCTTAGAGACTGGGTGGAGTGTTAATAGTCTCGCTGGTTTACCTTCAGTGTGGGTAACCACAGTCAGCCCTTTGAGGGAGGACAAAACAATTTGACGAACCAAAGGAACAATGCAGGGTAGAATAGCAAGTCCAGTAAGGCCACAGACAAAAATAAACACAAGTTGCTTGACCCAGGCTGCCCCTGGGATCCAAGAGAAAAGTTGGCCTGAGTCTGTGTTCCAGGTAGCTTGGGCACCCAGCCGGGCGGCCTGATCTTTTAAATCCTGGACAGCTTCTCTAACTAAGCCTGACTTGTTCATGTAAAAGCAGCATTCTTCATGGAGGAAGGCACAAAGGCCCCCCTTTTCAGCAGTGATAAGGTTCAAGCCTCGTCGGTTTTGCATAACTACAGAGACCAAAGAAGGCAAGAAGTCATGACTTATTAATATAAAGCCAATAAAAGTTGTGAAGATAATTGTCAGTCTGGGGATGGGCAAATATATCAATTTCCATTTCTATTTCTCATGGCTTGCCTTGTTTTACATCAGCTTGAAATTTTTAATCTTTTATAAAGGCCTGCACACACTAAAACACAGATATTAATATAACACCATTAAAATGCCTTTTATATACGGGACCTGTTTGTAAAAAAATGCACACATTAGAAGAAATGCTGATAACTATCTATTTCTAATGTGTGCATTTTAAAAAAAAACACACAATAATAGTGGGTGTGGAAAAAAATTCTTGTTTTTATGCATCTAACTATTTTCAATCTGAACACATTTGTAATTCATACACTGTAACTCATTTAGGCCATTGAGAAGCATCAAAGATAGACAATTTATTTAAATGACTGGGTGGTAACTTTCAGGGATACGAAAGCCTGGGAAAATAGGCATTTTCCAGAAGTTAGACAATGGTTCTGAAAGTATCAAAGGGCCTGAACACAGAGAGGCTAAACGCTAATTTTCTCCCTGACAAATGGATCAAAAAGAGCAACTATCTCTCGTACTCACTGCTCAAGCACAAGTTAGAAGAGAAATTTTCCCTGAAGCCCATGGAGCAAATGAGACTGTGTGATCCATACAAAGAATTCTGTAAGGCATGATAAACCACCAGATATTTCTGAGAAACCAAAATCCTCAAGCAATGACATAAATGAAGTGTATTAAAACTTCAGTGGAACACTTGGTTACTGTTGATGACAGTGTGTATGTTGGATGGGCAATGTTACCCTGAAAAGCTTAGGTCAAATAAGAGTAGATCATGCTGAAATTGCTTGCCTGTCTCTCTGGGAGGCACCTTTAGTTTTCAAATTAATACCAGGCTGGAGAACAAAATCTTATTTACAAGCTCTTACTGTAATTAATGAGTGTTAATTGAATTTGACAAATTGAACATTGTACACTGTTACTTTGCACAGCTTGCCTAGATGTCTTCTGGGGGATTTGGTTTGTTCTCTAACCCTGCAATGATCAAATGGTTCACTTGCCACTTTGGTCTGTGTTTGGAATTGCTGGGGTTACACTTTATTTATTTATTTATTATTTTATTAAATTTATATTACCGCCCATCTCCCCCAACGGGGACCCTGGGCGGTGCACAACAAAACAGAGATTAAAAATACATAAAATTACATGAATACAAAATATGAATTCCAAGAAGAATATTAAAATAAGTCACTGGGAGGCTTCAAGGGGCCAGCCATCCCCAGGAGGAACTGTTGACGTTTCCCTCCCAGGCAAGACGGCAGAACCAAATCTTTATGCCTTTCCGGAAGGCTGGGAGCGAGGACATCAGCCTCAGCTCCGGGGGTAAGATATTCCAAAGGGCGGGCGCAACTGCAGAGAAGGCCCGCTTCCTGGACCCCGCTAGGTGAAACTCTTTAAACGATGGGGTCTGTAGCAAGCCCTCTCTAGCTGAACGGGTGGGACGGGTCGATGTTCTGGGGATGAAACGGTCCCTCAGGTAACCTGGTCCTATGCCATGTAGGGCTTTAAAGGTGATAACCAACACCTTGAATTGTACCCGGAAGCAAACCGGTACCCAATGCAGCTCGCGTAACAACGGTGTCACATGGGCCGATCTTCTGGCCCCAATAATTGTCCTCGCAGCCGCATTCTGGACCAGTTGAAGCTTCCGGATACTCCTCAAGGGTAGCCCCATGTAGAGCGCATTACAATAGTCTATGTGGGAGATGACGAGGGCATGAGTGACTGTTCGGAGGGCATCTCGGTCCAGGAAAGGGCGTAACTGGTGCACAATCCGAAGTTGTGCAAATAGGCCCTCCTGGCCACGACTGCCACCTGCTCTTCCAGCAGGAGTCGTGAGTCCAGGAGAACCCCCCGATTCCGCACAGGCTCCGAATGGGGTAGTGCAACCCCATCTAGAGCCAAAGATGACAACTTCCTAGGACCCGAGCGGCCGTCAATCCACAGCCACTCGGTCTTACTAGGGTTCAGTCGAAGCCTGTTGTTCCCCATCCAGGCCCCCACAGCCTCCAGACACTGAGATAGGGTGGCAACTGCATCACTTACTTCACCGGGGATGGAAATATACAGCTGTGTATCATCAGCATATAGATGGTATTTCATCCCGTGGTGACGGATGATCTCACCCAGCGGCTTCATATAGATGTTAAACAGGAGAGGGGAGAGCACCGAACCCTGTGGCACCCCACACAGGAGGGGCCATGGGTCAGATCTCTCCTCCCCTATCATCACTGATTGGGAACGGCCCTGGAGGAAGGAGGCGAACCACTGCAACACCACACCGCCCACCCCCAACTCCCTGAGCCGTCCCAAAAGGATTCCATGGTCGATGGTATCAAAAGCCACTGAGAGATCTAAAAGGATAAGGATGGATGCACTACCACCATCCCGTCCTTGCCAGAGATCATCCATAAGCACGACCAATGCAGTCTCCGTCCCATATCCCGGCCTGAAACCTGACTGAAAGGGGTCTAGATAATCCGTTTCATCCAGAATCCTCTGGAGTTGCGACGCCACCACTTTCTCCACCACCTTCCCTAAAAAGGGAAGGTGGGAGACTGGACAAAAATTGTCCAGAACAGTAGGGTCCAGGGATGGCTTCTTGAGGAGGGGGTGCACCAGGGCCTCCTTAAAGGCTGCTGGGAACACCCCCTCCTCCAGAGATGCATTAATCATCGCCTGGACCCAACCATAAGTCACCTCCCAAGCCGATTTTACTAGCCAGGAGGGACATGGATCTAGATAACAAGTGGTGGCCACTTTGCTTGGTTAGCTGTTTGTCTTTTCACAGATAGAGAAAAAGGGCTCTTGATATCCTTCATCTTAACCTCCCTGAGAAATCCACTATTGGCAAATATTCTTTGAAGATCATTTTGTTCCTTCAGAGACCCACAGTGTCATGGCCCAGTAGAAAGGAGGGCAGAACAGAGGTTCTATTAGGTGATTGCCAAGCAACAGAGTAAACATTCTGAGTGGCAGTTGGCTGCAGCCTATATAGGAAGAGGCTGGGCTACCTTTGTTCTCTTTGCTGGAAACAACGTCTAGCTCAGGTGTGATCCCTGTGTAGGAATTTCACTCTTGAATCGTAGACCCTTGGACCGGCTACCAACCTTGAGCCAGCTCTTGAACCTTGGGCCAACTTTAGATTTCGTAGGCAAGCTTTGCTTTGTGGAGTCCTTGGTGTTCTCTAGCCTTGTTGTTTTCTTGCAGACGTTTCATTGCCAGACTAGGCAACATCTTCAGTGCGAAAAGGGAGTGGGACTTGCTTTCTGTTTAAATATCGTGGCTTGTCCTGCTTGTGTTGGTGGAGGTGTTGTTCACTCCTTGGGAGTTCCTTGATTGGGCTGTTGTTTGCTGTTTGGTTGATTGACTAAGTTAATAGTTCCTTGATTAAGGTATAATGTACTGTTTGATTGTTCATATGGTGTTAATCTTGGTGTTAATCTTTGCATATCTGGGTGTTGATTGCTGGTGAGGAAGTGTTCTGGTCTCTTGGCTTTTCTATTGTGTCAGGATGGACATCCCGTCATGCAGGAAAGGGGGTGCAGCAAGTAGTGCCTAAAGTAGAGATGCTTTACGGAGGAAAGAGCATGGATGGTCCAAGACACTTGGGGTCTGAGTGTCAGCTCACAGGAAAGAATGCTCCTGGCACTCCATGGCACAGGAGCCATGAGGTGTCCACAAATGAGAGCACCGTTTCAGCAAAAGTTCCCCAAGCGGAGTGCCGCTTCAATAAACCGCAGTCGCGGGGTAGCTTCGCTCTGCTCTGCCTTCTTCATAGATTAACCCCACTGAGTTGGGCATAGCTGAGGACTCCAGCCTGACTCTCCAAATGGCCTATTCACTTTTTCTGTAGCCTCTCGCCTCATTCCCACCCATCCGTTCATGTCACCCAACAGAGTAAATTTTCCCCTTACAAAATGCCACTTTGAACAACCAATGAGCATTTGCTCCTTCCCATTTTTTCCCTGCTCCCCTTGCTTCTTTAAATGGACTCCATTTAAATCCAGTAGAGTTGGATTTAACAGGATTTGAAGAGTGGCAAACAGCTCTTCCCTGCATCCTGAGCACTGAATTAGTATTATAGTCCCAGCAAAAGTTTCCCATCATTATAAATGTGGCCACATTTGAACTTTATGCCCAGTTGAATCCTGGACCCATGTAAGTTTGAAGAAAAGAGAAAAGAAAAAAGAAAAGGGATTCTTTTAAGTATTTTCACCATTTTTTCTCCTGGGAAACAGATGTTATCTGATTAGCTTTATCTATCATGATAGCCATTTCTGCATGAGCAGCAGCCACAACATGCTCTCAAAAGTCCAAATATGCCCACCTGTTGAAAAGATGAGGCTTCCTGGACTTAGAAGTAGAAATGTTTTTAAAATGGCCTTCTAGGTTGTCACAGTCTACATTAACTGCAGGAAGTGTCTGAAATTCTCCAAAGAACTAATTATTTCTGAAATAGTATTTGAGGTGTGTTGATATTGCAGGCTTCCTGTAGCTAATTTTTTATGATAATTTTACCTGTATGGCTCATGAAGATAATTAGGCATTTTTCCCCCTCTTCTGTTCCCAACTGCTTAAAGAAACCTAATTAGGAGAGTTTTTGTTAACATGCAACATCTTAGAAAACCTAATAGGTGATTGTCAGGCAACCAAGCACCTGTGAGTATCATTTAAAACAGATGGTGCAGAGCATGAGGCTAAATGTGGAAGCTATGACCTACTCTGTTCCCAGATACTTATTCTAAAACGTATTCCTGACCCCTGCCATTAGGACGGTCCCTGCTGTCCTGTGAACTGGGGTATGAATGTATAGTTGCCACTTTATGAAGGTGCTTTTGATGACTTACACTTGGCTATTGAAATATGGCTCATAATGTATAACCTCAGCTAGTTGCATTGGTCCCCTTTATGGAATAATTATGCTGCTGGTCTATATAGATACCAGTAACTTGATATCAAGACACCAGCAGTCCCATTAAAAGCATAGGAACTGTGTTCTTATTATATGGAAAGGAAGCAGATTAATACAGTATTCTTCTTCTTCTGATAAGCCCATTGCTTACTTCTTAAGCCTAGATCTCATAAATTGCCTAATGGAATTGGAATAACAGAAAAGAAGAGTAGAGTAGAAATTCCATTATAAGTAAATAAAATAAATCAATCCTCATCCTAGCAGCACCCTTTCAACTTTTTGGTTCCCAGATATGCTTTTCCTGCCTGCAAAAATTGTCTCAGAATTACAAACAGACGGGTCAGGGAATGATGATGACCAAAACACTGTATCTAGTTGCCATCTCAGTTTAGCCACCATCGATTTTGAAACATGTTTTTCAAACTGTAAACCAAACCAAACCAAACCCAAAATATAGGAACACAAGGGGGCTGGAATGCCTCTCTTGCCTTTCATTGGGTGGCAGTGATTGTGTGCTGCCAGCAAAGGGTTAATCTATCCTGGGGGAAGCCTTGGGGAAAGAATTTGCTCTAAAGGAACTGAGCCATCTAATTCTAATTTTATGGCTGTTGTGGGTCTTCCAGGCTGTGTGGCCGTGTTCTGGAAGTTGTGGTTCCTAACGTTTCGCCAGCATCTTCAGAGGGCAGGAGCACAGACAGAAGCGAACTCTCTGTGCCTAGGTAGAGTGGCAATGTTTGTTTTCTATTTATAGAGCTAAGTTATAAGAGATTAGGTGGGGTTTTTTGTTGTGTTGAAATGTTAACGAGTGGCTGCTGAGCGTGATTAGCATATTCATTGTGAGAAGTATTCCCATGTCCTGGTGGTTGGACTGAGTTCGTTAGGAACGTTAGGAACCACAACTTCCAGAACACGGCCACACAGCCCGGAAGACCCACAACAGCCATTGAACTCCGGCTGTGAAAGCCTTCGACAATACAATTCTAATTTTGTTTGGAATTATGGCAGTGGTGGGGTTTTCCCCCCAGCTTCAGTGTATCTTTTGAATTCTCCTTCAAAGCATAGGTAAATTTCCTGTGGGAGAAATCCTATCTTCCTATAAAGTATGGGTGTGAATGGTGTAGGTCAGTGTTTCCCAACCGTGGCAACTTTAAGAGGTATGGACTTCAACTCCCCGAATTCCCCAGCCAGCCATGATTTTGATTTTGATTATTTTTTATATGCAAGGGGGAAAGTGTGGTCTTGAATACTGTTCTATCAAGAATGAATATTAGTTTTAGAATTAATTACTATTTTACCTTGGAGCATACAAGATAAAAGCAGTCAATTGTAATTTGATTGCCATCTTCAGTTTTAGTCCTCTCAGTTTTTCATGGGTTGTATTTTGATGGGGAATCATAACAATTTGATCTGCAACAGAAGAAAAATCATAACAAACAGATTTCTTTAAGTCACTCGCCATATGGCAAGACACAAATGAATAAGTGAAAAGCCTTTTTCTCCCTCAGCCTTTAGCTTAATAAAGAAAAGAAATAAAAAAGGGTGGGGTGGTTGTAATGCAAAATATTTCTCTGCAAGGGGAAACAAAAAATTGCTTGTAAACATTTGCTTTTATTTACCTAGTAGCTGGGAGGGAAGGAAGAAACAAAGGGCTACATGTACCCTTGATTCCTACTGGGCCTCTTTTATCTGATGCATAATTGTTTGATTTTATTTGTATACTGTGAAAACTGAAGGACTCCTGGTGGTTTATGGTCTTAGAAGACATAAAATAAGACAATAGAATCATAACATTACTACAAAAGAATAAAACAAACACTAGTAACATCAACAATAATTATTTGGAGCCATTTTGGAATAGAGCAGCCTAGAAATACTAATTTCTAGTAAAAAGAATTCTGGTTTAAATGGTATTCGTATCTGTAGTATATTTTGCATCAATGAATGTATCTCAGTCCAAAATTCCTTTGCAATTTTACATGTCCACCACATATGGTAAAAAGACCCTTCTTATTTTGTACATTTCCAGCATAGGTTGGAAATGTTCCCATACATTTTTGAAAGTTTTTGTGGGGTCATGTACCATCGATACATCATCTTATAAAAGTTTTCTTTTAAGTTGTAACATAAGGTAAATTTTAATCCTTTAGTCCACATGTCTTCCCATTGTTGAAGTTGTATATTGTGGTCGATATTTTTCGCCCATTGAATCATACAGTCTTTAACTTGTTCCTCCACCATTTCTCCTTTTAACAATAACTTATACATTTTAGCAATTAAATGTTCATTTTCACATAGTTGTATTTCAAATTCTGATTTAGTTTGTTCAAATTCCAATTTTTTTTTGTCTAATTTAAATTTCTCTATAAGTTGTATATAGGAAAGCCATTGAAAAGTATATCCTTCTTGAGCAAGTTCTTCTTTTGATTTTATCACATAATGTCCTTGTTCTTTATTTATAACATCCTTATATGTCAACCATTTACCTTTATTTCTTACTTCTGTTCTATAGAAAGCTTCTTGCGTAGAAATCCATAATGGTCTCTTGTAACATAAAATTGGTTTATATTTATTCCAGATTCTCAACAAAGATCTTCTAATATAATGATTTTTAAAATCCACATTAATTTTAGCCTTATCATACCACAAATATCCATGCCATCCGAATCTCAATTCATGTCCTTCCAGATTTAATGATTTTTCATTTCTCAGAACAATCCATTCCTTAAGCCATACCAAACCTCAAGCTGCATGATATAATTTCAAATTCGGGAGTCCTAGACCACCTCTCTCTTTTGAATCTTGCAAGACTTTATATTTTATTCTTGGTTTTTTACCTTGCCAAATGAACTTAGAAATGTCTTTCTGCCACTGTTTAAATGGTTCCTCTGATGTCAATATGGGTATTGTTTGAAAAAGATATAAAATTCTTGGTAATATATTCATTTTAATCGCTGATATTCTCCCCAATAATGATAGTTGTAGTTTTCCCCAACGATCTAAATCTTTTTTAATGTCAGTCCAAAGTGGGGCATAGTTATTTTGAAATAGTTTAACATTCTTCGATGTTAAATAAACTCCCAAGTATTTTACTTTTTTCTCAAAGGAATATCCTGTAATTTCTCTCAATTTTTCTTGTTGATGATAGTTCATATTCTTGGTCAAAACTTTTGTTTTCTGTAAGTTAACTTTGAACCCTGCTAACGACCCATAGTCCTTCAATTTCTGCATCAGTAATTCAGTTCCATCCAATGGATTCTCTAAGGCAAGGGTCGGAAATGGCGGCTCGCGAGCCACATGCGGCTCTTTGGCCCCTTGAGTGTGGCTCTTCCGCAGCTGAACTCACCCCCGCCCCTTCCACGTGATTGGATCCTGCCCCCAAACTCCGCGGCTCTCCCGCCCTGCCCCACCCCCACCCCGCGCAAAGTCCAGGTCAGGTCGAGTAGTCACCCCTCGGATCCGAAGCCGCAGGTGGCGAGGGTGCTGCCTGCCCGCCTCGCTTGGTGCCCCGCGCCACAACCCAACGGCCGGCGGGGAGCGTCCCGTGATATCATCGCCCGTCCCTCCCTCGCTCCCTCTCGCGCTTGGCTCTTACGCACTCTTGCTCAAGGCCAGGGCCACCCGCAGCCGCCCACACCTCGCGCACAGCCCGCGGGGCTCTCTGCAGCTCCCAAGGCACGCCGGTCCCTCCTCCGTCGAAGGGAGTGGCAGAGAGCCCCGCGGGCTGTGCGCGAGGTGTGGGCAGCTGCGGGTGGCCCTGGCCTTGAGCAAGAGCGTGTAAGAGCCAAGCTCCGGGCGCTCCAGCTGGGGTGCAGTGGGATGGGAGCGTTGCCGGCGGCCTGTGAGGACCGGCCAGGGAAGGTGAGTGAGGGCCATGGGAGAACTGAGAATTGGGGGTGGCTCGCAGCATGTGAATGCGTGAGAGGGCCAGCCAGATCCGAGCCTTTCCTCCCCGATGGGGTTCAGGGTCTGAACAGGAAGCATGGCCGTGGGGAAGAGGAAGGCATACGGCATCTTTATTGCCTCGTCAACTGGGCTGCAACGGGTGTGTGTTTGACTGCCAAATATAACCAGGAGTGCAGAAGCTCCTCTCCAAAATGGGCTGGGTGTGAAGGCCAGGTGGCTGCGCATAATTTTTCTCATGTTTCAGAAAAGGTGTGCAGCCGCCTTAAAACCAACTTCTCTGACTTCCTTTGTGGGAGGAGGCAGCAGCCCTTCTCAGCCCAGCAGGACGTGGCCTGCAGAATTTTCTCTCCTCCTCCTCCTCCTCGCAATGGTCCTTTTTGGAGGCGCAGCAGGGAGAGAGTTTTAGCCAGTGACATTCTCTCATCCAGAGCAGGGAAGGGGAGATTATTTTCTCTTGATCCTCCCCCCCCACTGCAAAAGCCTCCCCCCCTAAGTTGAAACTGGCTCTGATTGTAGGGAGAGATGGTCTGCAGATTCTCAACTCTTGGAGCTGGGGGGGGGGAGGCATTGTTAGGCTTGGTCGCTTGGACCCCTGCAGCAGGAAGGTTAGGGAAGCGTGCGGGCGCGTGGGGGGGCGTGGGGGGCAGTTAAGGTGCTAGCTGCAACAGCCGCCCCCGAAGTGACCATATTCCACTCTTCCAACAGAAATTCCCCCAAGGAAAGGGTCGCTCTTTCCCTCAAGGAAATGTGCTTATTGATTATTGCTCCAGCAATAAGGCTTGAGAAAAGGAGGAAAAACAGTGTGTGTTTTGCATTTTGCACGCCATTGGCTCCTGCCCCCAAACCCCGCCCCTTCCACGTGATTGGCTCCTGCCCGCAAACCCCGCCCCCTTCCACGCGATTGGCTCCCGCCCGCAAACCCCGCCCCCTTCCACGCGATTGGACCCCACCTGCAAACCCCGCCCCCTGGCTCTCAAGCATTTCAAAACGTCCCCGAGCATGTCAAAATGGCTCCCGGCATAAAAAAGTTTGCCGACCCCTGCTCTAAGGTAATAACTAGGTCATCAGCAAAGGCTCTTAATTTGTAAACTTCCTTTTTAACTCTAATGCCATGTATACCATCATCTTGTCTAATATCTCTAAGTAAAACTTCTAATACCAATATAAACAAAAGCGGAGATAAGGGGCAGCCTTGTCTTGTACCTTTTTGTATTTCACAAGGTTTACTAAATTCTCCATTAACAATTATTTTTGCAAATTGAGGTGTATAGATTGATTTAATCCACTTAATAAAATTCCCGCCAAAATTCATAATCTCCAATACTTTAAACATAAAAGGCCAATTTAAATTATCAAATGCTTTTTCCGCATCTATAAATATCAAGGCGGCTTGCTTTTCATTATGTTGTTCTAAATACTCTAATACATCCAAAACATTTCTAATATTATCTCTAATTTATCTTTTGGGTAGAAAACCTGCTTGATCTTGATGAATAAAATTTCCAAGAGTATTTTTCAATCTTTCTGCCAAAACTGTCGTAAATATCTTGTAATCGTTATTCAATAATGATATTGGTCTATAGTTCTTTGTTGAAATCAAATTTAGTTGTTCTTTCAGAATCAAAGTAATATGAGCCTCTTTCCATGTTTCTGGCATAATTCCTGTTTCCAAAATTGAATTTATAGTTTTTTGAAGAGGAATGCTCAATTCATCTTCAAGTGTTTGTAGTAGGCTACCGATAGTCCATCTGGTCCTGGCGCTTTTCCACTTTTAATTTTCTTAAAAGCCATTGTCATTTCTTCTTTTGTTATAGGATTATTAAGTAATGTTCTTTGTTCGTCATTTAAAGCAGTTAGTCTTTGCTTACTCATGTATTCATCAATTTCATCTAATTGAACATCCTGTTTTTTGTACAATGCTGTATAATAAGAATGAAATGCTTCTTGTATCTCCACATTGTTTACTAGAGTTTTCCCTTTATGTTGTATATTAGAAATTATATTTTTTTGTCTTTGTTTTCTTAACTTATAGGCTAACCATCTTCCTGGTTTATTTGCAAATTCAAAATATTTCTGTTTTGTAAATTTCATTTGAGTTTCTATTTCCTGTACCAAAATTATCGATATTTGTTTTTGTAGAAATTTAATTTGAGTTATCAATGTATTATCCATCAGTTTGTTCCTCAGACATTTCTCTTTATTTTTAATTTCATCCAAAATCAGTTGAATTTTTTCTCGTTTCTTTTTCCTCATTTGGGCATTATATTGAATGAAATAGCCCCTCATATAAGCTTTACTTGCATCCCAAACTACTTGTGTACTAATGTATTTGAATTCAGTAGAAAGTATTCTCTTAGTCTTTTCTTACATGTATCAACAACGTCTTCTTTCCGGAAAATTGACTCATTTAACCTCCATCGAAATACATTCCTTTTTCCTTTAATAGTTAGTAAAACAGGGTTATGATCTGATAAAGTTTTAGGTAGTATTTCAACCTTATTAACATCCATCATTAAAGTTTTAGAAATCAAAAACATATCTATTCTAGAAAATGATTTATATCTCTCTGAATAATATGTATATTCTTTAGAGTTTCCATTTATAAGTCTCCAAATATCTTGTAAATCCAACATAGCTTTTAAATCAAAAAAAGTTTGGGGTAGTTTTCCCTGTGTAGGTTTCACATTTTTTTGCAAATGTCTATCTTCCATTGGGAGAATCACCCCATTCCAACCCCCCATAAAACACCAGTTCTCGTATGATAAATCCAAAAGTTTGTCCATTAAGTTCTTATAAAATAGTCCTTTATCAAAATTTGGGGCATAGATCCCAACCATCAATGTTTTAATCCCTTATATATTTACTTCCACAGCAATATATCTTCCTTCGTCATCAGTCAATATTAACTTTGGATTAAGTTTTTGTTGTATATACAATACTACCCCCTTAGTTTTTTTTAATCCATCTGAAATAAATTCTTCTCCAAGTTGTTTTTGAATCAAATACTTAATGTCTTTTTTACAAATATGAGTCTCTTGTAAGCAAATTACATCCAATCTCATTTTTTTCAAAAAATGAAAAATTTTCTTTCTCTTTTGGGGGGAATTCGCCCCATTGATGTTCCATGTTAGATATTTAAAGTCCATGGTATTTGGGTATTTAAAAGTTCTTTTTTAAATCCACTCCGGAAGCTCCCATCTCCGATAAATCCTCACTCTTTTCCTTATCTTTGGGTGTCTCTTTCATTTCTTCCAGAACTTTAGATGCATCACTCATATCTGTCATATATTTCTCTATGAAGGCTTTTGCTTTCAAGATGGAAGTTATTTTAAATCTTTGCTCTTTAAAGGTAAAAGATACTCCTTCTATTCTTTCCCATCTAAATGGTATGTTATTTTGCTTTAATTTGTCTGTAAGGAAGGAGTATTCTTTTCTTTTTCTTAATATTCTTAATGGTACTTCTTTTAAGACAATTATATCCTTCCCTGCTATATTTAATTTGTCACTATAATGTTTCTTCAGAATTTGCTCTTTTATAACTTTCCTCACAAAATATATCAATATATCTCTTGGCACTTTCTTCTCTCTAGCATAGCATGAATTAACTCTGAAGATTTTATCTATTTCAGATTCCATGTCTTCTTCTTCTATCTGTAAGTATTGGGCTAAGGCACCAACTATATATTCTCTCGTGTTCTCATCTGATTTTTCTGGAACTCCTCTCAATCTCAAAATGAATTCTTTTTCTCTCATTTCTACTAGTGCAATAGCATCTAAATTGTATTCCATATCTTTAATAATAGATTCTGATTTAATCTCTAATTTCTTAACTTGTCCTTGTGTCTCTTTAAATTCCCCTGATAAGGTATTTACGACCTCTTTGACATTCTGTATTTCTTTTCTAAATTCTTTTTTTAAGTCTTCTTTCATTGCTTCCATTTTTTTGTCTACTTGTTGACCTATATTGTTAATTTTTTTATCCATTTTTATATCTAAGGAGGCAATTGAGTCATCCATCTTTTTCTCCAAGGTAGCAATTGAGTCATCCATCTTTTTCTCCAAAGTAGTAGTTGAATCATCTATTTTTTTGTTCAGTGCTGTAATCGCATCCAGTATTTTTTTCATGTCTGATGTTGGTACTTCTGAAGATGCTGCAATGGAATCAGTAGACATTCTTCCAGTCTCTTTCTCCTTTTCCTTATCTCTATCCCTCTTCACTCTTGCAGCCACAGTAGCCATGCTGTGTGTAGTATTCCTGTAAAGAAAAAAGAAAAATAACGGAAGACAAAAGGAAATAACAACAAACAGCAAAAAAGGGGGGGAAAAAGGGAAGAGGGAAAGGCAGGATAAAAATTATTCAAAAATTCAAAAGAAAATTAATATACAATAAAAAATAAAAAGTAAAAATAATACTGCCTTTTCTTAATAGTTGTTGCATAAAAAGAAGGCAGAATGTACTTTGGTAAAATCAACAGTTCTCACATACAGAAAGTAAAAGATAAGAGTACAGCAGAGTACAGTTTCCTTTAGCTGTAGTCAAAATATCTTTGGAAATAAAATAACAATCCAGTTCTCAGGCAAACTTATATTCACAAATCCCAGAAAGGTGAAAAAGGGGGAAAAAAAGAAAAAAAAAAGGGGGGGGAAAAGAGAAAACTGCATCTCTAAATGTCTTTATTGTCCAAAATAAAATATAATATAGAAGTCTATTAAAGTCCCATATAGTAAGGAAATTCCAAAATATGTTCAAAGCAAAGGAACTCAAAAAGTGCCCTTTATAATCCAAGTAGTATCCAGACACTTTACAGGAAAAAAAAGGAAAAAATGCAATCTCAAAGTGAAAAAATAAAATAAAATAAAAGGCAGACCATTAATCCATTTAAATTCAAAGTCCAGAGAAGAAAACAGATTAATCCCACATAAGTAGATAGGCCATTCGTCAATAATCAATGTCACTCAATATCACTTAGCTCCAAGTAAAGTCATTATTCTTTAAGCTCCCACCATTTTCTCAAATCATCTTAGCAAGAAAGTTATACAAGCACCAGCAGTATCAATCATGTCCATAGAAGGATCTTAGCAGATAATAAGCAAAATTAAAATAAACACAAATATAAATCAGTGACTAAAAGTGCTGAATTTAGGTGCTACTTATTTGTAAAGAATTCGCGGCTTCCTGCAGAGCAATAACGATGTTTCCTCCAGTCGCTTTCACCGCTTCAATTTCCTTCTCCCCGTGGTGGAAAAACGGGGATTGGGAAAGAGCGGCGATTCCAGCAACCCTTGTGGTCTATCTTCTGATCCCCTTTTCTTCAAAGGGGAAGTTTCAGCGGTTTTATTTCTTTAAAAACCACTGCAGGCAGGCAAACCGCGGAGCCGAGACAGGAGAGCTCGGTTCAGTGCACCGACATCTTCAGCACCCGGAAGCGATCTCATCCTGCTTCTTCTTATCAATCACCAATCTCTTATACTGTTTTTTGATGGCAAGAAGGTGTTCAAGAGACTTCGTGTTTCCGTTGTTGTTAGTCTCTGTCTCAGATTTATATAGATGATAAGCTGCAGTGAGAGCTTTCTTGGCTTCAACACATTCTTTGTCAAACCATGTCTTGGATAAAGTCACAGCTCTTTTGTTATCAACATTAGAAGCACGAGTTAATATTGGTTGTAATTTTTGTATTAAATTTTTATACAAAGTCAATGGGTCTTGTGAGGTATTAGGAGACATAAATGATAATCGAATTGTTTGTAGATCATCCTCTGCTAATGTCTTTCTCACCCTTTGATCAAGTCATTTAGCACGACAACTTACTTGTCCTGCCGGGACAATGACAGGGGTAAAATATGCCTCTGGCCGCATCTGACTAGTAGTTGTCTTCAAATGTAGACATAGAGGAAGGTGGTCATTTTCTAGATGCGGAAGCACCTTAAAGGACTCCACTAAATGTAATAAGTTAGTAGGAACTAGCATATAATCAATGGTACTTTTCCTAGTCCCAACCATAAATGTATATTCTCCTGGGTGATCACTTTTAAAAGAGCCATTTAGTATGAATAAATTAAACTTATTTGAAAACTTGGCTAGACAGATCCCAGCGTAGTTAAATCTTTTATCTTTGGAGAGGCGTACAAAGGTGGTATCTGGTAAATTGGGAGCGAGGGTTGGAGGATACTGTTGAAATTTAGAGAACAGTGTATGGTCATCAGGACCTAGCCTTGCGTCAAAATCACCCCCAAGGAGTACCAAAACACTAGGGTATTCCAGAAGGAGGTTATCAACATAGTGTTCTAAAACTAACCACATTGCCTCAATTTCTGCTTTTCTTTGTATTGGCGGGAGGTATACATTGATAATTAATAAAGAGATATTTCCCAGATCTAAAAGTACGGCCATAGTTGTTTGATTAAGTGATTGAATGGATTTATGACCTACTCTCAGGGCGGTGGAAATAAGAATTCCCAATCCACCTTTCATCTGCCCTGGCCCTCTGCCAGTGGTTGCCTCCAACTTGTACGAATGATAACCATTTAATACAAGGTCATCTGCTGTCCACGTTTCCTGTAGCAAAAGAACATCCATATCTAACAAGTGATCTAAATGGTTAAGGCCTTTGTTACGATACCATCCAGCTATATTCCACGAAATAATTTTCAGGGGATTTATCTTATACTGGTCTGCATACCGTCAGGCCATATGCGTTAATATCCTTGATCTAGACAAACCCTCTTTATGACCCAAATGGGTTTCATCCATGTTTCCATCTTCTAAATATCCAAGGTTGGAAATTTCTAAGGGTTGCTCATGAACTTGAGCTACTGTAATAATTTTTGCTTTAGTTGTTTCCATTTGTTTCTGTGTAATATTATTACTTGTAGTGAGAGCTAAAGGCTCCTCTATCTCAGATATTACATCTGGATTTTGTAATTCTTGATTATCATTGTCCACTTTCTGTCTGCAACTAGTTTTCTCTCTCTTTTCAGTGCATTCAAATTGTTGTCCAAAGTGAAGGTTTTCTTCTTGCATTGTTTGAAACGTTAAATTTATTAAGGTCTTCGCTTTGTAACAAGTTGCCTTTAAAGCTCCTTTTAAATCATCTAATTTCTTAAATGTATCATCTTGTTTATTATCTGATAGAACACTAAATGCGTTAATTAAGTTTCCTTCTGAAGGATCCATCGTCAACTGGGTTGTTATTGAGAGGAAAGAATGTTTACTATTATTGTTCCTTGGCATAGTCTCCGTTGATGAGGTGTCCTTGAATTTATCTGAGGGAGTGTTTCTACTATGAGTTAAAATTCTATCACTCTCTTGGTTACACTGAATTATAAGTGGATTAATTTCCTCTGAATGAAAAACTCGAGTTGGAAATATTGAGAATGTATTCAGAAAGGGTTTCTTTTTTAGAAGCATACTAGGTATCACAGAAAGACCAAAAGTCAACAAGTTCCGTTTAAAGCCACCTCTGGCTGGTAACCAGTCTATCTTCTGTAAATCCACAAATCGTTTCTCACATCGTAGTAATTGACTTAATGATTGGGATATAGCTCTTTTCGTCTCCCATTTGCCTCCATTAATTCTATTAGATTGTATTTGAAGGGCTATCTTATTGGGTTGTAAATAACATTTGCCTAGTAAAGGTTTTTTACCCTTTTCATTTATTTCTATGCAGTTGTCTGTCATATTCATATCTTCCCTTTTAACTCCTAATAAAGGTTTAACTTCAGTAGCTGAAGCTTCCCTTCCTCCACAACCTGACTTTGAGTAACAGCCTAAGTATAAGCCCTTAGTTTTGTCAGAGGCCTCAGTTTGATTTGAATGATTCTTGATGAGTTCGACAAAAGAGTCTTTTAAAGAGTCAACTTGAGTATTAATTGCGGTCAGTAAATCAAAGATTGAGAGAACCGTCTATGCCGTCAACAGGCTGTGTCTAGTTATAAATTCCAATGACTTTTGGACTTTCAAACTTTTAAGATCAAGTAGTCCTTCCTTGTCTAATTGTTCAGCAGCTGTGCAGACAGCCTGTGGGGGAGTCCTATTTTCTAACAATGATGAAGTGAACTCCAAAAATTGCTGACTCTCTATCTCAGCCTGTAAGTCCCACTCTAAAGAATCATTTCTATTCAGTAGATAAGACAGGAAATTATAATTTGCTGACGAGGATTGCTTACTTGTAACATATCTGTCCACCTTCTGTTGTTTCAATGGTTTAGATGAGGGTTGCATTGCCGAGGGAGTCCTTTTGTCTCTTTCTTCCTTTTCCCCATATCAAGAGATATGTAGTATAAGTAAAATATAAATAAGCTAGGAGGCTCCGTAGAAGACTAACAACTATTTGAAGATGAATGGTGAATTTAAAATATACTAAAATAAAATAGCAGGAGCTTGTTAGAAAAGCTCATTATTGGAGGCACCTCCTTCCTTGCTTCAATTAGATGAGATAAAAATACTTAAGATAAAAAGTCCATAAATAAAAATCCATAAATAAATCTGCTATTAAGCAGGAGCTCCGCATGGAAGCTGCTGCTCCGTCGCCATCTTGAAAAAATAAATAAATTTGTAGATAAGTGTTAATTAGACGTTTGCCTGTCCTGCTTCAGATAACATTTTGGGCCAAACTAAAATTGGTTCAACTTAAACAAAAACCAAAACTCCAGAACCTGAAGGTTAATTCAAGCATTTTTCTCTGCTCAATTATGTGATTAAAAAAGAAAAAAAACATTTAGGCTACAATCCTATGAAACTGTAGAGAGCATCCAAGATGCCATAGAAGACAAGAAGAGTTGATCCTAGACATCTTTCAGCCCCTATGGCAGGGGTGGGGAACCTTTTTTCTGCCAAGGGCCATTTGGATATTTATAACTGGGGACCGGGGGGGTGGGGGGCGGGGTTTCTGGGATTTCCGCAGACCGGGGGCCAGAGTTTGCGGGCGGGAGCCAATCACAAGCACTGGGGGGCGGGGTTTGCGGGCAGGAGCCAATCGCATGGAAGGGGCGGGGTTTGCGGGCGGGAGCCCTGCGGGCCTTATACGGCCCGCAGGCCTGACATTGCCCACCCCTGCCCTATGGAAACACCTATAGGCTTTCTCCAGCTGTGGAGCTTCAATATTAAAGGGGTGGATTAATGGACCTTCTGTTTAATTGTTTTCTCTTTTGACCTTGTTGCATCTAGATTTGTTTTCATCTTCTATTCAGTGGCAGAGAGAAATGTAATAAGTCAGGACAAAATGGCCTGAGTATGGGCAATGCGAACTTTGCAATTTCACATAAATGTGCAAATAAGAACTAGCAAGCCCCCAAGTATGTACAGGAAACACTGTTTACTTGTGGATCAAGAAACGATATGAATGCAAGCAAGGCTCAGTGTAGAACAGTACAAAAAAGAAAGGGTATTTTGCTAGGGATTCTGGGGTGTCCAGTTTTTCAGCATTCTATAAATGAAATTGCTGTAGTAGAAGATAATGTTTTAAATGTGTATGAGTTTGATGTGACATGTACTGTGACTGCAGTGAGAAACACTATTACAGTATTTGTTAAGGGAAACATTAATTCCCAGGACATTCGGCTGATGTTAGATATTGGCTCTGCAATTTCTGGGCTGCTGAGGTCTATTTATAGCAAGGCTTCAGTAACTCCACACTTAAGGCACCCAAAACCCATCACATAAGTTACTCAAGGAATCCAATTCTAATTCCTGGTTGTCCAGCAGCTAATGTAGCATTAGAAACAAATGGCACAGTAATTCAGTTTTGTTCCTCTTATTACACCAAAAGGGACTCCATTTTGTCACATTGCATATGCAAGTAGTTAATGGGAATATCACCTTAATCCTATGTCAGAGTTCAGCAGACCTCTGCCATTCATACAAGTACGTGCTAACCGACATGCAGAAATAGACTCGCAACTGACAAGCAGCCGAAGCCAACGTAACGAGCTGTGAAACGGAACGTATCAGCCCAGGAAGGACTGTCTAGTGAAGCTGGAGCCAAGTACTTCACACATCAACTTCAAAAGGACAATGGGGGGAGAAATGTTTAAATGTAACATACCATGCCATGCCAATTCATTCACGTCTTTGTTCCTGCACCTATGTACTTCAATAAACCTCTTTACTTTTAAAGAAGCCTGCGTTTCGGAGCTTTCTTGAGAAAGGGGAATTTGATAGACATCGTTGGGAGCAGTCCTTACATAAAGATGTGAATCAATCCTGACCACGTATCCTGAGGAATATCCCGGCAAAATTTGGTGAGCTCCCCAGTTGAAAGCGGTCACACCACCGGAAAACTTTTTTTTTCCACCCACGGAGCAGAATGGAGTCAGTAGCAGCAGTGGAGACTCTCGAGGTAGCCGGAACCAGCGCGGCAGCTGTCCGGGCGTTGGAGGCAACCCAGCGAGTGGAGTCATCCCCTACAGAGACTACTGAACAGCGAGAAAATAAGAAATCACAGAAGAAGGAGGTAAACCTCATGGCCCTCAGCAATCCCAAGCCTACCCCGGCGGGATGGTCTATCGCAGTCGGGGAAGGGCTGAAAGGAAAAGGAGGGAAAGCCAAGAAAAGGGTCACCCAGACCCATCGAATCGAAGCCCTGGAGAACCAGATGGCACACCTGAGCCTAGAGGTAGGGACAATGAACAAAAAATTGGACTCCATGGGGGGGGGCATTGAACAGTTGTTAAGAGCCCTAGAGGGACCTAGGGAGGCAGAAAGGAGCCCAACAGGCTCCGACGAAGAGGAAGAAATCGTAGAGTCAAGTGGGGAAAACGAGGAGAGGGAGGAAGAAACACTATTCTATGGGCAGCTTCCATACAGCCGAACTCCTGTAACCCCAGACTACGATCATCGCAGAACCTCTTTGAGAGCCCATGCCCCAAGCGGGGTTAACAAACTAAAAATGAAATTCGATGGGGACCCAAGGAAATTAGCATGTTTCCTAACACACGTTCAGGGGTTTATGGAGGAATTCGAGCATACCTTCCAAACGGAGGTGAGCAAGGTGCGTTATGTCTCCAGTTTTCTAAGGGGAGAGGCGGGTGACTGGCTAGTGAGTCTCCACGACTGCGGAGCCAGCGAGCTGAGGAACTTTCAGAAGTTTATGTACACACTCAGACAGAGATTTGAAGATACGCTATCTAAAATCTCAGCGAAGACTCGAATTCAAAATTTAAGACAAGGCAACAGAACAGTAGCGGAGTACGCTATGGACTTCAAGAAACTCCTATCGAAATTACCTGACTGGCCTGAATCCTTCAAAGTCCAGCACTTTCAATACGGATTACGACAGGAAATTATAGAACTAGCCATAACGAGAGATGACCCGGGGACGTTAGAAGGATGGATTCAACTGGCTGGGAAAGTGGAAAACAGCACAATGCAGCTCCAGAACATAAAAAGTTTCAACTCCATGCGCAAGAAACCTGGGACCTCTTTCACTCAACCCCGCAAATTCACCAAGCAACGGAATTGGGAGGAGGAGAAAGAACGCCGTACGAAAGATGGGCTATGCTTTCGTTGCGGCAAAGAGGGTCACCGGATAAGCAATTGCCCACAAACCATGACGAACGCCAAAGAGAAAATCCCATTGAAAAAGGCACCTGACACCAAAGAAAGCAAGACTGCAACGGCGAAGTACAAAGGAGCGGCGGCAGCAACCGTGGGGAGACGGGACTGGCAACAGGGGAGCAGCGAGTCCGACACCTCAAATGATGACTTCGAGCCGGCAGAAAACTACAACGGCCTGTGCTAAAGTGCGCCGCAGGACAGGCCTTCACCATTGGGCGCAACGGGGGGGCAGGTGTCCCAAAATGCCCCACGATGAACGTTAAGGTACAGTTGCAAACTTTGGATGGGACGGGACAATTGTGGGGGGTGGCCATGCTGGACTCTGGGTGTTCCAGATGTTTGATACACCCAAAAATAGCAACCAAACTGAAACTCAGGTTGGTTAAAATGCAGACACCCATCACGTTCTGCCAATTGGATGGGTCCGAAATGAAGGGGGGCCCAATCGAATTCACCACTGAAGACATACAAATGTCTGTGGGGACTCATGTAGAGACATTACGCTTCATAGTCGCACCCATTGCTGCGCGACATATCGTGTTAGGACTCAAATGGCTCAGGAAAAGAAACCCTAGAGTGGACTGGGCGTCTGGGGAAATTGAGTTCTTTGATGGGCTTTACAAAGCGGTTGAAGAAACAAATGGAGTAAGTGAATTGGAATGGGGGGCGGCTGGCACGGTACACGAGGGGATGGAACAATGGGAGGAGGATCAAGACGAGGAGGGGGAGACGCTCCCAGACACAATCCCGGAGGTCTACACCTCCGTGGGTGAGGTGTTTGGGCAAAAAGTATGCAAACAGGAACCCCCCCACAGGGCTTCAGACGCAACGGTTGGTTTGATCCCTGGGGCCCCCTTCCCAAAACCCAAAATGTATGCGATGACCCAGAAAGAATTAGGTGAGCTACGTAAATTCATCGATAAAAATTTGGCAAGGGGTTTTATTGAACCCTCAAACTCACCTTTAGCTGCCCCTGTACTTTTCCAGAAAAAGAAGGATGGGTCCTTACGGCTTTGCACAGACTACAGGGGGTTAAATGCTATTTCAGTGACCAACCAGTACCCTCTCCCACTCCTCAAAGACATGCTAGCGCAATTGGCAAAAGGCAAAATTTTTACCAAGCTAGATGTGCGAGAGGCATACTATCGAGTACGCATACGGGAAGGGGACGAATGGAAAACGGCATTTAACTGCCCATTGGGTCAATATCAGTATCGGGTTCTCCCGTTTGGGATTGTGGGAGGACCGGGCATATTCATGCGACTAATTAATGAGGTTTTATATGAGTTTCTCTACCAAGGGGTAATTGTGTATTTAGACGACATCTTGATTTTTTCTGATAACCTGGAGGAACACACACAACTAGTTAAGAGAGTGTTAGAGAAATTGCTTGAGGCTAAACTATATGTCAAATTGGAAAAGTGTGAATTCCACAAGGACAGCTTAGACTTCCTAGGCTATAGGATATCTCACAGAGGCATTGAAATGGACCCGGGGAAAGTAAAAGCAGTGTTAGAGTGGGAACCCCCCCGAACCCGCAGACAACTCCAAGCCTTTCTAGGTTTTGCGGGGTTCTATTGCCAATTTATTCACGGGTTTGCCCAGATTGCACTACCCTTGACGGACCTATTGAAAACAAAAGGAAAGGGGGCCAAGGGGAAATCACCCAGTACTAGACTAATTTGGACCACGGAATGCCAGGAGGCATTCGACAAACTCAAGGCTCTATTCACAGAGGAACCCATCCTCAAACACCCGGAAGTGGAGAAGCAATTCATAATTCACACGGATGCTTCCCACAATGCCATTGGGTCAATACTGCTTCAATTCGATGAGGCAAAGAAATTGAGACCGTGCGCTTACATTTCCAAAAAATTCAGCGAAACGCAAAAAAGATGGCATGTTTGGGAGAAGGAAGCGTTCGCTGTCAAACACGCACTAGACACATGGCGCCATCTCTTGGAGGGGGCGACCATCCCTTTCCAGGTCTGGACGGACCACAAAAACCTAGAGGCACTCAAATCCCCCAGGAAACTGAATCACAAGCAATTGCGGTGGGCTGAATTTTTCAGCAAATTTAACTTCACCCTGCAATACTTTCCGGGGGGAAAGAACCTCCTAGCAGATGCGTTGTCACGACTACCCCAACACGATGGTAAAGTCGAGGGGCTGGTAGAAACACTATTCCCTAAGCAAGCACACACACCTCAACAACCAGGCGAACCCTCGGAACAGGGCTGCCAGGCAACCAGGCTAGACGGTACAGCAAACACACTCACCCCCACGCTCGCACACACATCGCCACAGGCAGGTGAGCCAGCAGAACGGGGGGGGGGGGGAAACGAACAGGTTAGAAGGGAATCTAGCTCTCACTCGCAGCAAAGCCAAGGCAGCAGAGGAAAACCCTTTTGAAGCTAAGCTACGAACAGAAACACTGTCTGACGACTGGTGGAGGGAGAACAGACATACGCTCACTGAAAGCAACGGGCTGTGGTGGAAGGAAGGAAAGGTATACATCCCCAAAGGACTTAGGAAGGGGGCATTAGAGAAAACACACGACCACAAAACGGCTGGGCACTTCGGGTTTGTTAAAACACTACATTTGATCAGGAATAAGTTTTGGTGGCCAACCCTGCGCAAGGACGTAAAGGAATATGTAGCCTCTTGCCCAGTATGCGCCACAGCAAAGCGGGTGATGGGGAAACCCACAGGGCTACTGCAACCGGTGGCCAACCCTACACAACCATGGAAACAAATCGCCATGGATTTTATCGTGGACTTACCCACGAGCAGCAAGAAAACGGCAATCTGGGTGGTCACTGACCTATTTTCCAAGCAAGCACATTTCATTGCATGCAATGGGATTCCGAACGCACACAAATTGGCTAAATTGTTCATTCAACACATCTACAGAGCCCACGGTACGCCCGAACGCATAATAAGCGACCGCGGAAGTACCTTTACGTGCAAATTCTGGCGGGCATTTTTAAAATTGATTGGTTCTAGCCAGGGGTTAAGCTCTGCGTTCCACGCGTGTACTGACGGATCGTCTGAACGCATTAACTCCATACTAGAACAGTACCTAAGATGCTACATTAGCTATCAACAGAATGATTGGGTGGAGTTATTACCTTTCGCTGAAGTAGCATACAATAACTCCATCCATCAAAGCACGGGTTTCTCACCGTACCAAATCGCAACGGGGCAGGACTTTGTCACTATCCCCGAACTCGCGCTGACCCAAGTAATGGAAGGGTCCACCCCTTTACAGGCAGACGAGTGGATCGCTAAAATAAAGAGTAATTGGCCGGTGATGATGAAAACCCTCGAGGACGCAAAAGCAAATTACAAAAAATACGCTGACAGGAAAAGAGCGGCGGAATGGGAACTCAGAGTGGGAGATAAAGTGTATCTCTCCACAAAGAACTTGCGCTCCACACAGCCATCTAAAAAACTCGCACCCAAATTCATTGGACCATTCACTATTGTAACTGTAATCAACCCAGTGACTGTTAAACTGCAACTCCCCAAAGCATTGAAACGTGTCCACCCAGTTTTCCACATCAGCTTACTAAAACGTTATAAACCATCTGACTGGCACCCCGAAGTGGCCGAGCCAACTCCCACACTAGTCAATGGGGAACCACATTTTGAAATTGACAAAATTCTAGACAGTAGACGACATAAAGGACAGCTGCAGTACTTAGTGAAATGGCAACACCTCCCGATCGGGGACAGAGAGTGGGTTGCTCAAAAACACATGCAAGCCCCAGAGATGATCAGAAACTTTCACAAAGAATTCCCGGACAAACCACGTTAACCAATTAAACAATTTACTGTACAATTATTGATCTGACCCAGAAGGTACCAAGTGTAAAAATGTATATACATTCCAAGGGGAGGGGGGATTTTCTTGGACGGGCGGCATGTCAGAGTTCGGCAGACCTCTGCCATTCATACAAGTACGTGCTAACCGACATGCGGAAATAGACTCGCAACTGACAAGCAGCCGAAGCCAACGTAACGAGCTGTGAAACGGAACGTATCAGCCCAGGAAGGACTGTCTAGTGAAGCTGGAGCCAAGTACTTCACACATCAACTTCAAAAGGACAATGGGGGGAGAAATGTTTAAATGTAACATACCATGCCATGCCAATTCATTCACGTCTTTGTTCCTGCACCTATGTACTTCAATAAACCTCTTTACTTTTAAAGAAGCCTGCGTTTCGGAGCTTTCTTGAGAAAGGGGAATTTGATAGACATCGTTGGGAACAGTCCTTACATCCTATTGCTTGTAATTATAATTGCTTTCAATGAAGCAGGAGCCTTGGGCTGTTGGGAGATTTCCTCCAGATAGTTAAAATTAGATATTACAGTATGTAAACAGTAATAGAACAGAAACCAAGCTGCTTCCCCTTTGCTGTGAGTAGAACTATCATGGCAACTTAAAAGAAATGGAACAGAATTATAGGTTTGAGGTAAGCTGTTCTCCCGAATGCCTTTCCTTAATAATAGGTCTATTAGAGTGGACCTGAAGGAGCCAAACAAGGTTGGAATATTCAATAACCACCTAGTTTCTCACATAGAAGTCATTACCAGAGTGCTGGAACATCTTCTCTATCTTTGAATTAATCTTAAGCAGGGATGTACAACTTTTTAATGACCCCAGTTGGTAGGGCCATGACAAAAGTAAATTTATCCTAATGTAATTTACATTTACATTTAATTTACATTTGTGGCTCCTAACCATTTTTGGATTTTATTTATTCCCTCTAGTTATTGTTTTATAGTAATTTTTATATAGATTTTAAATTTTGATATTTTGTAAACTGCCCAGAGTTCCCTATTCGGGGAGATGGGCAGGGATAAATTAAATAAAGAAATAAATAAACTTAGGCTTAACTAATATTAAACAATTAAAGTTAATTATGATTGCTGTGTGTGTTTAATTGCTTTTCCCCTTGTCACATTAAAAATTACAATATTGGTGGCAAATTTTGAAGGGCTCTTGAGCCATGTGCAAATGTTATTGAGGCCTCAGGCTGTACAGGCATCTGCCTATCAAGCCTGTCCCACATAGCTAGGCAGTTTCCTTCAATGTCTTCTAAAAGAATATGCTTAGGAATTAGAAACATAATCTAGACATTCATTGTTATCTGGAAGACTTCACTGTGTTTGGATAAAACTTGGCTTGCAGGCATCTGGGCACTGGTAGTTAATTTTCTGAGGTGAGGTTTACTCTACATGCTGCTTATGCTAATGTAATCCTCTCTTTTGCTCCCAGTAGAAGAGGAGGAGGCCAATCTCAAGTAATGGCACCCAATTTACTTCAGAAGATCATTCCTTCTCAGAAATATTCAGCACAGATGTACCCCATTTGCTATCCAAGGTGAGTAGCTTTAACAGGATTTGGAAGGAAAACTGAATTCAAAGGTAAACACAAGCACTTTTCATCACAGACCTTTTGCAAGTCAATAGAGTTATACTGCATGCCACAACATGGAAGCCATTGGATGAGTTATTGTATGGAAGGGGAAATGCTAAGAGCTTTGTAGTGCTGGACTGTGATACCCAAGTTTGTCTACCTTGAGACTATTATATAACAAAAACAGTAAAATGTGTACATACGGTACACATACCATTCAGAACCAGTGCAGAACTTGGGGGTCCTCCTGGACTCATGACTCCTGCTCGAAGAGCAGGTGGCAGTCGTGGCCAGGAGGGCCTTTGCGCAGCTTCGGCTTGTGCGCCAGTTACGCCCATTCCTGGACTGAGATGCCCTCCAAACAGTAACCCATGCCCTTGTCATCTCCCATATAGACTATTGCAATGCGCTCTACATGGGGCTACCCTTGAAGAGTATCCGGAAGCTTCAGCTGGTCCAGAATGCGGCCGCGCGGACAGTTATGGGTGCTGTAAGATCGGCCCATGTAACACCCCTGCTGCGCGAGCTGCATTGGGTACCAGTTTGCTTCTGGGTCCAATTCAAGGTGTTGATTATCACCTTTAAAGCCCTACAAGGCATGGGACCAGGTTACCTGAGGGACCATCTCATCCCTGGAACATCGACCCGCCCCACTCGGTCATGCAGAGAGGGCATGCTAAGGATACCATCGGCAAAAGAGTTCCATCTAGCGGGATCCAGGAGGTGTGCCTTCTCTGCAGTAGCACCCGCCCTTTGGAATATCTTGCCCCTGGAGCTGAGGCAAGTTTCTTCACTCCCGACCTTCCAGAAAGACTTGAAGACCTGGTTCTGCCGCCGGGCTTGGGACGGGAATGCCAATAGTTCCTCTTGGGAGTGGCTGGTGCCATGGAACCCGCCTTATTATTAACATCTTTTTGTTTGGATTTTATATGTAAATTATTGTTGCTGTAATTTTATATTTTTAACTTATTATTGTGAACCGCCCAGAGTCCCCAGGTGTGGAGGAGATGGGCGGTGATACAAATTTAAACAAACAAACAAACAAACAAACAAATAAATAAATAAATATTTTTTAATTTGTTTAGTTCAGGAAACTGAATATCTTGGACATCCAAGTTTCATTTTATATATAACAGTATACAATAATAAACCTATAAATTATCAGAGGAGCAAATCTGAGAGCCTTGGCTTGTAGCTTCTAGTGATGATAATGTAGATACTGATTTCTGAATCACCTCTTGCATGATTAGCCTATCTGGACCCCTGTTTGATCACATTCTCCCTGTAGCAGGTACCAGTTGCCAAAGGTGGACATTTTCTATAGCAGTTGTGGTTAATTATATTGGTGATCCTAGAATGGCTTGCAGTTTGCTGGCTGCAGAAGCAGACGTAACAAACAAGTGGGTAGCTATGTATTTGTTAATGGGAAAGGACTGTGGTCTATTCACATGTTTGGCAACCTCTATGTTTTTGTAAAGGAAGCAAAACGTGGTAGTGGTACTGCAGGAGAAAGGCAAAGATTGAGTAGAGTGCACCCTTTTCCTATGCCATGGTTTTTCCTTTTTAGGTGATACGTATGAGTGCTTTACAGGCTGTAAAGCAGTAGTAGATGGGCTAGTCTATGTATTTTGCGGTATAATATTAGGGGTTTATCTCACATCCTTAATAATATCAGCATAGCATGATTTTGAATTGTGGTTGTGTATGCATATCATAAGGTGCTGTGTTTAAATTTACAAGTATTCTTTGATCCACTCATGTTTTAGCCACTCATTCTCCTCCAACTGGTATGTCATTTTTAGCATGAAAAATGAAGCACATACTGACGCCAGTGGGAGATGCAAATATTTCAGAGAATTATATTTTGTATCCAGGAAAGAAAACAAGATTTATTCATCATAAGCAGGAAGCAATAGAAATTTCTTGATCAGTGGAAGGCTGTAAATGTAATCCAAACCCTATTAATTTTCAACAGTTTTCTGCCATGATTAATTGTTTACATACTGCTCAGGTTAGGAACCAGTGACACATTATTCTTAGTGCTATAATATTCTCCATTGAGAGCCCTTCGCTGTATACATTGTCTCCAGCAGACTGGCAAACTTTTCTTGAATGTTTAATGCTGGCTTGTTTTTATAAGCTGCATGGATTTTTTTAAATATGAGTTTAGTCAGGGGCAAAAAGTTACAGACTTTGATAGCAGAACTGCATTGCTTTATGTGATTACTTTGAGAATAATTACAGTTAGTACTTGTCCATACTGAATGTCTATCTCCTATGCTTTTAGATGACAGAATTGTACTCTGCAGGTTAGTTATTACAGCAATTAACAGTATTTGTAGATAAAAAAAATATTCTCTGTCTTCATCTTCCCACTGTGATTTAACTATGAATTTTTATCCTTAAAGCAGCATTCCACATCCTCGGCATGACAGTTGTTCTGCAGATTTTGTGGTCCCAAAGGTTTACATGCATTGCACATTTTTGCACTTTATAACTGTACTTTTACTTTTATACTTTCATCATCATTGTCAACCAAGACTCTAGGCTAGTGTTTCTCAACCTTGACAACTTGAAGATGTGTGGACTTCAACTCCCAGAGTTGCTGGCTGTGGAATTTTGGGAGTTGAAGTCCACACATCTTCAGGTTGCCAAGGTTGAGAAACACTGCTCTAGGCAATTTATGAAAGAGAAATCAGTAATATGCAACATACTTTCCAACAACTGTAGGAAATACTTTCTTAAAAGAGTATTTAATACAGCCAGCATAAAATCTACCTGAAGCTAAGCACAAAATCAGTATCAAATCCATGTTATATACCCTTCAAATCAGCAAGGAAAAAAGATCAGTTCTAAAAATCTATGGCAACCAAAATGCAAACTTCTTGAGATGGAAGATGGTTAGGAAGGATTTCCTCATGGTAAAAGCTGTTAAGGAACTGAACAATGTGGTTAGAATGGGAGGTTTTTGAAAGGGGGATGGAACTGGGCATAGTACATGTTAGAGATATCGGGTTTCAACCAAGCACGTCTCACACAAGCTTGAAGGAGGAGGCAGCCTCTGCTGTAACCTAATCTTACTTGCTTTGTGTGGGAGGGGCTGAACCTTGATTTCCTGTTCCCTTCTCTTCTCCTCTTCCCTGTTTGAATCTCCTACCAAGGAGAATGGTCAACTATGGCTGTCCACGTTGCTCACACTTCCATTCAGCAAGGCCACATTAAGAAGACTGTGTAGGCTGACCATATTTCCTTCAGACAAAAATGGGACTTTTGGGATGGCAAAACGGGACAGGGTCTTATGCCACCATGCCAGCCTCCAAACCCCACCCCCCAGTCCACACAATTGGCTCCCACCTGCAAACCCCGCCCCCGCCCCACACGATTGGCTCCCACCTGCAAATCCCGCCCCCATCAGCGGGATTGGCTCAGATTTTAATTTTTTTTCCGATTTTTAAAGTTTTTTTTTCTTCTAGCAGTAAATGGTGCGGCAGAGCTGGTGTGTTTGGGGGAGGCCGGAGTACACACACTGTGCACACAGCACCGTCATCGGCCGGGGAACAAGGGGCAGGGATGGAGGGGATGGAGGCCCACCACTGCCCCATCCCCCTCAGGCTTGGCCGAGGGAGGGAGGAGAGTCGCTGCTGCTGCCACCGCCGCAGAGCAGGAGAAGCAGGAGGAGCCGGCTGCACTCGGCTGCTTCAGCCACACCACTCCGCCCCTTGCTGCCTGCTGAAGCTCCCCAGGGTGGCCGGCTCCTGCTTCTCCTGCTCGGCAGCCCAACAACTCTCCTCCCTTGACCAAGCCCGATCAGATGCATACACACACGGTGTATGTGTATTACGGTGAGCAAGTAATCCGCGTGCGTGCGCACACACGCACACACACACACCCCACACTCTCTTTCTCCAGCCTCCCTGCAACAGGTGCAGGTGCATTTGGTCATGGGGAGGCTGGAGAAAGAGGGTGTGGGGTGCGTGTGTGTGTGTGCGCGCACGATTACTCTGAGCAAGTAATCTGTGCATGTGCGCGCGCACACACACACACACGCACCCTCTTTCCACAACCTTCCCGTGCCTGCTTTCCCTGGCCTCACCACTGCTGGGCAGACAATCTCAGGATCAGGTAAGGAGGCAGGAACCTGGACTGTGGTGCTGTGTCTGCTGCTGGGCTCGAATGTGGCAACTGGGCTTCCAGTTGCCGTGCTGATAGGGCCTCTTCCGGGCTGCCTCCGATGGCAAGTCTGGCTCCAGTCCTCCTTCCTGTCTTCCTGTCCTCCTTCCCGCCGGGTTTAAAAAGGGGACAAAATTGAGATTTTGATCAAAACGATGGGACGGTTGAAAAATGCTAAAATAACGGGACTGTCCCATTCAAAACGGGATGTATGGTCACCCTAAGACTGTGGGTTTGGTCAGAACCTATCGCTCGGACGCATGAACCATCCTCTGCTACCATGAATCTGATCTACAATAAAACTCTAAGCTATTTTTCTGTAACTTTACATTAACGTGTGAAGTGTGTTTATTGTGTGTTTTGAACTGATTAAGCCTTGTGCAAGTTAATTGGGACGCTTCTGCTCTGCTAAACAAAAACTAATTAGAAGCTGCGTGAAGTTCTGGTATTACCATCCCAGAATTACTACAGTACATTCTTGCACTGACTGCAGGATTGGACTCGATGACTTCTAAGGTCACTTCCAACTTAAGCATTCTCTGATTCAGGGTCAGCAGTGGTGAGAATCTGAGGAAGCAAAGAGCCTCCATTTTGAAGTATCTCTTCTTTAATTCAACTATTCAACTCATGAGGGAAGGAAGCAAAGAAGGGCCTCTGGCCAAGGCCCACAGGGAGCCAGGGAGCAGCCACAGGAGGCTCAGTTTGAGGGAGCAGTTGTGGCTGCAAATGAGTAAAACTGACCAAAGGAAATACTGAAGGTTCTTCATTCTGGAAACACGATGTGGGATTATAGATCCATTGCAGGCAGTTTCTTGTATTATAGAAACTGTAATACCCCTAAATGCAAACTTCATGACATTATAGCATTATTTGCCACTCGTAGTGTATTGTTGCCTTGAGTGATACAGCACATAGCCTGAGTCTATAGAATTTTTTCATATCAGAAAAATGGTTTGTTGCATTTGTTCTGTTTCCCTTTTCAGCAGTTGTTTCAACAGAAGGGATAATGGTGATGGATGGGCCTGTAATTTCTCCATTCACTACGGTCTTTTGAAATTGTTTTTTTTTTTTCATGTGCTCAGCAGGGGTGGGTGGATGGAACAGGTGTGTATTCAGAGCAAGTGACATTAGTGGTGATTTGGTTCACAATTGCTTCTTTGCCTCCTGTTTGGATCATGCTGTTCTCTCC
This sequence comes from Charina bottae, assembly GCA_023362775.1. Taxonomy (NCBI): domain Eukaryota; kingdom Metazoa; phylum Chordata; class Lepidosauria; order Squamata; family Charinaidae; genus Charina; species Charina bottae. The sequence continues at coordinate 80,386,844 of JALMGJ010000005.1, read as the reverse complement.
TCCCTCCTTCCCCCCCACCACTTTCTTTACTAACTTTTTAACATTAATTTTAGCTCTGTGTGCATCTGTTCCTTATTTTCCATTCATTGTAATGCTGCTTCCCTCTCAGATACTTCAGAGATTTGTGTGTGTTTGTGTGCACTTCCTGAACAATATTTCTGGGATGTGTGTGTGAACGTACAGATGTGATTTTGAGAACTGTAGGTTGTTGAGGATCTTCTTAAACTTAGATGCTTCATTCTGTGTTGAAGAAATTACTTGTAACACTCAAATCCAGCTTTCTGTGTAAACAATCTGACTATACTGGACATCAGCCTGATAGAGAAATCCTGCCTCTTTAATTTCATGAGGCTGGAAAGGTGGGTAATGTGAAAAAGTAGTAGAACTACCAGATGTGCTAGTTCTTTTAAAGTTTATTTATTTATTTATTTATTTATTAAATTTCTATAACCGCCCATCTCCCCCTCAAGGAGGGACTCTGGGCGGTTCACAATTATACAACAACATAAAAACACAATAAAATAAAATAAAATAAAATAAAATAATAAAATAAAATAAAATAAAATAAAATAAAATAAAATAAAATAAAATAAAATAAAATAAATATAATTAAAATTAAAATTAAAACCAAGTGGCAGATGGTTTGCTGTGCTGCTGAAGTCTGTTTAAAATATTTGGGGAGGCTCAAGCAATCAGCCATCCCCAAGCTTGACCACTTTCCCTCTTGCCCCAGGCGAGCTCACAGAGCCAGGTTTTCAATTTTTTTCTGAAGTCCAGGAGTGAAGGAATCTGTCTTATCTCTGGGGGAAGAATGTTCCATAGGGCAGGTGTCGCTGCAGAGAAGGCTCGCCTCCTAGACCCCGCTAGATGGAACTCTTTCATAGAGGGGGTCCGTAGCATGCCCTCCCTGCAAGATCGGGTAGGACGGGATGATGTAATGGGGATGAGGCGGTCCCTCAGATAACCTGGGCCCATGCCATGTAGGGCTTTTAAGGTAATGACCAACACCTTGAATTGGACCCGGAAGCAAACTGGCACCCAATGCAGCTCACGGAGCAGAGGTGTTACATGTGTCGATCTTGGTACACTTAAAACTGCCCGCACGGCCGCATTCTGTACCAGCTGTAGCTTCCGGATATTCTTCAAGGGTAGCCCCATGTAGAGCGCATTACAGTAATCTATATGGGAGACAACCAGGGCATGAGTGACTGTTCGAAGGGCCTCTCAGTCCAGGAATGGGCGTAACTGGCGCACAACACGAAGTTGAGCAAAGGCCCTCCTGGCCACGACTGCCACCTGCTCTTCGAAAATTACATTTCACATAAAAATATAAGCCATTCTGTTTCCAATAGTCCCGATCAGATTCCTCTGGGTAACAGTAGGCATGACTGGAAGATTATGGTTCATTCTTCTCTGTCCCCAGCATCTAATTTGTGGTGATAGATCACTTCAGTATATAGAAGTTGTGGTTAAAAACTACTACTAATCCTATCATCCATGAAATCATAAAATCTTATTTTTACAGGCCTCTAATTTTCCTCCCTCGAGTTGTGTTTCTGTCCCTTTAAAAAGGAAAAGATTCTGTTTATTGGCTGGTTGTTTGGGATTTGTTGCCTATAAAGAGCAGTGAACAGGTTAGGAAATATTTGATAGCTTTATGTTTTCCTTCGTTGATTTTATGTGTTTGTGCTTTTCTTCTCTGATGAGGACATAAGGCAACTAGCAAAATATAAAAAATTAAAACAGGATATAAAATGCTAAACAAACTTTAAAATTAACACTAATAGTGGCATGAAAACCATTGATGTCAAGGTGTCTTCTATCTGACCGTCAACCAGGACAGAAGGAATTGGGGGGGGGGGCTATCTGAAGTTTATTCTCAGGAGACAGAAGCAAGAAGACATTTCTCTTTCCAACTCCATTTCTTTAAGAGGGTTACAGTGATCCCTAATGGTGATCTTTGGTGTGCAGCACACAAGAAAACTTTAGGGGCAAGGTGGTAACAGCAAGGCATCAGAGGTGGAATGAACAAAGCTGTTATATAGCACTGTCTACTGCAAATGGTGAGGATGCCAAAAGGACAACACAGACCTGGTGATGTCATCATGCAAATGTTGCCATTAGGTCATTACATCCCAATGTCTGATCCATGTATGTAAGTAGTTGCATTTATATGATGTCATCATGCACGATACCTTGCACCCAGAGCTGAGGCGGGTTTCCTCGCTCCCGACCTTTCGGAAAGACTTAAAGACCTGGTTCTGCTGGCTTGCCTGGGACAACAGTTCCTCTTGGGGATGGCTGGTCCCATGAAGCCTCCCAGTATTACCATTTTTAACATCTTTTATACTTGGATTTTATATTATTTATTATATTGTAACTTTATATTTATGTTTTAACTATGTTTTATTGTGAACCACCCAGGGTCCCCAATGGGGGAGATGGGTGGTAATATAAATTTAATGAATAATAATAATAATAATAATAATAATAATAATTTCTCATTTCTCCCTTTGTCTTTCCCTGTGGATGCCCATGCTGTTACAGCCTTCTCCCAGGGAAAAATATCCATTTCCCCCACTCCCTCATAAGGACCAATGCTAAAATTACACCTAGTTTATTCTAAATGGTTTTAGTCCCAAATGGGAACAAAGAAACTCTTTCCCATCAAATGAGATTTTGAGGGACAGATAAGAAGAAAAATCCTAAAAGGAAAAAGGTAGAAAAAGTCTCCTTTGAGTTCAGCTTGATGCCTGGAAACCACTGGAGATGTCTATTCAGCTTTCTTGGCAAGAGTATGGAAGCATCTGGCTATTACACTCTGGGACTTTTTCAAAATTTTTGCAATGTAGTTGGCAGATGGGATTTCCTGGTAGTCCCATAGTGAAATCCTTATTAGTTCAACCCTGGTTAGCTTTTTCAAGGTCTGCAAAGATCAGTTGGGTGCCCACCTGCTGTGTCAACTAGCTTACCCATGATTTAACCATATCTGTGTTTGGATTTGTGTAAGAAAATGAGCCATCACTCAATATACCTTACCTATGAATATTAAAAGTTATATGAATACAGAAAGCAATAGTAAGTATAATAATAGGCAGTTCCTCAGCAAAGGGAAGAATAAAGGGAGTCCCTCAAGGACATGTTGGGAGCAGTGCTTTTTAACTTGCTCACAAATGATCTTGACTTATGAGTATGCAGTGGAATGGTCAAGCTTGGAAATGATATCAAATATTCACTCCATGGTCATCTCTCAGAGATAGTCTAGTGTAGGAGTTTTTGAACATTTTCAGGCTGTGGAACCTGTTGGTTAAATAAAAAAATCCTGGAGCCCTGGTCAAGAGGCAAGGCTCTAATGATAGAAAATTGACTATGTTTAAATGAATTTTTCCCCCTTAGTTTCTCATGGAACCCCATCAAGTTCTCATGAAACCCTAGAGTTCCATTTAGACATCATCACCAGCAGTATTTATCCAAATCTGGTGCTGTTTTCCATCTCCATCATTTCCATCATTAGCAGATACCACATACTATTACATATTCCATTCCATTAAAGCTCTCCTAAAGCTGACTTATTTCAGGCTTCTGCATGAGCAAAGATGCCACTGGCTTAAGTAATCCACTCAGTAACTTTAATGGGGCTCTTTGTCTTGCCAACAGCAATGCAAGGACTGTCTCCCAAGTCTGCCTGGTACCAGGAAAGCATCCTTCAGTTCTGCTATCAACACCATCATAACAGCATAGATTAGTTTAAGGAGATGGTGCTTCTTATTTATTTTCCTTAATTAACTTATTTACTTGTTCATTTTTCTTCTAAATTAACTTTTTAGAGTGACTTAAAAGAAAACCCTTTGGCTCCATATTTAATACGTAAGAAGCATTATTTAAAAACCCATTAACACATTTTCTTTTTGATTCTGTCAGATAATGCCATGTTAAAATTCAGTTTTTAGTCAGAGTTTCAATATTGTCAGCATAGAGACTGAGTCCGAGGTGGAGGAGGGGGAGCCGACCATTGAAAAGACGGGAAAGAGTGGGGAAGGCGCGAAAATTGAACGAGGGGATGAGTCACCACAGAGCTTTGGGCGGCAACATTCTAAGCCGCCGATTGGAGAAAGCCAGGGGGTGGATTCACCATCACCTATCAGTGTGCAAGAAAGGAGGGCAGAGAGACAGGCTGAGCAGCGAGAGGCACGATTGGCCCCTTCACATAAATGGTGGGAAAATCAAAAGGCTAAAAGGAGCCAGAAACCAGAACAGGTCTTGGAGCAGTATCTGCGCTGTTATGTCAACTTTCAGCAGGACAACTGGGCTGACCTGTTAGTGGTAGCGGAGTTCTCCTACAACAACGCGCAACACACCTCCACCAAGATGTCTCCATTCATGGCCAATTATAGGTTCCACCCTTGACTTTTTCCTCTCACAGCTCCAGATTCTTCTGTATCTGCTGCCGACCAGTTCTTCCAAGAACTACAAGCCAGTCATCAGGTGCTCCGTGAACAGTTGGAGAAGTCCAAGGAGGACTATAAGCAGTTCGCTGATCGCCATTGGAAGGCGGGACCCTCGTTAGTGATTGGTGATCTGGTGTGGCTGTCCACGAAGCATCTTGCCTCCTCACGGCCTTCCCGAAAATTGGACCACCGTTTTATGGGCCCTTTTCTAGTGGAGGCCATCACCAACCCTTTTGCCTTCTGATTGACCCTCCCACCTCACATTTGCGTGCACCCTGTTTGAGTCTGAGGTGGAGGAGGGGGAGCCGACCATTGAAAAGGCAGGAAAGAGTGGGGAAGGCATGAAAATTGAACAAGGGGATGAGTCAGCACAGAGCTTTGGGCGGCAAGATTCTAAGCCGCCGATTGGAGAAATCCAGGGGGCGGATTCACCGCCACCTATCAGTGCATGAGAAAGGAGGGTGGAGAGACGGGCTGAACAGCGAGAGGCGTGATTGGCCCCTTCATATAAATGGTGGGAAAATCAAAAGGCTAAAAGGTGCCAGAAACCAGAACAGGTTGCTGGAGACAACCATTCATGCAGCCTGATGTAGACGCCTGCCCCCACTGAGGGAAGCCAAGATCCAGAGCCTTGCCTTGCTGCTGCGCCGGACCACGGTTACGAGCTTTGCCCTGCCGCCGCGTCGGACTTGGCTCGCGTGCTTTGCCTTGTGACTGCGCCGGACCCCACTTCCAAGCCCTGCCTTGCTGCCGTGCAGGACTGCACCCCTGTGCCTTGCCTTGTTACCGTGCTGGATTCCGATTCCAAGCCCTGCCTTGTGGCTGCACTGGCCTCACTTCTGGACCTCACCTTGCCGCCATGTGGACCGCCTTCCTGTGCCATGCCTGTTGCTGCATATTGCCGTGAGTCTGCGCAGAGGTACACATCTAGACCGCTCTGAGCTGGTCACGCTGGGAAACCCATGTTGTTCCGACTGTGTGCGAGTGAGATAGCGGTCAACGTGAATCTATCATATATATATATATATATATATATATATATATATATATATATATATATTGTTGTAAAATAAAAGGATTTTTTACCCATCGCTTCCTGTGTCAAGTTTTAGTTGGAACAGGACAAATATAAGGAAGGAAAACAAAATAGAATGCCAAATGTCATATGAACGTCACATTAACAATCTTGTTCTCAGTTACTTTCACTTTTTGAAAATATGCAAAATCACCAGGAGAAAAGTCTGTTACAAGTAAGTCCTTGCTTAACGACTGCCCTGTTTAGCAACTGTTCAAAGTTATGACAGTGATGAATAAGTAACTTTATGACCAGTCCTCAAACGTACGACCGTCACAGCATCCCACAGTCACGTGATTGCCATTTGCATGCTTCACAGCTGGCTTCCGACAAGCATAGTCAATGAAGAAGCCAGCAGTGAAATTGCAAGTTGCGGTCATGTGATATCTTGCTTAATGACCACAGTGATTTGCTTAATGACCACAGGGAAAAATGACGTAAGTTAGGTGCAGTCATGTGATGTCTCCCTTAACAACCACATTGCTTAGCAATGGAGTTGCCGGTCCCAATTGTGGTCGTTAAGTGAGGACTACTTGTGTATGTATAACTGAAATGAGTTAAATGATATGAAGAGTGCCTTGAACAAATAGCTATGGGGTACATCTCCATGTCAAATAATATCCATGCGTATCTATAAGTCTGCTTAATTAGATTTAATGTCAACACTGCTGTAGTCAACACTGAAGTGGAGAGGTGTGAAACAAACATTGAGGTGTCTGTATGATAAAGGGCTAATTACGTGCAATGGTTTTGACCAATTTCAAAGCAAAGTTTAGAAAATAGCAAACATACTAGAGGAACTGCTCAGTATCTTTCGTCCTTTCTGGCTCAAAGAATATGTGAAAAGTCTGGCAGAAAACAATCATACAAGCAGTTAATCTCTCCTATACAGTAAATTGATTTTGTTTAGAAGTGCACTAATAAATCTTATTCACATTCTGAAATTTAGCTTTGCATTTTAAGTTAACCCAATGCCTCTTTGCTGTCCTGCTACTCTGAAGATAGAGGAGGTTTTCAGTTTCATGGTGCACAAGTAGGAGGAAAATGAATGGAATAGGCCTTCTAAGGAAACCGTTTGGATCAGGAAGTGGTATGAATATTACTCTAACATAAAAATGAATAGAAGCCATTGAATGTGAGGAATCAGTTTGACCTAATGGTTTTTGAAAGAAGAGCTTGCAGAAAATTCAAGAACACCTAAAGAAACCATTATGATACTTGGCCTTAGCCCCAGATTACCCCCTTATACCACCCTGTGGTTCTGATGCTCTCCCTGTGATTTCTAGCTCTCAGGAGTTAAAATGAAAGGGGGCTGATGGGACATACAGGCTGCGTCCATACATTGCTCTGCTACCATTTTAAGCTACAACTGGATGGGTTCATATTTCATGCTAAGTGATACAGTAAAACAAACAACATGCTAAACTGCATGCTACGGTGGCTTGGGGCAATATCTGAATCAAAGCAAAAAGCCACGGAAGAGTGCTTGTTAGCCTGCAGAAAGGCATCACCTGGATTCACACATTGCTCCACACTTTCATTAAGATTCTTTGGTTTTGGCTTAGTACATTGTGTAAACTTTGTGGCTGTAATTTGTAAGCTATGGTTTATGGCTTACCATGTTGCATAAACCCCATGATTTGTTGCATAAACCCCATGATTTCTAGCTTATTCTACAAACATGGTTAACAAAACAGAGGATTAGCGTAATAGATAAACACAATTTCTAGTACCAGAAATCTACTCAAAATTAGTGGTTTACTCAGATGGAAGAATTATCAGATGTATCTTCTAGCTAACTCTGAATCAAGAAGAGCATTTGATTATAGAGTAGTAATATAAAATCTCTCTTTATCTGTGTAGGCCTTTTAAGTGAATAGCAGAACCCATAGTGTAAATTACTCACCTGCAATGTTGTGGTTGCTGGTGGAGGGCATTCTAGCAATTAGAGAATGTTTAGGGTGTCCCTTTCCAAGATCAGAGAAAGCTCCAAATTTATTTCATACACTCAGGATAGATTGATGCATACTAATTATGGAGTATTTTACAGTGCTTATGTATTTCAAGGATATTGGCTTATTGAGAGTTTTTCTCAATTAAATTTAATTAAATATCCAGAAGTAGCATTTTAAAAAGGTTTTCAAGTGATTAATCCAAGATTTGTGGCTGAAAGGATTTTTCTGGTTTCAGAAAAATAGCACATTTATGTTGCTGCTGTCCATCATCAATCTTTATTTCAGCCATAGACCAGGATAAAATATACCAACCATTCCAAAAATAAGAATTTAAGGTACGCAACAGCAGATAATTAACAGAGTTACAGGGATCATTAATACAAAAGTGTAAAATTTTATAACACTAAGATCTAACTATAAAAATTGTTCGTACTATTGGTATTAAAACTGTAAATATTAAGATATTGGGATATGATATAAATAATATAAGAGCATAAAATAAATGAAATGAAATGAAATCGTTTCATCTGCTCTTTTTAGCTTAAGTCGTACTGTCATCTTCTCATGGCTACTATTAAATTTATAGGTGGGAAGAGTCCATGTGGCCATCCCTTCACCTCCAATGCATTTTAAAAAGAACACATTTAAAGTAGCAAGAAATATTCTTTGGAGCCTTTCCCATTAAATAGCTCTTCTGGGAAACATTGTCTATGCAAGAATCTACTTCATCAGCTTTGGAGGTCAGAGCTACACCTCCCTTCTCCTGCGTTTATGTATTTTATTCTGATTTGAACTGGAAATCAGTCACCCAGTGGGATTAGGGGGAATATTTTGTGAGAGATGACCAGCTACCAATATTAAAATATATTTAAAGAGCTGACAGTTGTGACAATGCAATAATGTTCATTGTTACAAGCAACACAACATTCATAAAAAACTATGAACGAGCAATGAACTAAACAAAAACAAGGCCAAGGGGTCATGATAAGAGCACTAAGATTATTCCTACTGTAATTATGATTTTTAATTTATGTTGGACACTCAGATAGCCTTGCTGGCTGAAGAGTGAGTAAAAATGGACATCACTTAGTGAAAAACATCCTCTATGCTGACAGACACCCACATTCACTATGAGCATTTAGCACAGAGCTTTCCAAACTGTGCGTCGGGACACGTTAGTGTGTCGGCTGCAGTGTCACGGCTGCTGTTGCCTCCGAGCCCTGCCAGGATTCCACGCAGGTCCTAGTGCCTGCCTTGTGCCTTGCTGCCTCCAAACCTGCCCTGCCAGGATTCCGTGCAGGTCCTAGTGCCTGCCTTGTGCCTTGCTGCCTCCAAACCTGCTGTGATTCCACGCAGGTCCTAGTGCCTGCCTTGTGCCTTGCTGCCTCCAAACCTGCTGTGATTCCATGCAGGTCCTAGTGCCTGCCTTGTGCCCTGCTGTAAGAGTGTGTCGCAAAATGATGCATGTCTAAAAAGTGTGTCGTCAACATGAAAAGTTTGGAAAGCTCTGATTTAGCATATGAAACACAGCACACCCAGTCTGAGAAAAGTTTTCAATAGAGCTCAACGTTTTGCTTCTGCTGCTAATGGAGATATACCTGTCCCATTACTTTGTAAATATCTATCTCTACCCTGTTGCAATGCTAACCGATATCCACGTGAATTGGCTGAAATTGTCTTTTGATATACTGTAGCTGGGGATGCACATCCCTCTTTTATATCCCATGATGCACTGGTGATGGGCTTCCTTCAACATGCTAAGCCATGGTTTATTTTTGGCTGGGTTTGCACAACATGCTAAACAGTTAGCCATGGTTAACAGACCACAGTGGCTGGGTTTACACACACACTAAGGCAAAACAGAATACACATTTTGGCAGAGCAGAGGGTGTGAACTGAATCCATATGTGACGGGGGAGCTGTATCACAGCTATTTAGTTGATATTTTAGAAGTATGTTACAAGTCCTTGACTCGCAATCGTTTTTTTTCTAGAGGCCATTGAGACCGGAGAGTAGCGGCAGGCCATACATTGCTCATATTCTGTTTGATGACTAAATTCTGATGCTGCACCCAATATTTTTTCCCACTAGGCTGGGAGCTACTTTTCAGGCACCACAGGACTATATTTGATCCAGGAGTTCAGTTCTTTGGGGTAGCTGACATTTTGATTTATTCATATCCCTCTTTCCTATTTGCGGATTAACTTAACCAGCCATAATAATTTTCCTGACTGTTTTCATTCTCTTTCATTTTCCAACTTTCATATGAAGTGAAGCTAATGTTCAATTTAACTTATGTTGCACGATTAGGTTTGTTTTCTTACTCTCCAAGCTTTATTTACTTTTGCGGTTTTGATGCACCGCGTCAGGCTCCATCAATCACCCAGCACAGATCTATACGGAGGTGTGATTGACAACCAGGAGCTGACACCGAGCAAGCCAAGCAGTTCAAGTTCTGAACCGAGAAGTATTCAATGAATATATTTAAAGCTAGAAATACTTTTCCTGCTCATCTTTATAAATGAGATTACATGGTTTTGTTGAAAAAAAAAAGGAACTTATCTTTTCACCTTACTATTTTAGCTGTCACTTAAACTATCCAATTACACTGAGTCTCATAATCCTCCTTCGTAACCCTGTCAGTATTTATGTGATGCTTGGAAGTGTCCTTGGATATAACTTTCTTATGCCAAATGTTCATCAAATGGTCTTATCTCATAGTTTAACTGGCAGAAACCATATTTTGTTTTTATGAAATATTATGAAGGGAGGCAAAGAGAACAAAGGGAATGAGGAATGGAATGTAGAACTGGTACTTCTTGCATTAGCTGTCCATCAGCCATACAATTCAGTTCTAGCTGTAGGTATAAAGAGTCAAATTATATATATATTCATATTCATATTGTCTCAAAATCAACTTCCACATCAATCTACTTTCCAGTCATAAAAACATGACAATTCCCCTTCAAACTGGCATTTTCTTAAAATACAGTGACTTTCTCAATAAGTGACCTTTTTTTCTTCTTGTCACATAGAAGAGGGAGTGAACATTCTCTACTGTCTGAGAGGGCAGAATCAAACCCAATGGATTAATATTATAAGGAAACAAGTTCAGGCTAGATATAAGGGGGAACTTCCTGGCTCTCAGCCAATGGAATAGGCTGTCACATCGTAGTACATTCTCCTTCACTGAAGATCTTCAGAGAGAGGCTGGATGGTTGTTTGTTAGAAGTGCTCTAATGGATCCTGCACTGAGCAAATGATTGGATTAGGTGAACTGTAATGTCCCTTCAAATTCTGTGATTCTATGGGACAAAGTGATTGCCCCAAACTAAACTCCATGGTCAAGTAGGTCTTAAATCTGAATCTCCCCACTCCCAATCCAGCATTTTAACACTCTATCCACTGTACCATATGACCTCCAGTCTGTTCTTAGCCTGTTTCCTTGCTAAAATTTTAAAGCCAGTGCTACTGCATTTACTTAGAACTATGCCCTGTATTATTGATACCTTTTTACGAGAAAATATAGAAGGTAGAATAATTTCCAAGCATGACACTAACAACATGATGATAGAACTTAATAATACAAAACATCAGCTATTGATATTATTGCAAATGGAGTTTTTGTTGTTGTTGTTCAGTCGTTTATTCATGGAGTTAGCCAATCTATAATAGTAGATTCTTTGATACCTGTTAGCCCTATCAGGTACACCAAACTAAGAAACACCCTGCAGACCTAAAGCTACTTTTATTAGAACAGCTATAGTAACAGAATGTTGCGAGTCTGAATGTGCTACCTTTCCTTCTTCTTTTGTCATCATGAGAATTAGCGGGGAGCCTGTCTGAGGCATTTTTGCAAATTACTTTCTTGGCCTGAGCTCAAATTTCATTTATCTAATTATTGCCTTGGTTGTCGGTCTTCCTTCTGTCCTTCAAGGCCATCCTCTTTATTCACTACAATACCTTTATACAATATAGTTCTGTGCTGGAAAATACTCTTTGTACAACTAAATGTCTATCTGTCTGGATCACACAAACGGTGAGTTCAACTAATTGTAGCTAATGACATAATACATACTGTGTTATTTCATGCCTAGACAATATAATTACTGACTATCTTGATTAACTTCTGCTTCAGTTTAACAACTGTACATGCTGCATAGGTCTCCCACAAGAATGACAGTATGTGATGCATGAACCAGCTTTTCTCATTTCCTTTTCTTAATCTACTTCTTTATGCAGGGCCTACACCGCTGCCCAGTAGTCCATGTCTAGTGGGGGAGATATTTGCAGTTGGTCTGATCCTTCATAAGTCCCATCCACTAATATACAGTGCTTTTATCCTGATGTTTATTTGGCTCTGTGCAAATCCATGAGCATTGGTGCATCCATATTACGTCATGTGTGCAGGAGTGTCTGCAGGGAGAGGTCCAAAAAAGGCAAGATGGCAGCCACAACCAATGTGATCAAAGCCCTGCCCCCTTTTCACATGTGCTGCAATGCACATACAAAATGGTGGAGCTTCGATAGCATGGCTGTGGCTACCATCTTAACATTTCTGAACTCCCTTTGGACACAAGTGTTGTAAAATATATACTTTGCCTCATTTGCCTGATGATGTCATGATCTGTGTGATGTTATTATGGCTTGTATTGAAAACCTGGGGGCCCAGAAGGTTGGAAATGACTGTGTTTTTTCCTGAATTTTCTAAGCTAATTTTCTGGAGTGTTTACTGATCTCAGTGGTATAATGTTTTGCATTTGGGGCCTGCCACCGATAATGAAATTTCTCACTTGCACGGCTGTTTTGCATGGCAAATTGCTGTATTTTGCTTTTACAAATTATTCTAATAGAACTAGAAGCAAACAGGAATATTGTGTGCGGGGTGAGGTGGGGGGAATGAATGTAATGGCACCTTTGCTTTTGCTAGAAGTGTTCGTATTTATGTTTTCCAGGAATGGATTAGAAGCTTATTTTACTAAAATTATTAAGTGGCCAGGTTGGCTGTGATGGAATTAATTATTATTATACTGAAAATAATTCAAACCCTTAAATTGAATCTGAAGGGTTTCTAGAAGCCATCAAAAGGTTAGACATAGTAAATGGATCCAAGAATATAAAAATGCAACTTGTTTTGCATTGCCTCTGATTTGTCACAGGATCTCTCTTTCTATTCACTGTTCAATAGTGCTTTATGATTTTGTTTTCTTTTTAATGGCTGAGAAAGAAGATTGCCAGTCTCTTACCTTGGAAACTTTTCAACTCAAAAAAATGCATTATGTTATAATTAAAAAGCTTTGAAGGCTTTAAAGTATAAATCAGTAAATCAGGTGCCATAAACCTAAAACAATTAGATTATGCTAATATACTATCTATTCTTCTGTAAAGCAGAGGGAATTTTCAATCTAATCTTGATATACAATGGGCAAGCAAAGCCCTGAAAAGCATAGCATATTTTTCTATTCTGAAGTATGATCGAAGTGAGATAACTTAAACGTTTCTTTGAAACAGTCACTTGTATGGAAAGAAAGAGACCTTCGGGGAGAATAAAAGGGAGAGTGCTGTGACATTGTTTCTGTCCTACCTTTCTGCTCAGGAGACCTGGTGAAGATGGACAGTCTCTGCCTGAACCCCAAATGGGCAGCATTCCAGGGCTGTTCTTCCAGAGTGTGGGATTGCTGGACAGAACATGATTAGGCCTGCTGGCATGGAAATTGCCCCCTGTGAAGCTGAGCCCAAGAAGCTTAATCATTTTGGCTGTGGGGATTGGTCCTACAAATGAGATTGAACAAGATAGTGAAGGAAAGTTGTAACATGTTTTTTCATTTTTTCTTTGAAGGCCTTTCTTCCAGAGGTTCAAATCTGAAGCTAGAGTTGGAAGACTCAATATACCTCTCCCTGAAGCCTAAATACTATTTCTGGGCACCACACATTAAGAAGTGTTCAGAGAAGCTGAAACATTTTCAGAGAAAGGCAATGAGAAGTTATGGAAGGCAGATTCTGACTGAATGTTAGAAGAAACTTTGAAATTTTCTGGGTAATTGGTTTTACCCAGAAAGGTGGTGGTAGGCTCCCCTTCCTTGGATGTCTTCAAATGACCTTCTGTCTTGGATGCTTTAATTTGGATTCCTGCACCAAGTGGAGGAATGGGATGGGTAGGTTGGACTGAGATCTGGATGTTTCTGAAACTGTTTTGGGATAATGCATGATATGAACTACTTCCTGGGTAAATGTAGAAGCATTATGGGTCAAGCTCACAGCCCTAAATATTTATTTATCGTATTTTTCCACCGCCCATCTCAAAAACGACTCTGGGCGGCTATATAAGTATTTGACTCTAAATGTAAGAGTCAAACTGAATGCAGTACAGTGGAAATGAAATAAATAAACAATAAGTTCAGCCAGCAGTTGACATTTTTTTTTGCAAAATGCATCTATGCTTTTGAATCCACTTCCACCAGAATGGAACAGAATACCAGAAGGTTGTAAGACACAACTCAGGAATGTTTGGGAACTGCCAAGATTCTCCCAACCCCAAGAGAAACAGTGCTAAATAGACAGGTGTGGGACATTATTTGAGCTATTTTAACTAAACTCAATAATGTATTTATCTGCTTTATTTTACATAATTTTTATATCACCAACTCAAAATGACCCTGAGTAGTGTGAACAATATAAAATCATAATAACTGACCTCCAGCCTTTTAAAATCCACACAGAAAATCTAAATAATAAAATGGGTGGGTAGCTATCATCATTTTAGATCTTAAAAGCCTGCTTACACTACGTGTTTACTGCCTTTTGGAGCCAAGTGCTCATCTAGGAGGGGGCGTGATGGCTCAGCGGTTAAGATGCCAGGCTTGTCAACTGGAAGGTTGCAAGTTCAGAGGTTCGAGACCCTAGCCCCACGTGACGGAGTGAGCTCCCACACTAGCTCCAGCTCTTGCCAACCTAGCAATTCGAAAGCATGCAAATGCAAGTAGATGAATAGGTACCACTTCGGTGGGTAGGTAACAGCGTTCCGCGTGCGTCATGCAGCCACATGATCGTCGAAGCGTCTTCGGACAATGCTGGCTCTTTGGCTAACAAACGGAGATGAGCACCGGCCCCTAGAGTCGGACACGACTGCACAACTGTGCGGGGGGAACCTTTACCTTTACTTAGGGGCAGTATGTTCCCCAGGTTTAGGGCCACCACAGAGAAGGTGGTGCCTTCTATTGTCCACACTTCCCCTCCATCTCTCAGAGGAGCAGGATCTTCAGCAGGTCCTCTCTAGATGACCTGACAGGATGGGCAGAGTAATTTTGGAGAAGGCAATCCCTGTAAAGTGCTAATGTACATGAGTCTTAGGAAATGGCTTTTGTTCAAGCTATGCTATTTATTGAATTTCTTTGATGCTGAATCAGTGTTGACTCACAATCACTTCAAGTAATCAAGATTAAAATATCCATAATAGCAGCATAAACATCCACATTTTTTTTAAAAAGATAAAATGTCTGTGTAAACATGCAATAACATCCATATAACATCCAGCATTAAAATGCCCATGGTAAACATAAAAGATATCTATATTAACTTAACAAATAAGAAATGTAACTGGATAACAATCTCAGCCTCTGCTAAAATTCATATCAAATATCCCATCTAACATTACCATCAATCCCAAAAGGTCCTGCAGGACAACTTCACTGTTTTCAGGCATCTATTTGTGCAGGACAGTACAATATTTAAGGGAAGGTTATTCCATAAACTAGGGGCCATTATGGAGAAACCTCTTGACATTTCTCTTGTCATTTGTCACCCCTTGATGTCATGAAAGTGTGGGATAACCAAGAGCTTCTCCCTGCTTGAATGTACTAGGTTGATTCTGGTTGGAGAAGGCAGTCTTGAAGATACCTTGGTACCAAGATACATATGGTCATGTCAGCCCCATAGCAACTGTTCACAATCAAGAAGGCTAGATTCTCACAGAGCCTTATTAACTAGACTTATCAAGAGGAAAAAAGGGGGTTTAGATTACAGAATCTTGGACACTGGATACGTGTACTTTCATACTGATAAATGCATCAGTAAATCTGTAAGGGCAGTAATTCTTTGATTCTCTTGCTGACTGTTTCTTGAAACAGTGGGGAGATTGCTGCTTTCTTCCTTGACATAGAAGAATATGCTGATGTACCTGGTCTCTAATATTTTGCAAACCAAAACACTCTTTCCCAGGTTTTGTAAAGTTCATTACTGGTTATGGTGAAGCCAAAAATGGTGAAGCCAAAATTTCTGAATGACTTGCATGAGCAGTTTTGTACTATCATAAATTATGAGGACAAGAAAGCAGAGACTTCTGTGGGGTGTGTGCATGTCAACAGCATTATTGCAGCCAGGTGATTAAAGCTCAATTCCTTTTTAATGTGAATCACATGCATTGCTAGCATGTAAAAAGGGGCAGGATTTAGATCACTGGGTTGTGCCACCATTTTTACATAAATGACCCCCCCACACACATACATAGATGCCCCTGCAAGAAAGTTTTTTGGGGGGTGGGGAATAGAACTGTTATGCATGTCAACAATTTCCATTTGGGGAGGTGGGCCTGGGGTGGGGAATATATCCTTAGATGTATGATGATGGCTCTCCTATCAGTATTAATGTTAGATCTCTCAATAACTTGAATGCCGTCTGGCTTTAACTTTGTGGTCTCATAAAGAGAAAATGGAACTAAAAAAAAAATCCAGTTCTTGGGATTCAACAGATTTTATTTCTTGATGCTCAGTTTAATGAACAGCTGGAAATTCATATTAATGAATTTAATAGAAAAGAATAAAAAGGAATATATAAAGTTTATGTATTTACTGTATATATAGTTCGGTCTAGTGGTTAAGGCAACAGGCTAGAAACCAGGAGACTGAGAGTTCTAGTCCCACCTTGAATAGGACCTGGAAGCAAACTGGTACCCAATGCAGACCTGTGCCCCTCCTGGCTGGTAAAATCAGCTCAGGAGGTGACTTGTGGTTGGGTCCAGGCAATGGTTAATACATCCTTGGGTGAGGGGGTGTTCCTGGCTGCCTTTAAGGAGGCGCTGGTGCACCCCCACCTCAAGAAACCATCTCTGGACCCTACTATTCTGGACAATTTTTGTCTTGTCTCCCACCTTCTCTTTTTGGGAAAGGTGGTTGAGAAAGTGGTGGCGTTTCAACTCCAGAGGATTCTGGAGGAAACGGATTATCTAGACCCCTTTCAGTCAGGTTTCAGGACAGGATATGGGACAGAGACTGCATTGGTCACACTTATTGATGATCTCTGGTGGGAGTGGGATGGAGGGAGTGCATCCATCCTGGCTCTCTTGGATCTCTCAGCGGCTTTTGATACCATCGACCATGATATCCTTTTGGGGCGGCTCAGGGAGTTGGGGGTGGGCGGCGTAGTTTTGCGCTGGTTCACCTCCTTCCTTTCTCCAGGGCTGTTCCCAATCGGTGGTGATAGGAGAGGAGAGATCTGACCCGCAACCCCTCTTGTGTGGGGTGCTGCAGGGTTTGGTTCTCTCTCCCTTACCCTGGTAAGATGGAGTGCTGTGGATTGATGGCCTCTCGGTATCCAGGAAGTTGTCATCTTTGATTCTGGATGGGGTGGCACTGCCCCATTCAGAACCAGTGCAGAACTTGGGGGTCCTCCTGGACTCACGACTCCTGCTCGAAGAGCAGGTGGCAGTCGTGGCCAGGAGGGCCTTTGCGCAGCTTCGGCTTGTGCGCCAGTTACGCCCATTCCTGGACCGAGATGCCCTCCAAACAGTAACCCATGCCCTTGTCATCTCCCATATAGACTATTGCAATGTGCTCTACATCGGGCTACCCCTGAAGAGTATCCGGAAGCTTCAGCTGGTCCAGAATGCAGCCGCGTGGACAGTTATTGGTGGTGTAAAATCAGCACACGTGACACCACTGCTGTACGAGCTGCATTGGGTACCAGTTTGCTTCCAGGTCCAATTCAAGGTGTTGGTTATCACCTTTAAAGCCCTACATGGCATGGGACCAGGTTACCTGAGGGACCGTCTCATCCCCATAACATCGACCCGCCCCACCCGGTCATGCACAGAGGGCATGCTACGGACCCCGTCTGTAAGAGAATTCCATCTAGTGGGGTCCAGGAGGCAGGCCTTCTCTGCAGCGGTGCCTGCCCTTGCCCCTGGAGCTGAGGTGGGTTTCCGGATTCCTGGCCTTCTGGAAGAATTTGAAGACCTGGTTCTGCCACCTTGCCTGGGATGGGAAAGGCAATAGCTCCTCCTGCGGGTGGCTGGTGCCATAGTGCCTTCCCTATTATTTGAGATCTATTAGCCCTTGGATTTTACACTTATTTATTCTATTTATGCTGGTTATTGTAATTTCATGTTTATATTTTTAACTATTGATTTAAACCACCCAGAGTCCCCCGGTTAGGGGAGATGGGCGGTGATATAAATTTAAATAATAAATAAAAAAATAATGGATAGAAAATAAAATAACAGTAAATAAACGGAATTTAAAAGTCATTCTTTAATTGATTAAATATTTAGTTCAATACATAAAACTAAACTCATTATATCATCTTGCGCTAAATCACCACAAAACTCCAAATATTAATATTTGTATTGATACCACCCCTATCTGTCATTATCTAAAATAAATGTAAATGATCAGGAAAAAAAGAAAGGAAGAAAGAAAAAAAATCAAGTTTTAGATTCCCTCCCATTGTACCCAACTGGTAATTGTATCATTTTTTTTTATAAATATTAAAATAGCATTTGGTTAAATCTTTACATCAAATATTTGCTCCTTAAAAACTGTACTCTATGCATCTGAGTTCACTTTGTTGTGTGTGACTTGTCATATACAGGGAAGTTATTCTGTGAGGCTTCGATCCTGCGACTAATAAATGAAGGTTCCAACACAAGCCACGTAGGATATGTGAAAGATTTATTTACAGCGAGCGATCCATTTCACTTTAAAGATTCAAGTGAGATATAGTTGGAAGATCTTGCAGCTTAATAGGTTCCCAATTTTCCCCCTCCCTTTAGAATGTGTTAATCAATTATATTCCTCTCTGTCTCTCGCCTGCTCCATTCCGACCGACCGGCGCTTTCCGTTTGATGGTGCCGAATGCCTTTTGGCTAATCCACACCTCTCGGTGATTTGTCTGTCTGGCAGCTTTGCTGCTGAGTTCCTTCCTATTGAATGCTTTGGCGCCTTGGCAAGGTGATGTGCTCAGGCGACCTAGTATTCCATGGCAGGGTGGCATGGGTGCCACCATGACATTATTCTTGCTTAGTCAAACTTTTGTTCTGGATCTATACTGTTAATTTTTCCATTGCTACCATTGTTGTGTATTCCCCAAGTTTGATTTCCCAGTCCCATATTTTCAGCAAAGTATCTCTTTTCCAGTGTTGGGCCAAATTTGTCCATCAGCATATGTCTTAATAGATTGCGATACTTTTTTTATTTGAAAGCTTTGTTTTAAGATTTTTTTTGAATAATGTGGTATATTTCTTTCCAGTACTTTTGAAATTTTTTTACATGACTGCCACATATAATACAATGTTCTTTCTGTATCACAACATTTCCAACATTTATTATTATATGATTTTTCTTTGTAATTATGGGTAGTGTTATATACCATGTAAAACATTTTGTACCAATTTTCTCTTGAATTATAGCTTGCGGTAAATTTTATTGAATTTTTCCATAAGTCTTCCCATTGTTGTAATGTAAAATTTTGCATCCACTATATCATACAGTCTTTTACTTGTTCTATCTCCGTGTTATATTTTAATAGCAATTAATATTTACACCCTGTTAGGTAGTCTTGGTTCTGTTTCAATTCATCATTTGTCTTAAAAACCCTCATTGTTCCATACCTGCTGATGTATTTATAGATAAACACAACTGATTATTATTATTATATTATTATTATTATTACAGGTACATAGATAAACACAACCATTTCGGTAAAGGAGGATCAAATTTCATAGTAATCATTCATTTATAATCTATGTCTGTAAGCAATTTAACATGTTACAAGTAATATCAGGTCTTTAGTCCACTAATAATTGGGGCTATAAATATAACTTTCCAAAATTGAACAACTAGTTTCTTAGCAATAAAAAGGGTGCAAAGAATCCATTTCTGTTGCTCTAAGTATCAGTGATTTCTATGGCCCCTAACAAATAGTCTCTATTATTGCTGCTGTTACAGTGACTTACATATTATTCATCCGTGTTCCACTGAAGTATTCTTTTAAAATATCAGCAGGTTATTTGAATAGAGAGTGATTTTATCATATCGTATTGCTCTTAATTCGATAACAAGATTCACTCATATCAGTGTCCAGAGTTTTTAATAAAGCATTTCTCTCTGTAAATAGACAGGGGATGTTAGGAACATCTAAAAGGAAAGTGGACGGTGATACCACCAACAGTATTTTACATTGCTGGGACTTGGGTGTTCTTAGCCTTACCATGGAAGCTAATCTGTGACTGTGAACAGTTTATTCCCCAGTCTTATTAGCAAACATTGCTTAGGGCAGGACATGACAGCAAAACCCCATTAATGTTCATTTCTGAGCAACTGCTGTATATTAAAAAAAATCCTTAACCAGTTATCAGACACATTTAGTGTGCTTAAAGTAAACTCTCAACCTTCCTTTGAGATATGTGTCTTCATGAGGGTTTTTATCTTTAAATCAAAGATATGGCAAAAAATGTTTCTCTCTTTTTGCTAAAACCCAATTCTGTTACAAGTTAAAACAGGCAAAATAGTACCAAAAGATGACCATGTTTGTATAACCTGGTACTGCATTCTCACAATCAGATTACTCATGAACTTTGACATGGTGGTTTAAATGCTTTGGAAGCCCTCTGACCCTTCTCAGCAGAGACTTTTAGTAGAGAGCTGAAGTGGTTTCAACTTAGTCCTCCTTTCATAGCTTTAAATAAAAGTCTTACTGAATAGACCACATCTTTTGCCTGACATATTTATGAGGAGACAATCTGAAATCACACTGTCTTCTCTTCCAAATCATAAAATATTATTGTGTCACTATCTATACCAGTGTATACATTTATGAGGTATACAGTATTATGCAAGTGAAACGATGCTTCCAGTAGCTAAAGTATCTGTGCAGTGTCTTATTTGACAACATTTATGTCACTTGGCCAAGGGCTGCTTATCTAAGAATCAAAGAAGAAATGTATTTTTAAAAATCTTACATTTTATGGCCCTTCCTAACTGATTTTTACCTTTCTCTGTGTTCCACTGGCCTGTGTGATCAAATGCTTTTTAGTAGTGAATATTCAATTTGTTGAAATTAGATTTCACAGGTAGTATTTCCTCTTGTCACGTGGAAATGTTGAAAAGGAGGGTGTGGTATGGGCTATGCTAATTTTTCTTAAGTTTTTAGTATGTCTTCTGCAATCCATGTTTTGCCATATCATTTTGCACCTGATATTTTGTGCAAAAAACATCTTTGTACACCATTCCTTGCTGCTCACCTGGGTTAGATTGGTAGCTGCAGCTCTCAAAATGTGCTGCTGCTATACCTCTCAAAATGTTTAGCCAACGTGAGCATTATTGTTTCAAATGTTAATCCCAACACATCTGGAAGGCAGGGTTAGATCCATTATTTCATTATGTTTTTGCAGTAGTCAGATAGGTACCCTAGAAGATTTATAATGTTAATATAGAAATAGCATCCCAAATCCCAGCATCTTGAGATAGGAAAGAAACTGAGCTGTGATGCCAAAAGCCACTGGTAGATAAAACTAAATACTGGTACTGAGCAAATAATTTTCTTGGACAGAGTCAGCATCCTCAAATTTCAGCTAAAAACTTTTTAGACAAATCTGCTTTGAAAAGCATCAGCTACAAAGAGTGCATAAACTCAAATAAACTTTTATTTTGAAATACTGTAAAGCATCTGTAGAAATGGATCTTTTAAGTATTATTTTTGAAGTTATACCTTTCAATTAAACATGTACAAATCCATATCTCTATATAGAGAAATTTTATGAAACTTGTCTTTGTTTTAGGGTCTTAGGGCAAACTTTGTATAAGTTTTTTTTTTCTTTTTAAATTATATCCTTTTCAGCTGAGGCAGTTGGGAGAGGACGCATAAAATCACAATGGGACAGTGCTTCCCAGCAACATATACTGTAACAAATGTACACAACATATAATAGAAAATACAAAATAGTCTTATTGCATACCACCTGAACTCATTACACCTTAACTTGTAAAGTGGAATAATTGTATTGTGTACTTTGCTTGGGGAGTGTGAAAAGAAAGGGATGTAGTTCACTTCCGAAGGCTTTCACGGCCGGAGTTTGATGGTTGCTGTGGGTCTTCCGGGCTGTGTGGCCGTGTTCTGGACGTTGTAGTTCCTAACGTTTCGCCAGCATCTGTGGCCAGCATCTTCAGAGGGCAGGAGCACAGACAGAAGGCTCTTTCTGTGCTCAGGTAGAGTGGCAATGTTTGTTTTCTATTTATAGAGCTAAATTATAGGAGATTAGGTGGGGTTTTTTGTTGTGTTGAAATGTTAACGAGTGGCTGCTGAGCGTGATTAGCATGTTCATTGTGAGAAGTATTCCCATGTCCTGGTAGCTGACCTGAGTTCGTTGACCTTTTTGCAGGCTGTGTTTTTTAGGACTGGTAGCCAGGTTTTGCTAATTTTTAGACTTTCTTCTTTATTGTAACTGTGCTGGTGTTTGTGAATTTCAATGGCTTCTCTGTATAATCTGGTGTAGTGGCTTTTGGTGTTGTCCAGTATTTCTGTGTTTTCAAATAGGATTTTGTGTCCCGTTTGCTTGAGAGCATGTTCAGCTACTGAAGATTTTTCCGGGTGCTGTAATCTGCAGTGTCTTTCGTGTTCTTGTATCCTGGTGTGAATGCTTCGTTTTGTGGTTCCGATGTATACTTGTCCGCAGCTGCATGGTATACGGTATACTCCTGCAGCGGTGCGGGGGTCCCTTTTGTCTTTTGCTGATTTTAGCATTTGTTGTATTTTTCTGGTGGGTCTGAAGACTGTTTGAAAGTTGTGTTTTTCCATCAGTTTTCCCATGCGGTCAGTGACTCCTTTGATGTAGGGCAGGAATACTTCATTTGTGGGGGGCTGTTTTTCTTCAGTTGGATGTTGTTTTCTTGGTTTGATGGCTCTTTTTATTTCATTCTTGGAATAGCCATTCACCTGTAGGACCCAATTCAGATGGTTAGGTTCATTGTTGAGAAATTTGGTTTCACAGTTTCGATTAGCACGATCCACCAAGGTTTTGATCATGCCTCTCTTTTGTCGTGGGTGGTGATTGGAATTTTTGTGCAGATACCGGTCCGTATGGGTGGGTTTTCTGTATACTTTGTGTCCTAGTTTGAGGTCCGGTTTACATATGACCAGCGTATCTAAAAATGGAAGTTTGCCGTCAGTTTCTTTTTCCATAGTGAATTGTATATTGGGGTGGATGCCGTTTAGGTGGTCCAGAAATTTCTCCAGTTCTTCTTCAGTATGACTCCAAATTGCGAAGGTGTCATCCATGAACCAGAACCAGACTGTTGGTGTAATGGGAGCCGATTCCAAAGCCTGTTTTTCAAAATGTTCCATGTAAAAGTTGGCTATGACTGGGCTCAGGGGGCTTCCCATGGCAACGCCATCCATCTGTTCGTAGAACTCATTCTCCCATTGAAAGTAACTAGTTGTTAGGCAGTGTTGAAATAAAGCTGTAATGTCTTCTGGGAAGATTTGTTTGATGAGTGTCAGGGTGTCCCTTACTGGCACCTTGGTAAACAGGGAGACCACATCAAAGCTGACCAGTTTGTCTGTGTGGTTGAGTTTTAGGGTGCTGATTTTGTTGATGAAGTGTCCTGAGTCTTTGATGTGGGATGGAGTCTGTCCAATGTGGGTCTGTAAAAGGGTTGCCAAATGTTTGGATAATTCATATGTCGGGGAGCCAATGGCACTTACAATGGGTCTGAGTGGGATCGAGTCTTTGTGGATTTTGGGGAGTCCGTATAGTCTTGGTGAGAGAGCTTCTGTCTTGCAGATACGTTGTAGTACGTTGGGATGCAGGGAGGAGCTCTTTATCAGTGTGTTGGTTTGCTTCATGATTTTGCTGGTCGGATCCCGTTCTGGATGTGGTGGGGTCTAGTAGTTCTCTGATTTTGTCTTTGTATTCATCTATGTTCATAATTACCGTGGCGTTGCCTTTGTCCGCTGGAAGAATGATGATGTCTGGGTCCGAATTGAGTGTCTCTATGGCGTTTCTCTCCTTCTTAGTAATGTTGCTGGTGGGGGGCTTTGCTTTCTTTAGGATTCTTGCCACTTCACCCCTTATTTCTTCTGCTTCTTCCTCCGGCCGTTGGTGAATGGCTGATTCCACATTGGCAATGATATCTTCCACCGGAATTCTGGTGGGTGTAATTGCAAAGTTTCCTCCTTTGCTTAGGATGGAGGTTTCTTCAGGAGAGAGTAGGCGTTCTGTCAAATAGATGACAATGCGTGAAGTATCCAGTGCCGGTTTTGGTTGATTGTTTTGGCATTTGCTGAATTTTTGCTTTTGTCTGTTTGTGTAGTCAATGATGTCCTTTTCCATTTTTCTGTAGGATATGGTATCAATCTTGTCCCAATCCTGGCTTCTCATTTTGTGACTAAGGCTCATATGTGTGTCGAATAGATCTTTTTCTGTGATGGCAAGGTTTCGGCGGGTTTGGTGAATTCTCTCGCGCAGGAGGGCTTGTTCAAGGCGGTCATAAATGCGGCTGGCTTGTGATGATTTGAAGGTCCTTTTCGTTCTGAGAAAAGCTGGAATGGTCCTGGTATCTCTGCATCGCACTAGGAAGGTTAAGGAGCAGAGAAGGTGTGCTTTTCTGTTCCGGAGTGTTTCCAGTCTCCGTGTCTGTCGGAACGTTTCCTCCCCGTAGAGGCGTTCAATGTATTGTCGAAGGCTTTCACGGCCGGAGTGCAATGGCTGTTGTGGGTCTTTGGGTCTGCCCAAGTCTTTTTTCTCATAAGCAAATGTTTTAAAAGAAGTAGTTTTTGAAACAAAACAACTTTTTTTCCTGACACAGGATTTATGCCATTACCAAGTTTATGAAGCAGAAACAGCACAGGGTTTCTGCAGTGAGAAATCTTTTCCTCCTGAAATTAAAGTCACAATGTTGGGTTACATTTGGCCTTAGAACCATTATTAGAAACTGTTTATAAATCTGCAGTTCCCACCCTCTGATTTCAGTGGGCTTGATGTAGGGTTGGGATTGACATCTTAATACATAAATCTGGTCAAAGGTCTGGTCAATACATAAATATATACATAATCTGGTCAATACATAAATGTGTTCATTGACATTACTTACTTACAATAGTTTGTTTTCAATCACTTCTTCCTTGCATTCTGAGATGGATATACAGTACAGGTAGTCCTTGTTTATTGACCACAACTGGGACCAGCAACTTGGACATTAAGCGAAGCAGTTGCTAAGTGAAACCACAACTGTGCTTGTTTATTTTTATTTATTTATTTATTTTTTATCCCACCGTTATTATTTTTGTAAATAACTCAAGGCGGCGAACGTACCTAATACTCCTTCCTCCTCCTATTTTCCCCACAACAGCAACCCTGTGAGGTGAGTTGGGCTGAGAGAGAATGACTGGCCCAAGGTCACCCAGCCGGCTTTCTATCCCGTTGCCTTAACCACTAGAGTCTTACTTCAGCTTTCTTTGCTTTACAGACCTGCAAAGGTCATAAATGCGAGGATTAGTTGTAAAGTTACTTTTTCATCACCGTTGTAACTTTGAATGGTTGCTAAACGAGGCAGTCACTAAATGAGGACTACCTGTAATACTTTTATTTCTAGATGAATCTATAGCTTGATTTTTTCCCCCTAAAACGTTATTTACCTCCTATGGCTTTCAGAAACTTTTCACTTTAAAAAATTAATCTCAAGTGAAATGGGACCAAACTTTCTGCATTCAAGGCACTGGTGGAAAGGGTATAGAAATGTATAAAGCAGTATTAATACCACACACTGTCTCAGTGTAATCTTGTTCAAGTCCAGTCAGTGGTTGATCAATGCAGTCTGAGAATATCACAACAGCTCTTCTGTTTCAGTACCTGCAACCAGAACCCTTCTCTGGAGCAACTTTAAATGCACATCCAGAAATCAATGAAACCAAGAAGAAATAAATGGGAGTTTAGAATTGTATCTTTAGGGACATAGGCAATACACTTCAAGTACTCATTTTCAAACAGTCAGCTGAAAAATTTTCCATTAGTAAATACCAGGAATTTGCAGTAAGAAAAATGACTGTAAGGAAGAGTTCTGAACTGCTACAATTTTTTCAGCCAGTCCATAATATGCTGAATTGAGTTTCCCAGCCTTCCAATTTATATCTTTGTGTTTTTTTTTTTGTCCTGAGATAGTTCTTGGGAAGTCATGACTTTAGACTTGATCCAAAAAACAAACAAATAAAAAAAACCAACAACCCCAAACCCACCACTTTCAAAAAATATTGGTTCTTCAAATGATTTACGTCTGATTTCTGGTATATAAAGTGGTTAACGGTGTACAACATTACACTTTATTATACTTACCTGAAATTTTGACAGCAGCAGAAATAGAAGTTTTATTTCCATAAACATGACATTCTTTGAAGTAAGAGAGATACAGGCCTAATTTGTGGAAAATATATCTACTAAAATATATTTTGTATCTTATTCACTTGTATTCAGTTTTATCATCATATAGTTTGATATCATCACCATATAAAGTGGTATAATTTTAATTTGGTTTCTTCACTTCTTCTTAATATAAATAAGGGACACAAATTGGTTTTCATCACAATTCACATAATAAAACACATAATGGTTTGTGAATGCCAGGGATAAAACTATGCAATTTATATTTACTGTACGTGCTTTGGACATCATACCTGGCATATCAATAAAAGGCTCCCTTATTTTTATTTATTTATTTATTTGTCATATTTATATCCCGCTCATCTCCCCCGCAAGGAGGGACCCTTGGCGGTTCACAACAAAAGTTTAAAATCAGTAAAAAACACAAATCCCTTAGTATATGTATTCTTGCATTTCTATTTAACATAAAAATTAGGTATGTGTACATAAGTTTATGAATACATGAATTTGTTTACTTAAAAAGAAATGGATTTCCTTAATAAACCTTAACATTCTTTTCGACAATTTTCAAGAAACAAAGTGCAAAGATATGTATGAACCATATGTATGTTTAGTGCTCCAGACAGTAACAGAATTAGGCATCAGCAACAATAAAGCTGAGAGCCAGTGTGGTCTAGTGGTGAAGGCACCAAGCTAGACACCGGGAGACAGTGAGTTCTAGTCCCGCCTTAGGCACGAAGCCAGCTGGGGGACCGTAGGCCAGTCTCTCTCTCTCAGCCCCAGGAAGGAGGCAAGGGCAACCCACTTCTGAAATCTTGCCAAGAAAACTGCAGGGACTTGTCTAGGCAGTCGCCAGGAGTCAAAGTTTTAGTCCCTGGAGGGACCTGTCCAGCCTTGCTTCCCACACTTCTGTTAAATCTAGTGGAACTCAAGACAGAGCTCCTCACATTGGGCTTCCTATAGATTGGAAGAATGGGCAGCTGGGAATGCTTTAAAGCAGTGTTTTTCAAACTTGGCAATTTTAAGACATGTGGACTTCAACTCCCAGAATTCCCCAGCCAGCATGGGGAAGTCCACATACCTTAAAGTCGCCAAGTTTGAAAAACACTGCTTTAAACTGATGGACAAATGCATAACAGAAAACAATTACAGTAGTAGCACTCTCTGTCACTCTGTCGCTTTCAACAATAAAGTAAGATTTAAAACACGAGAGACATCTGAAAGAAATTCTCGGAGCAGATTTTGGGCCAGCAATGCTACTAACCATATTGCCTTTTATATTTGGAGAACAAAGAACTTGATCTTACATTAGATTTCTCCATTCTGAAGTGATTGAGAAAAATCATCTCATCGTCATAACCTGATACGCTCCAGTTTTCTTTTTTGAGCAGGGATAAACCAGTTTTATGGTCCTGGTCCCTGATAAATCATTCTTGGTTCTTGTTCTGAAGCTGGTGTTGCTTCAGAAAGACTGTATGCTCACACATTTGAACTTCTGTTCTTGTCCCCCGAGATTTTGAAGTAAAGCAACCACTTTAAGCACATGTACGGGGCGAGGGCTCATGTAAATCCTTTGGGATTACTTCTGAATAAACACAATGTTTATGTACATCACGTATACGTGTAGCGTGCTCAGATGCAAAAATGTTATTACACCAATACATTTCTAGGATGGTTTGTCCAGATAAGAAAAGCTGATAAATAAGTTGGAGTTGCCACTAAGCACAACCCACAAATAATTTGGGGGATTCAAATATTTTTGGCCACTGCTTTCAAAGAACAGCATTGTTATCACTGAATAGAAAAGTGAGCTTGATACAGAAGCTAGTGTGTGAAAATCGGAGTTGTGAATAGAACTTTTCCTTTTATAGGGCTGTAGAATTACAGATTTTTACTATTAATTTTTTTATTTATTATTAAATTTATACACCACCCATCTCACTATAAAAGTGACTCTGGGCGGCTTACAAATAAAATTATAAAACCATTATAAAAATAGAAAAGGTACAAAAAATAGAAGATAAAAGAGGGAAACTAAAAGGCAGAGAGAGTGTCTTAAGCCACCAACCACCCCCAGGGCTGCCTATCACTCTTGGATCCCCAAGCTAGTTGGCAGAGCCAGGTCTTGACGCTCTTCCTGAAGGCCAGAAGAGTGAGGGCCAACCTCAACTCAGGAGGCAAGATGTTCCACAGGGCAGGGGCAATGGCAGAAAAGGCTCTCCTCCTTGACCCCACCAGTTGGAATTCTTTAACTGATGGGGTCTGCAGCATGCGCTTCCTGCCGGACCGGGTGGGATGGGTCGATGTAATTGGGACGAGACGGTTCCTCAGGTAACCTGGGCCTATGCCATGAAAGGCTTTAAAGGTCATAACCAACGCCTTGAATTGGACCCGGAAGCACACTGGCACCCAATGCAACTCGCACAGCAGAGGTGTTACATGCACAGCCCTAGAGGCGCCCATAACTGCCCGTGCCACTGCATTCTGCACCAGCTGCAGCTTCCGGATACTTTTCAAAGGTAGCCCCATGCTACCTTTGCCCAATGCCCAATACTGCGCATTGCAGTAGTCCATACAGGAGATGACCAAGGTGTGAGTGACTGAAAGAAAGGCTTCCCAATCCAGGAAAGGGTGCAACTGGCGTACAACACAATGAAGGAAAGAATTTTACAGATGGGCAGTTTTAACTAATTGGTTAGTAGGGAA
This sequence comes from Charina bottae, assembly GCA_023362775.1. Classification (NCBI taxonomy): domain Eukaryota; kingdom Metazoa; phylum Chordata; class Lepidosauria; order Squamata; family Charinaidae; genus Charina; species Charina bottae. The sequence goes on along the minus strand of JALMGJ010000005.1, from coordinate 80,358,017 downwards.
TGCTGGAGACCATTTCCATTCAACATCCAGGACAGCAAGAGGTGATAGCAAAAGGAGAGAGCATTTATACTAGTGGATGCAGAGCTATTGATTGATGGATATTGCTGTATATAAAACCTCAGCTAATATTAGATCTTCTTTTTTCTTTCTTTTTTTGGGAGTATTAACAGTATTCTCTTTTTTTCTTATTAATGTAGACAGTAAACTTTAGAAATAATAGGTAAAGTAAAAAAGTGAACTACCAATGTTAATTAAGCCAGAAATAACCTCCTTTCCCCCCATGAGTCTCTTAGAACACATTCATGATAATTACTTACCTGTGAATGTGTGTTGAAAGTCAGGGCACTCTTGATGATGATACTGAAATGTTTTAATAAGCAACAGGTCAACACTGTTCATGTCTCTGTTATTTTAGGCTGCTCTCTCTTTTGCTCCATTTTCCTCTTGAGGTGATCTTTATGCCATTCTGGGAGGCTTTGAATAATATCTTCAAAATGATATTTCCAAGGAGGCTTATTCAGATTTTCAACCTCTTTCAGATGAATTAGAAATGGGATATTATTAACCCCTGATGTTATCCATTATTTGAAAGCCAGCAGGAAGAAATGATGAGATTACCATTCTGCACAAGTATGAAGGAACTTAAACAAGCTTCCTTCTCTTCTACCAACTTTCTTTCTGGAGTCTTTTTCTCAACCCACTATCTATCCCAGTGTTTCTCAACTTTAAGATGTTTGGACTTCAACTCCCAGAATTCCCCAGCCACCCATTCTGGCTGGGGAATTCTGGGAGTTGAAGTCCACACATCTTAAAGTTGCCAAGGTTGAGAAACACTGATCTATCCTGTCAAAACTTACTTTTGGCCACCTTGCTTTTGTCTCCCTGCCCCTTAGAGCTAAAGTTAGCCTTGTTCTGCAAGACATTTTTAAAAGCCAGTTCAGAGTGAGGTAAGGTAAATTCAGAGTGAGGTAAGCTTTGATGTTTTGGTCTTGCTGTGGTCCCACTTAGGATTTCTTCTTTCCTTCCTATTCTCAATGCAAAGCAAGTTTCCATGCCAAGCCTAGACACTGGACAAGCATCATGTTGAATTTGCCTTTTAGCTTCTCCACCACTGGGAATTGTTTGTACTGTCTACTTATCTGTTAAGAAGTCATGGAAAACTGGTTGATTTTTCCTCATCCAGCCCTTCCCCTCTGGTTGGCCTTTGTTAGATAACTTTTATTCATCTAAAATTAGAGCTTACCCTTCATGAAAGCAGGCAGAAAGCACCATGTCAGCCATTTGCTTCTGGAGACTTACACCTCATTTTTATGTTTAATATGTGTATTGCGGCATTGCCTGTCTCACTTTTATTGAAGTTGCCCTAACCTTGTGACTCCATTACTTTTTTCAGTAAACTGTGAATCAAATGAGACCAGTTTGGTGCAGTGCTTAAAGGTGCAGGGATAGAACCTGTGTCAGGATGTGCCATCATAGGAGTTAGAGTGGTAGAGATGTAGGAATGGGATTTGTAGTAGTTGTATTAGTAAGCAATAAGGCTTGGGAAGGAAAGGAGGGTGAAGACGAGCTGAGCAAGCATCTGCAAGGTCAACGGTGTGAGCTATCAGTGCTTGTTAGTCTGGAATGTGAGACAAAGGGGGAGAGTCGCCAGAAGGTGGAATGGAATTTACTGTTCATTAGTTAAACAAGAAAGGGGGGTTGCTTCTAGCTGGTGGATGTTATGGGAATGGTTGTAGCATTAGGAGGGGTACTGTAGGTGGGATTTTAAGTTAGTTTTGTGCATGCTTTTCTTCAGTCTGAGCTTTGTCTTGGAAGTGATAACTTGCATTAATAAATAAATCTTTTATATCCATTAATGGCTTGTAATAAGAGTCTCTATGTTAATGACTAAAGTATCAGAACCATCACAACCTGCAAGACCATGAGTTCTACTCCTGCATTAAGCACAAAGCCAGTTGGTTGACTTTGGGTCAGTCACTCCCTCTCAGCCCTAGGAAGAAGATGGCAGTGTCAAACACTTCTGAAGATCTTGCCAAGAAAACTGCGGTGACTTATCCATGTAGTTGCCAGGAGTCAAGACTGACTCAAAGATGTACACCCATATAAACACACAGGGAACCATCTTGCTTCTTGATGATCAAATGGTAATAATCTGCTGTATCACTATGGCGGGCTAGCTGATTCATGAAATGCCAATGTATGTTTGTGTAAGGTGGGATGTGGTGGCTCAGCGGGTAAGACGCCAGGCTTGTCGATTGGAAGATCGCAAGTTCGGAGGTTCAAATCCCTAGCCCCGCGTGATGGAGTGAGCTCCTGCACTAGCCCCAGCTCTTGCCAACCTAGCAATTCGAAAGCATGCAAATGCAAGTAGATTAATAGGTACCACTTCGGTGGGTAGGTAACAGTGTTCCACATGCATCATGCTGGCCACATGACCGTGGAAGCGTCTTCGGACAACGCTGGCTCTTCGGCTAAGAAACGGAGATGAGCACCGGCCCCTAGAGTCGGACACGACTGCGCAAATGTACGGGGGGAACCTAAGGTGTTGATTAACTTGCAGAACTTGTTATCCATAAAATTTTTGAGGAAAGCTGCTCCATTGTGTACCAGTTGAGATACATAGGTAGAGTTTTCAGGGCTATATGCACTTTATGGCACTCTGAAATGTCTTAAATATAAAGTCTCTAATTGGGATGAATTTAGGGTGTTATGTTTGATCATATCAGATCATGCCATTAACAGGTTCATTAAGCAAAAAGCATGCTTAAAACAAGAATGGTGGCACAACAAATTGTATTCAACGCATTAGTAAACATCAACAAAATTCCTGTGAGATTCAAGCAGTATTACAGGTAGTCCTCACTTACCAACCGCAATTGGGACTGGCAACTCTCTTGCTAAATGTGTGCCGGTTGCAAAGCACCTGAATTGTGATCACGTGGCTGTGGGGAAGCTGTGATGGCCACAAGTTCGAGGACCGTCATAAACCTACTTTTTCAGCGCTGTCTTGAAAACTTTGAACAGTCGCTAAACAAGGCACTTGGTAAGTGAGGACCACCTGTATTTGTCCTGATAAGGTACTGTAGGTTATTTACAATTACAGTGTAGTGATTGATAACAGTAGATGAAAAGGTATGCTTTGGAAGACTTATTCATGCTGTAATTTTCAACTCATTATAGTGCATGTGGAACCCACTACTGGGATTAGCCAAATTCTTGATATTCAGAATTAGCTTTCAAATTTACATGTAAAACCTATTCTGACACTGTCAGGCTTCTTCGGTAGCAGTCATAAAGATCCCCCAACTCATCTCTCACTTTGGTCTCCAGAGAAAAGCTTTTTTTCTCAGTTCAGTGATGGAGCAGATTCTAATCAAATCAAACCTTTATTACGGCCTTTGGGCTACAAAGCACAACAGTAAAATACAGAGACCTGCAATTATTAATAACACTTTAAAAATGCAATAAAATTACATTAAATATATTATTATAGTAACTGTAGTACAAATAGCAGTGGCCAAAATTTGTGCTAAACCTCAACTGTAGGTAGGATGGATAAAACAAATGATAGCACAAAATCGGGCGAGCTGGAAAGATATGTCAGGATCCTGGTCAGATAGAAGCAGTGACAGATAGACATTGTGCTCTCTATCAGGCTAGTTCTTTAAAATGGGATAAATATACATCTTCCTTGATTCCCTAGAGAGAGAGCAACAAAGGAGCGTATGGCTTAGGGATTCCACAGAGCCATCTCCACGTGGACATAAGCACTGCTGAAAAGGGATTCTTTTATACCGCCCCCACAGAACTGCAGAGGATAGTGCATCCGACCTGGCCAAGGTGAAAGCCCAATGAAATGTCATAATTAGAATCGAAGAGAGATGAGATGATGGCCAAAGATAAGAAGGAATTAGGAAAATCAAGGCAGAGTTATTTTCAGTTTTTTTTCTTCATGTTTTCCTCTTTCTCAGAACTTAGTCATCTCTTGTCGAAGTCCTCCCTTAATGGCTCACTCCTTCCTTCCCTCTTCCCAGGATCAGCTCCACGTTCCTTCATACTTGTGCAGAAATGTGCCGTTGTCTTCCCGCTGCAATATTCCGCCTCTTCTTGACTTGTGCTGATGCTGTATTTTTGTACCACGGAGGGACGCTTGCAGCTTCAATGCTTTGCCTTCTGTGCATATTGTGGAGGCATAGTGGGTTTGTTTACAGCTCTTTCCTTTGATTTTCTTAACATTTTTATAGGAGGCTATTTTCGGAGGTGGTCTTCTTCCTACTGAGTTAGCTTTCCGTTAGAATTTTTTTAATTTCATGTTCTCCCCCCTCTATCTGCTGTAGTCATTTAGAGAGCACGTCTTTCTACTGCTGTATTTTATGTTTTTGATCAGCAGATCACTTTTAGGCTCTGCCTCATTGTTTCGTACCTTGACTGAGAAAATGACCCCCTTCCCTGTCTCTCTCTGCCTCGGCCAGTCAATATTTAGGCTGATCTCGAGGTGACCGTCCGAAGTTACGACGGTGCTGGACGAAGGGACTTACGACCTGTGCCTGAAGTTACGGCCCTTGCAGCACCCCTGCAGTCACATGATCAAAATTTGGGCGCTTGGCAGCCCACCCACACTTACGACTGCAGGGGTGCTTCAACTCCCCCACCCGCCTATCTCCCCCCATCTATGCCCCTTGGGCCCCCTGCCACCCTGCACTCTGCCACCTGGGGCTCCGCTTTGCAAAATGCTCCTGGGTGGGGCGGGGCTTCGTGTTCCAAAAAAAAAAACAAAAAACAAAAAAGCCAAAAACAGCCCATTTGCAAAGAGCTCCTGGGTGGGGCTGGGCTTCGTGTTCCTCCCCCACCGAAAAGCCAAAAGCAGCAAAGGCAAAGGGGCTTTTTGGCATTCTGCAGCTCTTTTTTTTCGCAGCTGAAGCCCAGCCCAGCTTGAGCCAGCAGCCAAGCCAGGCGCACCTCATCAGCAACGGGAGTAAGAAGATGGCAAAGGTCAGCTGGGGTGGCGGAGCGCAGGGGGCAGGGGTCTTGAAGTGCAGGGTGGCGAGGGCGGCTGGGTTGGTACTGGGCTGGGGAGGCTGTGGCTTCCTGGGGCGTGGCAAGCAGCCCCAGAGCTGTGTGGTTCTGGGGCTGCTTGCCACCCTGCAAGGCAGGGTTCAGGGCGGCCAAAAGGGCAGAGATGGGGGGGAGATGGACGGGTGGGGAGAGTTGGAGGCAGTCCCTTACTTTACTGAGGTTCAGGGCTGTGAGGGACCAAGCCCGGAATGGCTTGGATTGGGGTGGGTACTCGCTTAATGACCTGCGATTCTTGGTTAACAACAGCAACAGGGAATGCCGGGATTGCGGTTGCTAAGCAATGCGGTCACATGATGTCTCGCTTTACAATCACACTGCTTAAGGATGGAAATTGATCGTAAGTCGAGGACTACCTGTCATATTTTTTAATGTATGTGTACTGGGTAATAAAAATAAGATCCCAATTATCAATTTTGTTTAAAATTAATTTAAACTGCTATCTGCAGAGGACGTGAAATGAAACAATTTAAAATTAAGCCTGTCAGTCTGTTTTGATTGATTCGATAGCTGGCCTTTAACTGATTCATTAGACATCTGGAGAAATTGCCCAAGATGCTATGATTGTTAAGATTTTGAGAATATTTAAGTAATTAAGAAAAATACAGAATTTATTCTGGAGAGGAAAATAGTTTTAGGCAAATTATGTGAATTAAGGCTTGACTAATAGATTCTATTTGTATTTCTTAATGCAGCAGGAGGGATGGTTGATTTTCTTAGCATTTGTCCTGCATGGTTGTCAAGTCTGCTTCTTTTGTGCTGCGTTCGCCTGGTTGACATGGTGCAGCTAACAATGCAGAATGCAACCAAGAGTTTTGGTTCTCAGACAGCTGGATGCAGAGAAAGAGGGACTGGCCCAAGGTCACCCAGCTGACTTCCCTGCTTACAAGAGAACCTGGGTCTCCCATCTCTTAACCCAGTGTTTCTCAGCCTTAGCAACTTTAAGATGTGTGGACTTCAACTCCCAGAATTCCCCAGCCATAGGGAGGCATATACTGGCTAGGGAATTCTGGGAGTTGAAGTCCACACATCTTAAAGTTGCCAAGGTTGAGAAACACTGTCTTAATTACTACACCACACTGGCTCTGCAGAGCAGAAGAGACAAGTGACTCTAAAAAGAAATGAGATTGTGTCCCTTTTCTCTCTTTCCAGCTAGAGGTAACGTTGGAAAGAAATCACATATGGGGTGTGGGACTCTGTCTTTCTGTCCATTCACCTCCACTATAAGTCTTGTTAAAAGAATTTCTTCCCTTTAGTTCATTCCTTGCTCAGGTCAAAACGCCAGATGCCATAATTTAGAGTTCAAAAGTTTTATTCCGCACACAAGGCAAAAGCATTTGGTACTGAGTGCGTCTGGCCCCTTGCAAGAGGCGCGAAGCCATTTTATAGTCAGGTGTAAACAACTAGTCTGCACATGTCCAGTTCTAGAATTTTCAATGTTTACTTTCCTAATAAGGAATAGCCTAATTTCTCACGTTCTAATTGGCATGTTTTTATCTCTGTTGCTATGAGTGTAACATTTGTCCTTATGTTCCTTTCTAATTTAGTGACACTCTTGCTTCTGTGTAATAGCAAAGCACTAACTTCCCTTCAAAAATGGCATTACTTTAGCTTTTAATAAGTACTCTCTAACATTCTCCAAAACCTGAATAGAATGCAGGAGTGACTGCACAGAGGGGGTCAGAAAAGTCAATATAGTGGCCACTGTTGGAGGTCCCAGCAAATCAGCATGGCTCATTAGCATATGGATGTGTTCGTTCTAGGATGCAATTCTCTATATCAGGGCTTTCCAAAGTGCCGCCGCTGGCGACATGCCAGTGGCGGTGTGGCGGCGGCGGCGGCACGGGGGCGCGCGCGTGTGGTGGCGACACAGGAGGGTGTCTGGCGGCGCGCGCGTGCGCGGCGATGACACAGGATGACGTGTGGCGGTGCGCGCACACACAGCGGCGCCGCGGGGGGGCGTGCGGCAGAGCGTGTGCACACAGCGGTGGCGCGGGGGCGTGCGGTGGCGCGGGGAACGTGCGGCGGCACGGGGGGACGTGCGGTGGTGTGTGTGTGCGTGGCAGCGGCTGCCACCGCCACCGTGCACGCGCGCACCGCCGCTTCCGGGTGGTGTGGCGACACACCACGCTGTGTGTGGCGACACACTTTTGTGTCGCGACACACAGTTTGGAAAGCTCTGCTCTATATGCTTCCAGAGGAAGCTGTTTGTTGTCCCTCCCACATTCCTCTGCTCTCTTCCTCCTTCCATCTGGGAAGGAAGCACCCTGCTGCTGCTTTTTCCATCTAGGCACCATGCCTGGGCCTAGAGTCAGGAGTTTCCCCCTTTCCACATGCAACCTTTAGCAGCAATGAAGGCTAAGGGTCAATTCAATTTAGGGAAAGAAAGAAGAACAAGAATAATTTTTCCTGAATGGATGTAACTGGACCAAATAAACGAGTAAGATTTTCTTTTGTACTTATTTTTGAACCTACTTTTTCTAAGTGTTCAATTCTTTATGCTTGGGTGGGCTAAGTGTGTAAGATCAATTACCTATATTTCTCTAATGTGCTCATCAACGCTATTTTAGATAATACTCCTTTCTGTGCACGTCTTTTGCTGTATCAAGCTTTGTTCCATTCAGTGGTTCTAGCTATCCACTAATGTATTGTCGAAGGCTTTCACGGCCGGAGTTCGATGGCTGTTGTGGGTCTTCCGGGCTGTGTAGCCGTGTTCTGGAAGTTGTGGTTCCTAACGTTTCGCCAGCATCTGTGGCCAGCATCTTCAGAGGGCAGGAGCACAGACAGAAGCGAAATGGGCACAGAGATTTTGCTTCTGTCTGTGCTCCTGCCTTCTGAAGATGCTGGCCACAGATGCTGGCGAAACGTTAGGAACCACAACTTCCAGAACATGGCCACACAGCCTGGAAGACCCACAACAGCCATCAATAAATAAATAAATAAACAACAACCCTGTGAGGTGAGTTGGGTTGAGAGTGAGTGACTGGCCCAAGGTCACCCATCTTCTTATATATTTTTATAATATATATTATATATTATCGTCTTCGTATATAGTGCAAATACATGTTATGCTCTCATATCTAGGGTTAAATACCTCAGAATTTACTTGACAAAAACAAAACAATGAAATTGTCAAAGGCTTTCACTCTACCTGGGCACAGAGAGTTTGCTTCTATCTGTGCTCCTGCCCTCTGAAGATGCTGGCCACAGATGCTGGCGAAACGTTAGGGACCACAACTTCCAGAACACGGCCACACAGCCCGGAAGTCCCACGACAGCTATCCACTAATGGTTTCAGCCACAACTATGGGATCAAAATCCCGCCCCTCATAAAAAAGGAGCAGGCTTTTTGCATGGCTGTGACTGCCATATTGACTTTTTTGAAACAACCTCCCACCCCACAGATACCCCTGATGGTGGATATTTATCATTGTGAGGACATTGGAGGAAATACCTCAGTTACTAATAATGGGATTTTAAAAATTCCCATAGAAGGGAATTTACACTCGCTTTAGCTAAACCACCATTTATACAAAAAGGGAGTGGGTGATTCACCTCATAATTTATGAGCTGGATGGACTCCATTTACATATTTTACATAAACAGCTGCATGAATTTAAACCCAGTTTTATTTTGCTTTGGAATAGGCCTGTTTCTTTTCAGAAGCCATATCTACCAGTTCTGTTCAAAGATTTAAAGCTGCAGGTTTGAGGAAGCTCTAGAAATACTCATTTACAATTTTTTAAAAATAGCCTCCTCTGAATCAATGTTCTACTCTTGACAGTTTAGTTGTCTTGGCAACCGTGTAGAAGTAGTTGGCCAGTGCTGCTTTCTAAGAAGTTTTAAAACTTCCTAATACAATTGACAACTGTTGGATTTCCTTGTGGTCTCCCATCCAAATAGGTCTTATTTTTATTTTTTTATTTTTTGAGGGGGGATGAACCAAGGTTAACTTGTTGGACTTCTTTGCAATTAAAATTCAGGAAATAATAGTGTTTGCTCACATGAAATGCCTGCCTGCAAACCTTTGCTGTTCATTTCAGTGAAGAAAGCAGATGTTATACTTGTAGATCCTGAAATGAATATACTATTCATACTCCCCAAAAGCACACAGATGTTTTTCAGCTGAATCATCAGCATCCACGTATCACCGAGTTATTAATGTAACTGAACTATTAACATTACTTCTTTTGATGTGACAAATTTGAAATGTACTTCTTGATCCATTTTCCCAGCTTAAGAGTTATGTGTCTGGAAGTTTCTATTCTCATAACCCTACCCTAATAGAGGGGCTGTGTGTGAAACTCTCTCTTGTGCAGTGGTTAGATTGTACAGCTTAATGTTCTACAGTATTTGGTGACCCCTGGAGGTATCTGAGATAATGGGCAGATATAAAATGACTGGCAAATATCTGGTAACCATATTACTGAATTAAAAACTAGACAGTATTAGGCATTGACTTAACTATAATAAATAGGAGCACTAGTATGGGAAGATGAATCCAAACATTTCCTGCTACCTTTGTAACTACTGACATGGGAACATGGGAACCCAAACTCCACATTATTTTGATGTCTAATGTACCTTTTGTGCTGTTATGATTCTTCGCAGAGCAAAAGTTAATGTATCAACTTCATGTGAAGATACCAAGTAGGTGTTGGTATTGGTTTTAGGGAACATAAATCCACTTAATTAGTATCCAAAGAGAATAGGATTTTAAAATTCTAGAAATCTCCAAAAAGATGACTTTGAAACCATTGACAACAAAGCAGATGCAGAGCCAAACTATGTGAGTTATAAATGTATAATTTACTGTTTGTTTGTTTGTTTTTAAACTGGAATCAGTAGGTGTGTGGATATTTGGAGTGATGGTATAAAAGTAACCCTTTTCTCCTGCAATTTTGGTGAAAATTAGTCAACCTGTGACCCATTGGGTCATCCTTTGAGAGAAAGGTACTGCAGTCTGATGTGACCAGAATGAACATTAGATTTTCGGCTGACCATATTTTTTTTTACCCCAATGCTGGATTATAAATAAACAATTATAGTGGCATATACTATAATTAAAGTAAATATAAATAATTGTAGTGGCAAATGAACCTCCATGATAAGTAAATATTTACTTACCTAAACAGAGAAACAGGATGACCATGAGCGGGTAAAAAAGCAGTGGGAGTGGGAATGACTTCTGACTTCCTGCCGGCTTCCCCACTGACTTTGCTTGTGGGAAGCCGGCAGGAAGCGTCGGAAATCACGATCATGTGACCGCAGGGACCCTGCAACTTTGCGAATAAAACTAGTCGGAACACTGGAAATTTCAATTCCACAGGAGTAATGGGTCCTGGATTTTTTACGCATTCTTTAAGTTAGCAGATTTTAAGTACCTTGATTTAAAAATTGTTGCGGTAGAATGCACCATTTGGGCTAACTTGAGGGTACAAACATTGTAATCACAATGAGAGTTTTAACAGTATATAGATTACCCCTCCTGATTGCTACTATACAGACTTCAGCATGCAAGAGTGAAAACATTATTTCTTGTACATAAGATGTTCAGATTTGAAAACTGTATGAAAACCACTCTGCACAGAATATTTTTTAGCCAAAATTACATGTTCAATTTTCCCTACCATCATTGTCTGATTTGTTGCATCCTCAGGAACTCTATTAAATGTAAATACATCTTTATTACATAAAAAGACATCCTTTGCCATTGAATGTGTATATGTATGTCCTGGCATGTGCATATAGAAATATACTGTATATTTTTACTTCACAGATTGTAATATTTTAGATTTACACTTGCACCATTAACCATTATAGTAGTGTATGTTACGTTTTTATTTGTTATCTTATCATTGTTATGGAAGTATTATATCTCATCTGATTTTACTTTGGTGTTGTAAATAAACAGCATTTCTGTGGAGTCCTTGGTGCTCTCTGGGCCTTGTTGTTTTCTTGCAGATGTTTCATTGCCAGACTAGGCAACATCTTCAGTGCGAAAAGGGGTGGGACTTGCTCTCTGTTTCTATACCATGGCTTGTCCTGCTTGTGTTGGTGGAGGTGTTGTTCTATCCTTAGGAGTTCCTTGCTTGGGCTGTTTGTTGCTTGGTTGATTGACTGAGTTAATAGTTCCTTGATTAGGGTATATTGTGCTGATTGATTGTTCCTCTGGTGCTAATCCTGGTGTTAATCTTTGCATATCTGGGTGATGATTGCTGGCAAGGAGGTGTTCTGGTCTTCTGGCTTTTCTATTGTCTCTTATGAATGGTGTGTAAATGTTGTTTACTTCTATGTGTCTGTTGATGGCTGCTTTGTCTGAGTGCCAAGCTTCCAGGAATTCCCTAGCGTTTTTGGATTTGGCTTGGTTTAAGATGCTCACAGTTTCCCAGTTGAAAGTATGGTTGGGTCTGTCCATATGTTATGAGATTAAGGAGTTTTCATCGTGTCTTCTGACTGCTAGTTGGTGTTCGTGGATGTGCTCTGCTAGTCTTCTGCCGGTCTGTCCTACATAGTGGCTGCTACAGTCCTTACACTGTATGTTGTAGATAACTCCTGTTTTTTCTTCTTGGGCTACTGGGTCTTTTGGGTTACTTAAGATGTTCTGAAGGGTTTTTGTTGGTTTATGTGCTACAGTGATGCCGTGTGGTTGTAACAGTCTGTTGGTAGTTTCTGAGATGTTTCTGATGTATGGTAGTGTAATCCTTTTCATAGCTTCTGTTGGTTTTACTGTGGTGGGTTGAGTGGTCAGGCACTTTTTGATAAAGTTGCGTGGGTATCCATTTTGCTGGAAGATGCTATATAAGTGGTCTGTTTCCTTTTTCTGGTGTTCTGGGTTGCTGCAGTGCGTTTGTGCTTGCCTGAATAGTGTTCTTACACAGCTCCTCTTGTGGGAGGTTGGGTTATTGCTTTGGTAGTGGAGCACTTGGTTCGTGTGGGTAGATTTCCAGTAGACTTGTGTTTCTAGCTTGCCATCATTTCCTCTACTGATGAGGATGTCCAAGAAGGGTAGTGTGTTGTTGTTTTCTTCTTCCCTTGTTAACTTTATTCCTTTGAAGATGTTGTTGATGGTTTCATATGTTTCCTCCAGTTGTTCCTTTTTTATTATGACGAAGGTGTCATCTACATAACGGATCCATACTTTGGGTTGTATGCGTGGGAGTGTATGTATGTATGTATGTAGATTCAAAAGAGACAATAGAAAAGCCAAAAGACCAGAACACTTCCTCACCAGTAATCATCACCCAGATATGCAAAGATTAACACCAAGATTAGCAGCAGAGGAACAATCAAACAGCACAATATACCCTAATCAAGGAACTATTAACTCAGTCAATCAACCAAGCAGCAAACAACAGCCCAATCAAGGAACTCCTAAGGAGAGAACAACACCTCCACCAACACATTTTAGTGTTATAAATGTTCCAGAGCTGGAAAAACAGAGTTCCAGAAACGCTTTGCAATTGAGAGATCCAATAAAGACACAAAACCTTTTTCAGCAAACATTATATATATTAATATAAAACATAACTACAAATTTCTCTTCTCACACACAGAGAGAGAGATAGCCTCAGCATGATTCACAGAGGCAAAAAACAAAAACAAAAAAACAGAACAGCAGAGAACAAAAGGGAAAGCAAGGCAAGGTTTACAAAACAAAAGACATGCTAATATATACGTTTGTATTTAGGTCAGGACAATTAATCACCATGGTAACTGACCTCTGAACCTGCTGATACTTAAGATAACAAATAGAATGCCTTGCAAAGCCAGACTTGCTGGCACCACAGTCTCCTGTGATCCAAATTCTTGTCTCCTAGCCAGCAGAATATCTTCTGATCCAGATTGTTTTAAATCATAAAACAACAATAACATAAGCAGGACAAGCCATGGTATAGAAACAGAGAGCAAGTTCCACTCCCTTTCGCACTGAAGATGTTGCCTAGTCTGGCATTGAAACGTCTGCAAGAAAACAACAAGGCTCAGAGAACACGAAGGACTCCACAAAAATAAATTTATCATCCCATTAACTCAGTAGACTGAAGACCTGATGCTACTTGTAAGTTGTGACTTACACCAAGGACTCCACATGTCAACCCTGAGCTACAAATATTCTCTTCGATTGGTACCACATATGGGCGTCAAACACTCCAGATAGCACACAAATGGGAGAAATTTGCAGGTAAACAGCATTTCATTTCATATATGCATACATATTTCCATTAAACAGACAAACTGAGCTGACTTCTGTAACGTATTGTCGAAGGCTTTCACGGCCGGAGTTCAATGGCTGTTGTGGGTCTTCCGGGCTGTGTGGCCGTGTTCTGGAAGTTGTGGTTCCTAACGTTTCGCCAGCATCTGTGGCCAGCATCTTCAGAGGGCAGGAGCACAGATTGTGCTCCTGCCCTCTGAAGATGCTGGCCACAGATGCTGGCGAAACGTTAGGAACCACAACTTCCAGAACACGGCCACACAGCCCGGAAGACCCACAACAGCCATTGACTTCTGTAACATTGATCTATGCATGTATTTCTGCTCCATCTTGGCTGGCAAATGACTATTCTTTGTATAATTTCCATATAACTTTCTAGTTTAAACTTCTTCATTGTAGTGTTGAAGAAAATGGAAAAAGAATAAAGGAAAGACATTTAATTTGGCATTAATCTCACTGAATTCTGTGACACTCACAAAAGGGACATTGGGGAAAGTTTAACAAAAGATCTGCTCCATTTTTCTGCTGCAATTGATTGCAGGTTAACTTGTAGGGAAATCAGCAAAAGTACATTTCTCTTTATTCCCTTTATGACTTTTCAGGTGTGTGGGCAGAAACATGGTAATTGAACAGGAGGTGATCTTATTAGAAATAGAAATGATTGTGAATTCATTCATTCTTTATTATGAACAATGATCGACATAAAAAGATACATTCATGTGAAAAGGTGTAGTAATCAGGGATGCAGTTTTTGATAATGTGTTTTAATTGCAGCAACATAGAACTCAGCTACAGTATTGGCAATGCTAACACTGAAATCCAAAAGCTCCAAAAGGAGCTTTATATAATAATAATCTGTTTATCCTGGATACGGTTGAGGTGAAATGAGAGAATTCCACATGTCCCTGTAGAAATTACGGTATAGCAGTATATGGGCAATGGCTTCAATCTCCTCCAAACCACGAGGGCAAGCGCGTTTGGATAAAGTGGATTTGGAATATCTGCTTGGTAGGAGTGCTGATGGTAACACATGCTGTGCCCAAAAGAAGTCCTTCCTCAACCTGGGGAAGGTGACTTTTGGCCAGGACCCAAGTTCCTCTTGATGTCCAGGTTCTTCTGTTCTAGGGCATCCAGGTGGCAATCCATATTGTGATTCCACTGAGAGATTATGCATCTGGTCTTTTCATAACTCTAGGGAAGAAGAAACCCAGTCCATAAGTTGCTAGTGTAAACTCTATAGCAAACCTCCAGGCAGAAGACTAGTTTTCGATCAAGGGGACTGCCTAGTACAAAGGGTACTAGGCCAGTGGGGAAAAATGAATCTTTAGCCAGTGATTAATCATCGGCCTCTGGTGTAGTAGTAATTCCTCTGGTGGAAATAATAGCTTTCAAAAATTTCCTTTGCATCACTTCCATTGTCTTTTTCATGGCATAGATTCCTACCCCTGCTCTATATAAAATCTGACTGAGCATTTTGGCTTTAAAATGTTTTAGGGTGGCAGGAACTAACTCCACCCTTGGAGGAGCAGCAGCACCTAATGGTGGCAGAAGATTGTAAAGCTGCTTTAGAAGCCTAATCCTTTAGCATCAGAAACCATTCCTAGGTACTTAAAGATGTGAGCCTACTTGATTTTATTTCCTTCCCTCGTCCAGGTTTTCTGTTTGGCTCTTCCTGAAGGAAGGCTATGATTTTGGATTTCGGATCATCAATGGCTGCCAGATGTGCCTCAACTGATACACTACACTGTATGGTATATCAGTCTTTTCATTATATTTGAACAAAAGTTATCATTTCTGTTGCTTGTTTTCTCTTTACTTTTAAAAAAGGGTTGATGTAATTTTCCAAACATGGGCTAAAGGGAATATCACTGTATTTGGGTGAAGTACCTTCATGAAAGCCTTCTTCCTCTGAGCTTGTCCTGGGGTATCACTTCTTTAAGGTGTGCCTCTGATTGTTTGAAGCCCTTTTTGCTTTGAAGCCCTTTTTAGAGGCTAGACTGAGGCACCGCATAGTGCTAATATTGATCAAGCTAATTTTTTTGTCCTAATCTTCTGATTATTTTTTTTATTATTACTTAAATTTATATGAACGCCCATCTCTGGGCGGCTTACAATAAAAATTACAAGTATAAAATTACAATAATCAATATGATATAATAAATAAGTATAAAATCCAATCTAGGTGAATCGATCTTAAGAGTGGGGAGGACATTATGGTACTAGCCACCCCCAGGTGGAGCTATTACCTTTCCCGTCCCAAGCTAGGTAGCAGAACCAAGTTTTCAAATTTTTCCGGAAGGCCGGGAGTGAGGAAACCCGCCTCAACTCTGGGGGCAGGATATTCCAAAGGGCGGGCACTACTGCAGAGAAGGCCCACCTCCTGGACCCCGCCAGATGAAATTCTTTTATCGATGGGGTCCATAGCATGCCCTCTCTGCATGACCGGGTAGGGCGGGTCGATGTTAAGGGGTTAAGACGGTCCCTCAGGTATCCTGGCCCCGTGCCATGTAGGGCTTTAAAGTTGATAACCAACACCTTGAATTGGACCCGGAAGCAAACTGGTACCCAGTGCAGCTTGCGGAGCAAAGGTGTTATGTGTGCTGATCTTGGTGCACCTATAACTGCCCGCGCGGCTGCGTTCTGTACCAGCTGTAGCTTCCGGATATTCTTCAAGGGTAGCCCTATGTAGAGCGCATTGCAATAGTCTATATGGGAGATGACAAGGGCATGAGTGACTGTTCGGAGGGCATCGCGGTCCAGGAATGGGCGTAACTGGCGCACAAACTAGATTATACTAAAAACCTCATTTAGATTCCTTTACCAAAAAAGACATATTTACTTATTTCAAATAAAAGTATTATGTGATGAGTGTAGGTCTTTTTCAGCTTTTTTGCACTTACAAAGGTAAGGAGATGTATGATTGTTTTCTAGTTATTTCCTAGATTATCTACTCCTTGCATCTGACAGCTAGGGATTTCCTGAATCTTCATGATATTGATAAGTTAGTATGTGCTTGCTTTCTTGGTTTGCCTAGCTCAGAAATTTTACCTTGAGGGTTGTGGATAGACACACATGTTGAAGTTGTTCTGTGTGTAACATTACAATCATTTGATTTGTGATATCAACTTTAAATATATTGTAAATGAAATTCTGGCTTGTCCAATTCTGCTCATCAGTGTGAACTCAAAAAAAGTTGTTTCAAATCCAACCTTTTCTCCCAGAGACCATTAGAACTTGTCTTTGAACAAAGAAGCCATATCTACCTGCCCAGCCATATCTACAGTTGGCTCTGGCTCATGATTTAGCCTTATATTAAATAGTTACTTCAAGAATCACTTGGAAGACACATGATCCAATTATCCCAGGTAGAGCTTGGCCTGTCTGAATTTCCTCCCTGGCACCTGAGCACTCACACAGAGGCAGAGTAGTTGGGTGGGGACTGATGTGGCTCAGGAGACATTAGGTGGGTTGGTTTCTTCTTGTCAAATTCATTTGTGGAATATCTAGTATGTGCTGGGTAAGTCGGTGGTCCTGAGGAAGCACTCTCATCCATGATACCAACATCATCTGCAGGGGTAGAACCGCTATGCAATAAGACATATTCTGCTACCCTGTGTATGTTCCTCAGGATAAAGGTCACATACTAGTCTTCTGGTGTGCTTGAGGGTTCGGTTGTCACTGCAGCTTGGACAACCTCTTTCCTTTCAATGTGGCTTGCTTTGCTTTCAGCTGTTTTTGACTAGATGTGCTGTTTCTGGTTCCAGGCCTGCTTCCCTTTAATATGTTTTGAGCGGCTGCTGCCTCTGCATAGACAGTGGCACCACTGAGTATGGAGGCACTTGAGCAAGCAGATGTCTATGAAGGTTCTCAGTCATCCAGGTGGAATTGTCTGTAGCTTGAATCATGTCAACTGGATTTCTATTTTCTCAGTGGAAACGTTTTGCTCCTTATCCAAGGAGCTTCTTCAGTCTGAGCAAGCAGACTTCCCAAAATAGTGGGTGTGTCTGGAAGATGCTTGGTAATGTGTTGTTGAGGCATGGGAAGAAAGAGAAGACTTGATTGTTGATCTCCATTCTTGGGATAGATGGAATAACTTTGAGGATTTGTGGGACATCATGTGCTGTGATGCTTGCTGGAATCCTTAAGCATTTCTTTACTGACTGTAGGGAACCTGAGTTGCTGTTCAGTCTGTCAGTGTTGCCTGGGGACACTACTCAAATGGGATTTAAATTGGATCATGCTTATGATCCAATCAAGCAATTGAGCCAGAAGCAAACATTTCTATAGGAAACATTTCTTTCCCCCCCAATTTTTACAGAGTCATTCTGATCTGATCAGAATGATTAGCTACCTGGTTATCTCCAGCCTTCATTAGCACATGATTAATGAGAACATCAATATTGTTTTTTCTGCTAAGATTTTTAGCTAAAGTTTAGATTTCACTTTACTTTCTACTGATCTGTTCTCATGAGAAATAAATGTATATGAATCCCATTTAGGAGGCATTTTAGCTCATACAATGCCTCTGTTTTCTTACAGTCCCAAATATTAGTGTTTTATAGCAAGGACAAGTTAAGGGATGGTAGATTTACACTTTGTAAAAATGCAAACAAATATCTTTTCAATTCAAATAGATGCTGATTGTACAGAATGACAAGGCAGGGTGAGAAATGGCAAAGTAAAAAAATGTCAGTGATTTTCACTATGATTTTCAGTTGTTCTAAAGCCTGGGGTTGCCTGGTAATCACATCTCCTAATGGAGGATTCCATGGATGTCTATGGGAATCTCTCTGGATCTGGCTCGGTTAAGCACCAGAGGATTTTAGCTATGAAGAAAATAGTCATAGGCATCAATATGCACAGTGCAATCAATGCTAGGCATGGAAATATAGATTTAAAGGGCTGGAGTGACATGCAGAATGAACACAAGGCACTTGGGGAAGAACATAGACATAAATTTGCTTGTGGCATCCTTTGTCTGAGTCACTGGCAGAGTTATTTGCCCTGGTCTCTGATGTTCTCAGTCTCTACAGCAGGGCTTTCCAAACTTTTCATGTTGGTGACACGCCTTTTAGCCATGCATAATTTCGTGACACACTAATGAGGAGTCCCCGTCCCCTGGCCCACGTGATTGGCTGCCGGCTCCAAACCCCGCCCCCGGCCCATGTGATTGGCTGCCGGCTCCAAACCCCGCCCCCCGGCCCATGTGATTGGCTCCCGGCTCCAAACCCTGCCCCCAGCACACATGATTGGCTCCCGGCTCCAAACCCCACCCCACGTGATTGGCTGCCGGCTCCAAATCCCGCCCCCCGGCCCCCCAGTCTTGTATTGTATGTATTGTATTGTATGTAATTGTAGATCAGAGCTTTCCAGACTGTGTGTCATGACACATTTCTGTGTCGCGGCAAGGGCCCAGGTGTGTCGCAGGGGAACCCGGAAGAGGAGGCCATGCACCACGTGGAGCCCCGCCCATCCCTTGCCGTGCCGACAGGTCCCTGCTCTGAACCCAGCTCTTCGGCTCTTGCCGCAGAAGCCAGGTAAGTTAGCAGCCCGGTAGGGCTGCAACTGGGGGGGAGGGTGCAGGGACGTGACTAGGCTTCCACGCTGGGGGGGTGGGGGGTGCAGGGACCGCAAAGTGCGGTGGCCAGAGACATGGCTTTTCCCTCTCGAGAAGTGCCATCGGCCTGAAAGCTGAGAAAGGGACGGGGAGGCGGCTCCGCTGCCCGCCTCACATGGCCCCCACGCCATCTGGGTCTCCGGCTCCCCCTTCCCCTTGGCGGAGGCCCCAGCTAGGCAGAGGCGGGACTAGGTGGGCGGACAGGCGGCGCTCTCCGCCTCCGTGGCCTGGCCTGGCTCGCCGCTTCCTCCCATCACCTACAAGCGGAAGATGGCGGCGGTCTGACGCGCGGCTCGCGAGAGCTGAGCGGGGGCCGAGCTGAGGGAGCCTGCCGGTGGCTCCGGCCCAACGAGAGGGCTCCTGGCGCTCCGGGGAGACCCAGCGCGGGCGGCAGGGACGGGGCAGAAGCAGAAGAGTCGCCGGTGTGAGCGCGGCACAAGGAGCGCCTCGCCGGTGCCTGCCCGGCTTCCACCGCACTTCGTCGGAGAAGGTAAGACGCCGCGCTGGTGGGCGGGCGGCTGAGAGGCAGGCGGGCGGGCAGGCAGGGGGTCACCTGCAGCGGGCTCATCTGACCATCCTTCCCGGAGCTGCTGGGGCCGGATGGAGCAGTGGGGGACTCGGCATCGCTACTTCCAGCAGGCGCTCCAAGCCCAGCTGTTCAGCCATCGATCAAGGATTGATCAGGCCCGGGGGCAGGGCTGGCCGAGGGGCTCAGGGGGGAAGAGGGAAGACGGGTCCCTGTTGCCTGAGACATCCTCACGCATCCTTCCCCCCTCCCCCCGCAATATGGCAGCAATAACAACCACAGCAACGCGAAGGCTCTGGCAGAAATGGATCCAAGTGTGGAACGCTCTTCTGGAGAGTGGAAAGTGCAGGATCCCCGCTCTTTCTTGGGGCTTTCCTTCTCTTTCGGGCCCTGCCTGTTATTGCTGCCATATTGTGGGGGGAGGGGGGGACGATGCGTGAGGATGTCTCAGGCAACAGGGACCTGACTCCCCCCCGAGCCCCTCGGCCAGCCCTGCCCCCGGAATTAGCTAATTAATTATTAGCTAATTCTGTGTTGCTCTTTATTTTAAAAGCAACTGATCATTTCTGGGTGTCTTTTTCCTTGGTTCTTTAAACTGCACAAGTTAGTTCTGTTGACTAACTTGAACTTAACCTTATATGTTGGAAATATTATATATTTGTGCCTTCGGGTCAGTGTTGACTCCCAGTGATTGTCTGGACAAGTCCCTGCGGTTTTCTTGGCGAGATTTCAAAAGTGGTTTATCATTGCCTCCTTCCTAGGGCTGAGACTGGCCCAAGGTGACCCAGCTGGCTTTGTGCCCCAAGTGGGACTAGAACTCATGGTTCCCCAGTCTCTAGCCTGGTGCCTTCACCACTACACCAACCTGGCTCTTTGTGTTGGAACTACACACTATCACAGATTTTAAGAGGTTTGGGTATGCACTGAAAAAGAGGTCCCATATCTAGAAAAATACATTCCTGCTGTTTGAAGCAAGAGTTAATAAGATGGTTGCAGCTCTGCCTCTGAATGTGTAACACTGTATGTCTGGCAGCCTACCCAGTCTTCAAAGGTTGGAGACACAGACTATTTATCATACAGCTGCTGTTCACCCATGTCGCTTATTCAGTGATTTAGAGAAGCTGGACTGATACATTCCAGGTCACCTGCAAATGAGACAGCTGCTTAAAAGGTGAAACTTAGTTAAAATGCGAGAAAAAAAATAGAGACAGAGTCAAGTCTACAAGGTAGGAACTACACATTTCCAGTAAACCTGTACCAACTTCCTCGTTACAGTATCTGCATGACTGATCTCTCACTTTTTCCTGTACTAACCATTTTTCCTGTATATAAGATATTGTATGTATCATTCCTGTGTCTCTGACCCCAATCCAGTGTAGAGACATTATATCAATTGTCAATCCTGCAAAATGCTTGTTTTCCTATACATCATCAGAATCCAAAAAAATAGTTTCCAGTGACCGATGGACTGCCTTGCAAAAATGGCACTATAGCCCAGTTAAAGAGTTATAGGAAGAGAGAAAGAAAATGGTATATTTGGGATTACAAATTTTATTTGGTTAGGTTATGACAGTTAAATACAGATACAACTCCTGATGTATTTTTATGTTTTACGGTTGTGCAAAACATTAGAAATTGTATTGTTCATGACATGTCAAGGTAGTCTTATGTTCAAAATGTTTGAACAAAATATTTGTTCAAATAAAATGATATTTAGGCAAATCTAAATTATTCTGGTCAACACACTGGATAAAGGGTTTGATCAAAAAGAAGTAGTAGAATAGTTCCTTTCAGTTATAATATCACATCAGTAAGGTTTTATTTTCTATGTTCTTTTTTTCTGTTTCACTAAAACAAGCTAATATCGCAGGTTTCAAGGGTAGCGCAATTCAACATTCGTTTTAGATTGTATTTGTGATTCTTTATTGACATAAAGAATCTATATTCTAACCGTCTCCTGGAGTGGTTACTGTTTACCTATCCAGAATGAAATACTTGTTACTGGAGAGACAATACTATTTTTGTAATCACTTTGTTAAAAATAAAGGTTACTAAAAAAAACAGGATCTGATTTAAGAGCTAAGAAATAACTATGATGAAATGAAAACTATTGAATGTATTTATTTCAAATTTACTGTATATAGTCTGGGCCAGTCTTGGCTGACCCTAGTAAAAATAAAATCAATCAGTATAAAAAATTAAAACAATGTTATTTTTAAAAAGAGTCAACAATAAGCATCATGCTCTTCCATAACACTAAGAAAACTAAACTAAGGCCCTGAACTGGAATAAGATTGTTTTGGTCCACCTGTATCTTGGGACATGGAGGGAGGATGTTCCAGAAAGTGGGGATGCCACTCTGGATGCCTATCACCAGGTCCACGCCCCATAAACCTCAGAAGGGCCCTCTTGATGATCAGACTGGACAGGCAGATTCAATTCTGGGAAGGTTTTGCCTGGTATGTCCAAGGTTGCACCATAAAGGCTTAAAAGGTGATGACCAACATGCAGGGCCGCAACTAGGGGGGAGGCAAGCGGGGCATGTGCCCCGGGCACCGCACTGCGGGGTGCGGCAAAATGACGCCGGGGGGGTGCCAAAATGACAAAATAACCCATGGGGGGGGCACATGGAATCCATGTTTGCCCCGGGTGACACAGACCCTAGTTCCATCCCTGCCAACACGTTTAATTGAGTTCAGAAGCTGAATGGCAACCCATGCACTGACTTAAAAACAGGGTTACTCAGCCTAACGAGGTTGTCCTGTCAGGAATCAGCTAGTTGCTGCATTTTGTATCAGCTGAAGCTTCCAAGTGACCTGAGAAGGCACTTCTACAAAGAGCACATTCAGTAGTTGAAACAAGTGGTGATCTGAGCATGGATTACTGTAGCCAGAGCATCTTTGCCCAAGGAGAGGTGCAACTGGCACACCAGCCAAAGCTGGATGAAGACTCCCCTGTCCACAGTTTCTATCTGCTGTTTAAGCAGGAGCCAAGAACACAGGAGAGCCCCCAATTCATGCACCGACTCTTTCATGGGGAGTATGATTTTGTCAAGAGCAACTAACAGGGCCAATGTTACCAGGTTGCCCAGATGTCTTTTGACAACTAGCAACTTGGAGTTGGTAGGATTTAGTCTGAGCTTGCTTTGCTGCATCCAGATCCTCATAGCCTGGGAATACTGTTTCAGAATTTCTTCAGTCACTCTGGCTCAGTTCAGAGTGTTGTTGTATAACTGAGTGTCATCTGCATATTGATGACACCTCACCCAGAGCTGCCAAATGAGGTGCCTAAAGCCCCAAGCCCTGAAGCATCTTACACTAGCATTCCCAGGGAATTGAGTGCTAACCTCCTATGACCATCAAATGGAACTACCCACTGAAGTAAGTGGAACTACAGCAAAATGGTACTCCCAAATTGCAACCCCTACAGGCAATTCAGAAAGATACCATGGTTGATGTTATTGAAAGCCATTCAGAGGTCCAATAGGACCAATAGGTGTGTACTCCCTCATCTAGGTCCCAATGAAGGTCATCAACCAAAACAACCAGTGCCATTACTGTCCCATAAGCAGGATAATCTAATTCATGTAGCCTCTAAACCTGAACTTACCAGGGTGATTGAGGTACCTTTAATTTTTGTTTTCAGTGTTGGCAGTGATCATCATTGCAAGTGTGATCTTCAGAGGAGAGACATTTCTCATAATGCAGCAAGATGGAAAGGGATAAATCCCTTTTCTGTCCCTGCTCTGATTCTCATAACTGCAGTCCTCCAGCTGATAATGCCGTCTGGATGGAAGTGAGGGATCAGTTTGCCCATACAAATAGGAATACAGAAGTTTCATCAATTAATTTTCTTTCCATATTTGCTCAATTCGTCTTGACGTATGTGTCAGAGTTCGGCAGACCTCTGCCATTCATACAAGTACGTGCTAACCGACATGCGGAAATAGACTCGCAACTGACAAGCAGCCAAAGCCAACGTAACGAGCTGTGAAACGGAACGTATCAGCCCAGGAAGGACTGTCTAGTGAAGCTGGAGCCAAGTACTTCACACATCAACTTCAAAAGGACAATGGGGGGAGAAATGTTTAAATGTAACATACCATGCCATGCCAATTCATTCACGTCTTTGTTCCTGCACCTATGTACTTCAATAAACCTCTTTACTTTTAAAGAAGCCTGCGTTTCGGAGCTTTCTTGAGAAAGGGGAATTTGATAGACATCGTTGGGAGCAGTCCTTACATAAAGACGTGAATCAATCCTGACCACGTATCCTGAGGAATATCCCGGCAAAATTCGGTGAGCTCCCCAGTTGAAAGCGGTCACACCACCGGAAAAAAATTTTTTTCCACCCACGGAGCAGAATGGAGTCAGTAGCAGCAGCGGAGACTCTCGAGGTAGCCGGAACCAGCGCGGCAGCTGTCCGGGCGTTGGAGGCAACCCAGCGAGCGGAGTCGTCCCCTACAGAGACTACTGAACAGCGAGAAAATAAGAAATCACAGAAGAAGGAGGTAAACCTCATGGCCCTCAGCAATCCCAAGCCTACCCCGGCGGGATGGTCTATCGCAGTCGGGGAAGGGCTGAAAGGAAAAGGAGGGAAAGCCAAGAAAAGGGTCACCCAGACCCATCGAATCGAAGCCCTGGAGAACCAGATGGCACACCTGAGCCTAGGGGTAGGGACGATGAACAAAAAATTGGACTCCATGGGGGGGGGGCATTGAACAGTTGTTAAGAGCCCTAGAGGGACCTAGGGAGGCAGAAAGGAGCCCAACAGGCTCCGACGAAGAGGAAGAAATCGTAGAGTCAAGTGGGGAAAACGAGGAGAGGGAGGAAGAAACACTATTCTATGGGCAGCTTCCATACAGCCGAACTCCTGTAACCCCAGACTACGATCATCGCAGAACCTCTTTGAGAGCCCATGCCCCAAGCGGGGTTAACGAACTAAAAATGAAATTCGATGGGGACCCAAGGAAATTAGCATGTTTCCTAACACACGTTCAGGGGTTTATGGAGGAATTCGAGCATACCTTCCAAACGGAGGTGAGCAAGGTGCGTTATGTCTCCAGTTTTCTAAGGGGAGAGGTGGGTGACTGGCTAGTGAGTCTCCACGACTGCGGAGCCAGCGAGCTGAGGAACTTTCAGAAGTTTATGTACGCACTCAGACAGAGATTTGAAGATACGCTATCTAAAATCTCAGCGAAGACTCGAATTCAAAATTTAAGACAAGGCAACAGAACAGTAGCGGAGTACGCTATGGACTTCAAGAAACTCCTATCGAAATTACCTGACTGGCCTGAATCCTTCAAAGTCCAGCACTTTCAATACGGATTACGACAGGAAATTATAGAACTAGCCATAACGAGAGATGACCCGGGGACGTTAGAAGGATGGATTCAACTGGCTGGGAAAGTGGAAAACAGCACAATGCAGCTCCAGAACATAAAAAGTTTCAACTCCATGCGCAAGAAACCTGGGACCTCTTTCACTCAACCCCGCAAATTCACCAAGCAATGGAATTGGGAGGAGGAGAAAGAACGCCGTACGAAAGATGGGCTATGCTTTCGTTGCGGCAAAGAGGGTCACCGGATAAGCAATTGCCCACAAACCAAGACGAACGCCAAAGAGAAAATCCCATTGAAAAAGGCACCTGACACCAAAGAAAGCAAGACTGCAACGGCGAAGTACAAAGGAGCGGCGGCAGCAACCATGGGGAGACGGGACTGGCAACAGGGGAGCAGCGAGTCTGACACCTCAAATGATGACTTCGAGCCGGCGGAAAACTACAACGGCCTGTGCTAAAGTGCGCCGCAGGACAGGCCTTCACCATTGGGCGCAACGGGGGGGCAGGTGTCCCAAAATGCCCCACGATGAACGTTAAGGTACAGTTGCAAACTTTGGATGGGACGGGACAATTGTGGGGGGTGGCCATGCTGGACTCTGGGTGTTCCAGATGTTTGATACACCCAAAAATAGCAACCAAACTGAAACTCAGGTTGGTTAAAATGCAGACACCCATCACGTTCTGCCAATTGGATGGGTCCGAAATGAAGGGGGGCCCAATCGAATTCACCACTGAAGACATACAAATGTCTGTGGGGACTCATGTAGAGACATTACGCTTCATAGTCGCACCCATTGCTGCGCGACATATCGTGTTAGGACTCAAATGGCTCAGGAAAAGAAACCCTAGAGTGGACTGGGCGTCTGGGGAAATTGAGTTCTTTGATGGGCTTTACAAAGCGGTTGAAGAAACAAATGGAGTAAGTGAATTGGAATGGGGGGCGGCTGGCACGGTACACGAGGGGATGGAACAATGGGAGGAGGATCAAGACGAGGAGGGGGAGACGCTCCCAGACACAATCCCGGAGGTCTACACCTCCGTGGGTGAGGTGTTTGGGCAAAAAGTATGCAAACAGGAACCCCCCCACAGGGCTTCAGACGCAACGGTTGATTTGATCCCTGGGGCCCCCTTCCCAAAACCCAAAATGTATGCGATGACCCAGAAAGAATTAGGTGAGCTACGTAAATTCATCGATAAAAATTTGGCAAGGGGTTTTATTGAACCCTCAAACTCACCTTTAGCTGCCCCTGTACTTTTCCGGAAAAAGAAGGATGGGTCCTTACGGCTTTGCACAGACTACAGGGGGTTAAATGCTATTTCAGTGACCAACCAGTACCCTCTCCCACTCCTCAAAGACATGCTAGCGCAATTGGCAAAAGGCAAAATTTTTACCAAGCTAGATGTGCGAGAGGCATACTATCGAGTACGCATACGGGAAGGGGACGAATGGAAAACGGCATTTAACTGCCCATTGGGTCAATATCAGTATCGGGTTCTCCCGTTTGGGATTGCGGGAGGACCGGGCATATTCATGCGACTAATTTATGAGGTTTTATATGAGTTTCTCTACCAAGGGGTAATTGTGTATTTAGACGACATCTTGATTTTTTCTGATAACCTGGAGGAACACACACAACTAGTTAAGAGAGTGTTAGAGAAATTGCTTGAGGCTAAACTATATGTCAAATTGGAAAAGTGTGAATTCCACAAGGACAGCTTAGACTTCCTAGGCTATAGGATATCTCACAGAGGCATTGAAATGGACCCGGGGAAAGTAAAAGCAGTGTTAGAGTGGGAACCCCCCCGAACCCGCAGACAACTCCAAGCCTTTCTGGGTTTTGCGGGGTTCTATCGCCAATTTATTCACGGGTTCGCCCAGATTGCACTACCCTTGACGGACCTATTGAAAACAAAAGGAAAGGGGGCCAAGGGGAAATCACCCAGTACTAGACTAATTTGGACCACGGAATGCCAGGAGACATTCGACAAACTCAAGGCTCTATTCACAGAGGAACCCATCCTCAAACACCCGGAAGTGGAGAAACAATTCATAATTCACACGGATGCTTCCCACAATGCCATTGGGTCAATACTGCTTCAATTCAATGAGGCAAAGAAATTGAGACCGTGCGCTTACATTTCCAAAAAATTCAGCGAAAAGCAAAAAAGATGGCATGTTTGGGAGAAGGAAGCGTTCGCTGTCAAACACGCACTAGACACATGGCGCCATCTCTTGGAGGGGGCGACCATCCCTTTCCAGGTCTGGACGGACCACAAAAACCTAGAGGCACTCAAATCCCCCAGGAAACTGAATCACAAGCAATTGCGGTGGGCTGAATTTTTCAGCAAATTTAACTTCACCCTGCAATACTTTCCGGGGGGAAAGAACCTCCTAGCAGATGCGTTGTCACGACTACCCCAACACGATGGTAAAGTCGAGGGGCTGGTAGAAACACTATTCCCTAAGCAAGCACACACACCTCAACAACCAGGCGAACCCTCGGAACAGGGCTGCCAGGCAACCAGGCTAGACGGTACAGCAAACACACTCACCCCCACGCTCGCACACACATCGCCACAGGCAGGTGAGCCAGCAGAACGGGGGGGGGGGGGAAACGAACAGGTTAGAAGGGAATCTAGCTCTCACTCGCAGCAAAGCCAAGGCAGCAGAGGAAAACCCTTTTGAAGCTAAGCTACGAACAGAAACACTGTCTGACGACTGGTGGAGGGAGAACAGACATATGCTCACTGAAAGCAACGGGCTGTGGTGGAAGGAAGGAAAGGTGTACGTCCCCAAAGGACTTAGGAAGGGGGCATTAGAGAAAACACACGACCACAAAACGGCTGGCCACTTCGGGTTTGTTAAAACACTACATTTGATCAGGAATAAGTTTTGGTGGCCAACCCTGCGCAAGGACATAAAGGAATATGTAGCCTCTTGCCCAGTATGCGCCACAGCAAAGCGGGCTACTGCAACCGGTGGCCAACCCTACACAACCATGGAAACAAATCGCCATGGATTTTATCGTGGACTTACCCACGAGCAGCAAGAAAACGGCAATCTGGGTGGTCACTGACCTATTTTCCAGGCAAGCACATTTCATTGCCTGCAATGGGATTCCGAACGCACACAAATTGGCTAAATTGTTCATTCAACACATCTACAGAGCCCACGGTACGCCCGAACGCATAATAAGCGACCGCGGAAGTACCTTTACGTGCAAATTCTGGCGGGCATTTTTAAAATTGATTGGTTCTAGCCAGGGGTTAAGCTCTGCGTTCCACGTGTGTACTGACGGATCGTCTGAACGCATTAACTCCATACTAGAACAGTACCTAAGATGCTACATTAGCTATCAACAGAATGATTGGGTGGAGTTATTACCTTTCGCTGAAGTAGCATACAATAACTCCATCCATCAAAGCACGGGTTTCTCACTGTACCAAATCGCAATGGGGCAGGACTTTGTCACTATCCCCGAACTCGCGCTGACCCAAGTAATGGAAGGGTCCACCCCTTTACAGGCAGACGAGTGGATCGCTAAAATAAAGAGTAATTGGCCGGTGATGATGAAAACCCTCGAGGACGCAAAAGCAAATTACAAAAAATACGCTGACAGGAAAAGAGCGGCGGAATGGGAACTCAGAGTGGGAGATAAAGTGTATCTCTCCACAAAGAACTTGCGCTCCACACAGCCATCTAAAAAACTCGCACCCAAATTCATTGGACCGTTCACTATTGTAACTGTAATCAACCCAGTGACGGTTAAACTGCAACTCCCCAAAGCATTGAAACGTGTCCACCCAGTTTTCCACATCAGCTTACTAAAACGTTATAAACCATCTGAGTGGCACCCCGAAGTGGCCGAGCCAACACCGACACTAGTCAATGGGGAACCACATTTTGAAATTGACAAAATTCTAGACAGTAGACGACATAAAGGACAGCTGCAGTACTTAGTGAAATGGCAACACCTCCCGATCGGGGACAGAGAGTGGGTTGCTCAAAAACACATGCAAGCCCCAGAGATGATCAAAAACTTTCACAAAGAATTCCCGGACAAACCACGTTAACCAATTAAACGATTTACTGTACAATTATTGATCTGACCCAGAAGGTACCAAGTGTAAAAATGTATATACATTCCAAGGGGAGGGGGGATTTTCTTGGACGGGCGGCGTGTCAGAGTTCGGCAGACCTCTGCCATTCATACAAGTACGTGCTAACCGACATGCGGATATAGACTCGCAACTGACAAGCAGCCGAAGCCAACGTAACGAGCTGTGAAACGGAACGTATCAGCCCAGGAAGGACTGTCTAGTGAAGCTGGAGCCAAGTACTTCACACATCAACTTCAAAAGGACAATGGGGGGAGAAATGTTTAAATGTAACATACCATGCCATGCCAATTCATTCACGTCTTTGTTCCTGCACCTATGTACTTCAATAAACCTCTTTACTTTTAAAGAAGCCTGCGTTTCGGAGCTTTCTTGAGAAAGGGGAATTTGATAGACATCGTTGGGAGCAGTCCTTACAGTATGTCATCTTTCTGCATGCTCATCACTAAAGTCTGTTTTTTTATTTAGGTTATATGATTTAAAAAGAGAACATGAATATGCATGTTGCATAATGCATATTGCTCTGGTTTGTGCCAGATTTTTCACATGAATGTGACAAATTGCCATTCTTAAAGCACCTTTTCCACTGCATCACAAGTGTCACAGCATTAGCACAATACAGTATTCAAATGTATCAGATCATAGAAGAAAAACCTATTGAAGAACTCACTGAGCAACTGCTGCTTTTGTCTTTGGCTGGTTGTATGTCTATGAAGGTTCTCAGTCATCCAGGTGGAACAGTCTGTGGCTTGAATCATGTCAACTGGATTTCTATTTTCTTAGTGGAAACGTTTCACTCCTTATCCAAGGAGCTTCTTCAGTCTGAGTGAAGTTAGTAAGGGAATCCTTAAATATGTTTCTAGGCTGGCTGTGTGACCTTGCACCTGGGGCTAGGTCATGGTTATTTTTGAGATGTTTGTTTCTAAGTCCCTTTATCATCTAAAATGAGATGATAAAGGATATCATAAGATGATAAAGATTTATCATAAGATGATAAAGGGACTTAGAAACAAACATCTCAAAAATAACCATGACCTAGCCCCAGGTGCAAGGTCACACAGCCAGCCTAGAAACATATTTAAGGATTCCCTTACTAACTTCACTCAGACTGAAGAAGCTCCTTGGATAAGGAGTGAAACGTTTCCACTAAGAAAATAGAAATCCAGTTGACATGATTCAAGCCACAGTCTTTGGCTGGTTGGTTTTTCATTCATTCTATCTGAAATATTAAATAAGGGCATAATTATAATAGCAAGTCTGCAGCACCTGATTCAACATTATATTCCAACAAATCCTTTGCTAACTGAGATGATATGAGAGCATAACATGTATTTGCACTATATACAAAGACGATAATATATAATATATATTATAAAAATATATAAGAAGATGGGTGACCTTGGGCCACTCACTCTCAGCCCAACTCACCTCACAGGGTTGTTGTTTATTTATTTATTTATTGATGGCTGTTGTGGGTCTTCCGGGCTGTGTGGCCGTGTTCTGGAAGTTGTGGTTCCTAACGTTTCGCCAGCATCTGTGGCCAGCATCTTCAGAGGGCAGGAGCACAGACAGAAGCAAAATCTCTGTGCCCATTTCGCTTCTGTCTGTGCTCCTGCCCTCTGAAGATGCTGGCCACAGATGCTGGCGAAACGTTAGGAACCACAACTTCCAGAACACGGCCACACAGCCCGGAAGACCCACAACAGCCATCGAACTCCGGCTGTGAAAGCCTTCGACAATACATATTTATTTATTATTTATTATTTAAATTTATATCGCCGCCCATCTCCCCCAACGGGGAACTCTTGTTGTGGGGGAAATAGGAGGAGGAAGGTATGTTCGCCGCCTTGAGTTATTTATAAAAAAAATAAAGGCGGGATAGAAAATAAATAAATAAATAAATAAATAAATAAATAAATAAATAAATAAATAAATAATAGTAATAATAATATCCTTTAAAAGTATCTAAAGAAATAAATACCCAATCATCTGTTAGTTTTACTTTTTAATATTTTATGATACTTTCAGATGTCTGTCATTAAATGCAGATCTCTATTTTACTATATGAAACCATTACACTGAATTAAATCTGAGGGACATAATTTCATTAGGCGAATCACTGTCATTTTCTAAATCGTTGAATGATATATTTAAAATGTTGAATAACAAGCTGAATGTTTCTCCCCTTTACATCTGTCATCTTAAAGAGTTATGTAATTTAGTAACCTTAAAACCCAAGTCAGTGTGTATTTCTGATTCCTTCATTAATTGTACAAGACGTTTATAGCATAGATGGTCTCAGCATAAACAAAATAAAGTTTACATCAGTTGGGGGAACAAGGACCCCTGCTTTTTTAATGGCACCGCATGATTTTCCTTTCCTCTTACTTGGTTGTTACATCAATGCTTGCAAACCAGGAAGCACTTAGCCTAGGGTTGGCAACTGTTTTAGACTCTCAGCACTGTTGCACAATCTCCAGAAAAATCTTTAGAATCCACCGAGATTTTTAGCAACCCTGCACTAAGCCTTAATAGTTTTGTCTCCCCAGGATTCTAATGGACAGGTGTGGGGGTGTGGAAAGCGTTTGAAAGCATACGCCAGACATCAGTGAACCTTGGTTTGGGTTTTTAGCACTATATGAGCAAGTGTGCTATGTGCATTCTTGTCATATTTAGAACTTAACTGAACGATCATGATAGTTGCGTAGTTTATAGAAGACTATTGCAACTGAACCTCTTACTCAACCCAAGAGTTCTAGAAATTTTTCATGGGACTTTCTCTTCATATTATCCTTGCAACAACTCTTTAGGGAATTTTGGGCTGAAAGAGGGAGAGACTTGAAATCATCCAATGATTTTTCCATGCCTGAGAGTGGACTTCAATTTGGGTTTCCCCAATCCTAATCCAACACCTTCATCACTGTACCATCCTGGCACACCTATTGGAATGTCTGTCCAGTTTGGACATATAGGAAGGGCCTGTTGAGAGTCCCTAATCTTTGTGATGTTCATGGGCTATGGACCAGGTGACAGGTCTTCCCATTTTATGGAACACTTTATCTGCAGAAGTACAGGCAGATCCAAACCCTCCTTGCTTTATTGTACACCATCCACAGTCCGTGAGGATTGGGCCAGGTTAAAAATACTGTTTTTTTTCAATAATTTTTATTAAATATTTTAATTACTGTAGTAAAAATGAATACAAACAGAACTCAGAAAAAGGAATAGAAAGAAAGAATAAAAAGTGCAAAGAAAGAAAAAGAAGAAAGAGAAAAAGAGAAAGAAAATGAGTATGTAAAGAAGTGACTTCCAATTTTCATTACAACAAGTAAAAACAAATTTGATAACTCTTGACCCCCTATAAGGTTACAAACAAATACCTCTTCTTCCCATAACCCATCCCTTATCTATATGCAAATCCATAAAGCATCAACTTTTTAGTCCTGGTGTCAGCAAAAAGTCCATAAAGGACTTTATAAAAACATGTCTTATTTTAACCTTAATCAAACAAACCAACTTTATATTGCTTCCTTTTACTTCTAACAATCTTGATCTTTCATTCAGATGTTGTCGTAGGATTTCGTCTCTCTTCAATTTTTCTTTTTCCCTTTGCAGAGGCTTCTTCAAGGCTTTAACAAACCTCTTTTGTAAATCCAGTAAAAAGGCATCATCATGGTCATTATCTTGGTTTGTCATTTGTATTTCCACTTTGATTTTCAAAGCTTTAACCAGCTTCTTTTGTATATCCGGTAAAATGTCCTTATCAAGGTCATTCTCTTGGCTTTTCATTTGTAATTCCACTTCAACTGCCTTCTCTATCTCATAATCCACACTTTTTTTTATTATTCAATATTTCTGGTTCTAGTATTTCTACATCAGATTTAACATCTTTTGGACATAATCTATCCATAGAAGCAGACATCATTGCTGACATTTCTGATATTGTAGATACTAATGTCTGGCCCCATTCTTTGAAAATCTCCTGAATTATTTCTAATGTTATAGCATTTTGTGACATTTTGTAAATCGCCACACTAACCAAAAACATAAATAGGTATTTACCCTTTTTTCCCCCTTTCCCTTTTCTGCCTGGAATCTTTAGTCCCCTCTAATGTCCAATTTATAAAATCATAAAGCCTCAAGTTTCAGTTTTGACTTAAGATAGACAAAACATTCTGGTTCCCGTGAAAAGCTGTTTATTTTATTTAATTATTTCCAAAATCTTATAGTAAAAGTCTCAATGTAGAGCCAGTTTGGTCTAGTGGTTAAGGCAAAAGGCTAGAAACCAGGAGGCTGTGAGTTCTAGTCTCACCTTAGGCATGAAAGCTGTCTGGGTGACTTTGGGCCAGTCACTGTCTCTCAGCCCAACTCACTTCACAGGGTTGTTGTTGTGGGGAAAATAGGAGGAGGAAGGAGCATTAGGTACGTTCGTCACCTTGAGTTATTTATAAAAATAATAAAGGTGGGATAATTTTTTTTAAAAATGTTCCAAAGTTATCTGGACCCTTAATTTGTTTATAACTGTAATGGAATGTGAGAATGACCTTGGAAAACGGGAAGAGATGCTGCCTAGGGAATGATCAGATAAAAGGGGGAGAAGCCACAACTGAATAATGGACTGAGAAAGAAACTTAGAAAGGATCTGCCCTAACTGATCAGGCAGTAAAAAGGGACAGCAGGAGATTTGTACTTTCAGACTTGCAAGATTCTGTTAATGTAGCCTAACAATAAAGTAAAAGTAGCTCATCTAGTTGTGTTTCCTGTCTGGTTTACTTGGGAGGGCTGACAATAACTTTCTTAGATCAAAATCTTATTTAGCTTCTTGCTGTTTATTTCCAATTCTTTAAATTCTTAAACTTACAGTTAATTTTTCTTTAGTTCAAGGAGGAATGTAAACTCACCAGGTGGCTTTTCAAACTTGTCACCTGGAAGATCTCTAAAAACCTTAGAATAGTAAATACGCAATTTCCAAAAGTGATTAGAAAGTGAAGTTAGTGAACTCAGGGTCCTTTGAAAGGCTCTGCCATGGTTGTGACCATGATGGCTGGTCCATCTCCCAGCCCTCAGTCCCGTGGGAGACCGCTGTCCTGCAGTTTCCTCATGAGGAGCAGCTGTCTGGAGCACATGTGGGTGATCTCCCATCCTCTCCTTATCTGGTTCTGAAGAACCGGTCTACTTGCCAGTTCTTCGGTCTTTGCCACGGTTGTCGTCTCTGGTCTGTTGGAGATGTGTTTAGTTCGCCGTGCCTCCACCGGAAGTCCAGGTTAAAAATATTATTGAATGAATGAATTAGAAATCTGATTTACATTGAGTCATACCATTGATCCACTTAGCATAGAATTATGTACCATTTGGTTTGGATTGGATTGGAAAAGGTCAGAAAAGGTCAGTTTATGTTCCAATTCCAAAGAAAGGCAATGCCTAAGAATGTTCAAACTACTATACAATTGCGCTCATTTCACATGCTAGCAAGGTTATGCTCAAAATCCTACAAGCTCGGCTTCAGCAGTATGTGAACCGAGAACTACCAGAAGTGCAAGCTGGGTTTCGAAGAGGCAGAGGAACTAGAGATCAGATTGCCAACATTCGCTGGATCATGGAAAAAGCAAGAGAGTTCCAGAAAAAAATCTACTTCTGCTTCATTGACTACTCTAAAGCCTTTGATTGTGTGGATCACAACAAACTGTGGCAAATTCTTAAAGAGATGGGAGTACCAGACCACCTTACCTGTCTCCTGAGAAACCTGTATGTGGGTCAAGAAGCAACAGTTAGAACCGGACATGGAACAACCGACTGGTTCAAAATTGGGAAAGGAGTACGACAAGGCTGTATATTATCACCCTGCTTATTTAACTTATATGCAGAGTACATCATGAGAAATGCTGGGCTGGATGAATCACAAGGCGGAGTTAAGATTGCCGGGAGAAATATCAACAACCTCAGATATGCAGATGATACCACCCTAATGGCAGAAAGTGAAGAGGAACTAAAGAGCCTCTTGATGAGGGTGAAAGAGGAGAGTGCAAAAGCTGGCTTGAAACTCAACATTTAAAAAACCCAGATCATGGCATCTGGTCCCATCACTTCCTGGCAAATAGAAGGGGAAGAAATGGAAGCAGTGACAGATTTTATTTTCTTGGGCTCCAAGATCACCACAGACGGTGACTGCAGCCATGAAATTAAAAGACGCTTGCTCCTTGGGAGGAAAGCTATGGCAAACCTAGACAGCATATTAAAAAGCAGAGACATCACCTTGCCGACAAAGGTCCGTATAGTTAAAGCTATGGTTTTTCCAGTAGTAATGTATGGCTGTGAGAGTTGGACCATAAGGAAGGCTGAGAGCCGAAGAATTGATGCTCTTGAGAGTCCCTTGGACTGCAAGGAGGTCAAACCAGTCAATCCTAAAGGAAATCAACCCTGACTGCTCATTGGAAGGACAGATGCTGAAGCTGAAGCTCAAATACTTTGGCCACCTAATGCGAAGAGAAGACTCACTGGAAAAGACCCTGATGCTGGGAAAGCCTGAAGGCAAAAGGAGAAGGGGATGGCAGAGGATGAGATGGTTAGATAGCATCACTGATGTAATGAACATGAATTTGAGTAAACTCCGAGAGACAGTGGAGGACAGGAAGGCCTCGCGTGCTATGGTCCATGAGGTCACGAAGAGTCGGACACGACTAAAAGACTGAACAACAACAACAAATGTACCATTTAGATTCTACACTGATTGGGAGGGCAGTTAGTAAGATGAAATCCACATTTGAATTAAGACTTGCTCCATCCCTTCTAACACAGTAGAAGCTATTGAAGACAGCATTCTTCTGAACAGCATTTGGTTGAATAGTCTATCTTTAACTTATTTCATCTTGAGTTACTTGTTGATTTAATTACTGATAATATTTCATATGTTTTTGTTATGATTTATTTTATTTTTCATTATTGCTATTATAAATTATCCTTATATGGATGTAACTTTAATTAGCAATTGGTTTTTGATAGACAGACAGACAGACAGATAGACAGAAAGACAGTATATATAGTGGGCCTTTTTAATACTTATGGATTTTTGAAATTTTATTTTATAAATTGCCATAAAGTCTGAATTAATTTGGTAGTACACAAGTAGAATGAATGAATGAATGAATGAATGAATGAATGAATGAATGAATGAATGAATGCTTGTCATTATGTGATGATACAAGGAACCTTCTTATTATCTTTCAGCATCAGTAAGCAGCAGAGGGAAGCTGTGCTATGCAGATGGCTACCCTGATCTCCTCAGTAACTTGCATTGCCCTTGAGCAGAATTGTCTGGGCATCTCATAGCTATCTCATATCTACTTGGCATGGGAAGAAAAAGACAAAGTAGCACCCTTGTATTGCCCAAGGTGGTAGTGTTTCCCTGGCCAGCCCTATACAATGATTAGGATAAACAGCAACAAGAACAAAAACTCAGCAAAACCAAATCTTTCAAAAATAGATTATTGGTTGGTGGAGCATTTCAAAGCTTAAAAACTATAAATAACTGAAGAGTTTTTAATGGATTATATATAACACAACTTCTATTTCTTCAATATCCCCTAATGTATAAATTGGAATCTGTTTTATCAAGGAAGCAAAGATATAAGCGGCATGCCTTAATTTCTTTTATAACATTCATCATGCCTAGAAAATATTTAACACTGTTTGCTAGGAAAACACTGGATCAGCCAGATTGTGGAACAGTCCATTATTTACCAAGTTATATTCATCAAGTGTTGACTTCCTAATATATTTTATATCACTGAATTAGCTCTCTGCAAAGGTTTTCTGATCTGATTTCTATTGCATAAACACATTTCCCACTTATGAACAGGGAAGAACTGCTATCAAAAGCTCAAATAAAGTTGCAGTGTCTAGGGCAGAGCTTTCCAAACTGTGTGTCGCGACACATTTCTGTGTCGCGGCAAGGGCCCAGGTGTGTCGCAGGGGAACCCGGAAGAGGAGGCCATACACCACGTGGAGCCCCGCCCATCCCTTGCCGCGCCGACAGGTCCCTGCTCTGAAGCCAGCTCTTCAGCTCTCGCTGCAGAAGCCAGGTAAGTTAGCAGCCCGGCTGGGGGGGAAAGTGCAGGAACGCGACTAGGCTGCCGCGCAGGGGGTGGGGGTGGGGGTTGCAGGAACCGTGAAGCGCGGCGGCCAGAGACTTAGCTTTAAGTGCCAGCGACCTGGCAGCCAAGAAAGGTACGGGGAGGCGGCTCCGCTGCCCGCCTCGCATGGCCCCCGCGCCGTCCGCGTCTCCGGCCGTTCTATGCCTCCATGGCCTGGCCTGGCACGTCGCTTCATCCCGTCGCCTACGAGCAGAAGATGGCGGCGGACTGATGCGCGGCCCGCGACCCGGGAGAGCTGAGCTGGGGCCGAGCCGAGGTAGCCTGCCGGCGGCTCCGGCCCAACGAGAAGGGTCCCGGCGCTCCGGGGAGACCCAGCACAGGCGGTGGGGATGGGGCGGAAGGAGAGGAGCGCCTCGCCAGCGCCTGCCTGGCTTCCAGCGCGCTTCATCGGAGAAGGTAAAATGCTGGGCGGGCGGGCAGGCAGGGGGTCGCCTGCAGCGGGCTCATCTGACCATCCTTCCTGGAGCTGCTGGGGCCAGATGGAGCAGTGGGGGACTTGGCATCGCTCCTTCCAGCGGGCGCTCCAAGCCCAGCTGTTCAGCCATCGATCAAGGATCGATCAGGCCCGGGGGCAGGGCTGGCCGAGGGGCTCGGGGGGAAGACGGGTCCCTGTTGCCTGAGACATCCTCACGCATCCTCCCCCCCTCCCCCCACAATATGGCAGCAATAATAGGCAGGGCTCGAAAGAGAAGGAAAGCCCCAAGAAAGAGTGGGGATCCTGCACTTTCCACTCTCCAGAAGAGGTTCCGCACTTGGATCCATTTCTGCCAGAGCCTTCGCGGCAGGTGGTGGTCACTGTGGTTGTTATTGCTGCCATATTGTGGGGTGAGGGGGGAGGATGCGTGAGGATGTCTCAGGCAACAGGGACCCGTCTTCCCTCTTCACCCCTGAGCCCCTCGGCCAGCCCTGACCCCGGGCCTGATCGATCCTTGATCGATGGCTGAACAGCTGGGCTTGGAGCGCCCGCTGGAACGAGCGATGCCGAGTCCCCCACCGCTCCATTCAGCCCCAGCAGCTCCAGGAAGGATGGTCAGATGAGCCCGCTGCAAGCGACCCCCTGCCTGCCCGCCCGCCTGCCTCTCAGCCGCCCGCCCACCAGCGCGGTGTCTTACCTTCTCCGACGAAGTGTGGTGGAAGCCGGGCAGGCACCGGCGAGGCGCTCCTCGTGCCGCGCTCCCACCGGCGACTCTTCTGCTTCTGCTCCGTCCCTGCCGCCCGCGCTGGGTCTCCCCGGAGCGCCGGGAGCCCTCTAGTTGGGCCGGAGCCGCTGGCAGGCTCCCTCGGCTCAGCCCCCGCTCAGCTCTCATGAGCCGCGTGTCAGACCACCGCCATCTTCCGCTTGTTGGTGATGGGAGGAAGCGGCGAGCCAGGCCAGGCCACGGAGGCGGAGAGCTCCACCTGTCCACCCGCCCAGTCCCGCCTCTGCCTAGCTGGGGCCGCTGCCAAGGGGAAGGGGTAGCCGAAGACGCAGACGGTGCGGTGGCCATGCGAGGCGGGCAGCGGAGCCGCCTCCCCATCCCTTTCTCGGCTTTCAGGCCGATGGCACTTCTCGGGAGGGAAAAGCCATGTCTCTGGCCACCACACTTCGTGGTCCCTGCACCCCCCGCCCACCCCAGCACGGCAGCCTAGTCGCATCCCTGCACCCTCTCCCCCAGTTGCAGCCCTACCGGGCGGCTAACTTACCTGGCTTCTGCGGCAAGAGCTGAGGAGCTGGGTTCAGAGCAGGGACCTGTCGGCGTGGCAAGGGATGGGCGGGGCTCCACGTGGTGCATGGCCTCCTCTTCCAGGTTCCCCTGCGACACACCTGGGCCCTTGCCGCGACACAGAAATGTGTCGCGACACACAGTTTGGAAAGCTCTGATCTACAATTACATACAATACAATACATACAGTACAAGACTGGGGGGCGGGATTTGGAGCCGGCAGCCAATCACGTGGGGTGGGGTTTGGAGCTGGGAGCCAATCACATGGGCCGGGGGGCGGGGTTTGGAGCCGGCAGCCAATCACATGGGCCAGGGGCGGGGTTTGGAGCCGGCAGCCAATCACGTGGGCTGGGGGCGGGGTTTGGAGCCGGCAGCCTATCATGTGGGCCGGGGGCGGGGTTTGGAGCCGGCAGCCAATCACGTGGGCCGGGGGGCGGGGACTCCTCATTAGTGTGTCACGAAATTATGGATGGCTAAAAGGCCTGTCACCAACATGAAAAGTTTGGAAAGCCCTGGTCTAGGGACACCTATTTTCATATATAAACATGTATCCACATTCCCCTTATCTCTGTCTGTATGATGCAGCTCCCCAGGGCTAATGAAGATGAGTTACTGCTAGGTTTTTTAACTGGCATGATTCATTTGTTTCTCTCTTTCTCTTTTTTTCCTCCATTGTTGCTAGGATTTAAATAAATCACAAGGATACATTAAACATTGCCTAATCCAGGGGCAATGCCTGGAGGAAAATGTTCTATGTTGCAAACTATTCCTTTCTTTACTTAGAGAAGAACAATGTTTGGGATGAATCAAGCATTGCTCCCTATAGATTCAGAGAGAAACACTTTAGTTGCTGCTTCTGCTCTATATCAAAGATGGGCAATTTTTCAGTGGTTGGGGTCCCCACTTCTGGAAGGTGAAAGGGGCAGAGTTGGCAGGGTCCAGAGGATGAATTTTTTCACATGTGATTCCTCTGTGGACTACAACTCCCAGATTCCTGGCTGGGGAATTCTGACAGTTGAAGTCCATACATCTTAATGTTGTTGAGGTTGAGAAACACTGCCTTATGGTGTAATGCTCTTAACTTAAAAGGTTACACATTTCCTTTGTATCGTATGCTCCTTTAAGAGGAAGCCTGACACTCTTGTAGCTTCCTCAAGATAAATTCTTGACTGTCATCTGCTTCTTTAAAATCAATATTAAAATAAAATACAGCTGTAATGTATTGTTTCTGAGTTTGGTTGTTTGCTTGCAGAAGTTTCATTACCCGGCTGGATAACATCATCACAATGCTAGGGAATCCTTAGAAGCTTGGCACTCAGACAAATCAACTATCAATAGACTTATTTATTTATTTATATTTCAAATTTCATCACTGCCCATATTACTCAAAGAGCAACTCTGGGAGGTTTACAATATATAAACCACATTTATGCACCATTCAAAAGAGACAATAAAAAACCTGGGAAGGAAAATAAAAAGACTAGAACACATTCCCTCCAGCAGCCAACATTCAGATAAGCAGGGATCAACACCAGACAAGCAATCAGTCAGAAAACAATACTCTAATCAAGGAACCACCAAGGAGGGAACCACACCCCCACCAAAACTGGCAAGGCAAGCTACTATATATAAATAGGCAGCAAATCACTAGCACTGATGATGTTACCTAGTTGGGTAATGAAATGTTGGCAAGCAAGCAACCAAGCTCAGAGAACACCAAGAATTCCACAGTTCAACCCTGAGCTATATTCTCTTATATTAGAACTATAATGTTAATACAGTCCAAATATACATATACATATACATATACATATACATATACATATACATATACATATACATATACATATACATACACACACACACACACACACACACACATACACACATACACACATACACACATACACACATACACACATACACACATACACACATACGTACATACAATTTGTTTTGACTGGAGATCCTTCCCTGGATCCAATTTAATGTCCAAGGTTTAATTTTAAAAGTTCCAAGTGCCTTGGGATCATTTAGAAAAAATATCTCTTATAACCTACAAAGACCCTATCCTGCCTTAATTCTCCCTCCTGAATTATACGTATATCAAGCTGAAGGGCACATGGAGGGCTTTTTTTTTAATGGTGGATTCCATCTGAGAAATATCCTTAAATTAATCCTTAAATTTCCCCCCTGTCCCTGTTACTCATTTTGTTTTAATTTTATTACAAGTTACATTGTTTTATTCTTGCTGCTCAGTTGATCTTTTGCTGGATTATTGCCATTGTTTTATTATGTTTTGATTTATCTGTACAAAGACAATGTAGTTTTCGTCACGGAGTAGTTTAAAGCTGCAAGACTGAAGGAATAGCTGAGGGAATTTTAATTTGGAAGAAATTATTAATGACTTTGAATGAAGGCTTTTATTTATAAATGTGTTAAGTTATTTTTGGTGCGCACACACTTTTTTTCCTTCTTGGGGGAAACAC
This sequence comes from Charina bottae, assembly GCA_023362775.1. Lineage (NCBI taxonomy): Eukaryota > Metazoa > Chordata > Lepidosauria > Squamata > Charinaidae > Charina > Charina bottae. Next base: position 80,316,788 of record JALMGJ010000005.1, on the reverse strand, counting down.
AGTGTACCTCTGCAAAAGCCAATCAGCTGGACAAGGGAGAAGAATGGGATTTAATAGGCACAGAAGTGCTTGAGAATGATGCCACCCTCTCCATTTTATTCATCGGTTAAGCTAATCAGGTGGAACTTAATTGATAACATAGGTAAGGAGAATCATCCCTCTACGTACTGTATTGCTCCCTTCTCATAATCAATGGATGGAGTCTGTGGAAATACAATGTGAGCAGTATTTTACTAGAGTCATTACAGAGTTGGCTGGCCTTATAAATTTAATCAGATAAATAAAAGCAAAACAAATGAACAACCAGCTCCCAGATATCATGTTGCAGAACTGACAGGCTGATGGTTGCAGCCTTATTCATAGCTGCAACTGCTTTGCTGAGTGGGTAAGAGATATCACTGGATAGATAAAAATAAAGGGGCAGCATGGTGGCTGAGAAGAGCTGTCCTTCCCCACAACCAGGAGAGTTATCTGGAGTCAACTGAGGCTGCTGCTTCAAGTGGAAGCCATCTGAAGGTTCCTTCCAGTTGAGACAGAAGGAGCCACTCCCGTATCTGGAGGAAATGCTTGATACGGAAAGAAATGCTTGAAGTGGAAGCATGTGCCCTGGCTAGTGTTGTGATAAAGGGAAAGACACCCTTGAGTCACACTCGTTTCCTGGTGAGGATAGGGACACCTCCATGGAAGTGTTTTTTCACTGTGTTTTTTGCTGGGAAGATTTTCAAATTGCCAGGCTGGTCTATAGCCTTGGAATTTCTCCCATTCAAGGACTTATCAGAACCTACCTGGCTTAGCTTCTAAGCCCAGATGAGGTTGGCCAGATGCTGCCACTTTCTGAGACAGTGTTGTGATCCTTTTTCAAGGAAGGAAGGAAGGAAGGAAGGAAGGAAGGAAGGAAGGAAGGAAGGAAGGAAGGAAGGAAGGAAGGAAGGAAGGAAGGAAGGAAGGATTTTTTTTTTTGCCATTGAGGCTTGTTGCTACTTAGGATTTGGGGGGGGTATTTATTTTATTTTATTGATGCTTCTATTCTTCTTTCCTTTTCTTCTGTTATTTTTTTTATGAATCCCTTTTCAGTAAATCATTGAAGGTTTGAATGGAATTAATGTAGGATTTAGTCAAATTGTTAGCTTTGAGAACAATTTTCCCTGATGTCTTGCACTGGGGGAAATCTGACTGAAGTTTATTCTGGGGAGGCAGGAAAACTTGCATGCACTTAGATTTCTACATCTTTTTAAGGGGAGGTGGTGCCTCATTACTGGCCCTGGATCCATCCCCTGCTTGGGTTGGGGAGAGGAGCCTATCATGTAAATTTTAAACCTCTAATCCTGGGGTTGTTAGATTTAGCCCCAAACAGACTCATTCTCTCTTGCCCTACCCTACAGGTCTGTATCTCAGGTTTGTACCACCTAACTATCCAGCACTAGTGGACCTTTCTGGTGGAAGACCTATTTTGCTGTCCCACTGAAAATTCCTCCTCTAAATACCTCTGGGACTTGAGAGAAATATAAAATTTGTTATTATTAACAAAAGATCAACAATCTTAAACCCATAAACATATGTTAGACCTTTCCTGTATTAGTTAACAAAATTTCTGACATAACTACCTGCAAGAAATGAAAATATATTTTTAGCAAGCTAAATGGAAACCACTTGCTATAGGAAGCTTTGCGGTTAGAGATGAAACTAATGAGCAATGCTTGAGGTAGAGACCTTCCTTACAAGGAAATAAATAGATAGAGGGGAGGGGGAGGTAAAAGGTGAGTAGGGGGAGATGTAAACAAAGGCGGGACAATTGAGGCAGACGGTATAGGCTGTTCACTCCTGACTACCCAGCTTATGGGTAAAAGGAGGAGGGCTAAAGCGTCCGGGCAAAGGGCTATAAAAGATGAGCTCTAATTGTTGCTGGGTGTGGCTCCTCCCTAGTGCGACTTGTTTTCTAGCACAGTGGAGTCCACCAGCTCTTTGCAAACAGCTTGAAAAATAAAAATCTTTTGTTTCTATCTGCCTTTTGACTTGACTCATATCTGACCAATTGGGGGCTCGTCTGGGATACCTGAACGGCGTCCAGTAAGTCTGGGCACTGGCCCCCACTATGGGAGGCATGCCCTACTGATTTCAGTAGTCCAATGTGGGCCTCCTGAGCCTTAGACCCTGGCGCCCGTGAAGGAACCAGACAACAAAAAGAGGAGTCAAAAGGAGAAACAAAAGGCTGTAGGGACCCAGGTAAGAGGGTTGCGCAAAGCGCATGGAATTCCTTGCCTGGGCCCTAAGCCAGCCGGCAGCTCAAGTCTGAAAATCCCCCCGGAGACAAATTACCGGGCAACTTCGTGCACGGACCCAGGTACGAGGGTTGTGCAAAACGCATGGAATGCCTCACCTGGGCGGTAGGGTTCTGGTTGGGTAGGCCTGTAAGATTCTTGAGACCGGTGTGATTTGAGATGCCCCAAGGGCCATTAGGGATGGCAAGGCGAAGTGAGTGTGGAGTTCAAACTTGTGGTTCCGAATCCTCGCGAGAGGACCGGCCGGGTGCGAACGAAGTGGTTGGTGTGTGATAATTGGGTCTCAGTAGAAGAAGAATAACCTTTAAAAGTAGCCAGCGCGGGCTGGGAGGTTATTGAGAATTAGGACCTTACATTTGTCCGGTGAACAAGTCCAGCGACTGCTGGAGGCCCTGGTTCTAAGAAGGGAGGCCCTGGAAATACGGTCAATAGGGGATAGGCTGGATAGTTAAACCAACCATGGGAGGAGCCTCGAGTGTGGGGAAGGAAAGGTGCACTAAGAATATATGGAAAAATCCAACGTTGAGAATAGATAAGGACGGTCCTATAGGTCAGATGTTAGATAATTGGGATAAACCACCGTACAAACTTATGGTGGACAAATTATATGGTAAACCTGTGTTGTTATGTGTGGTGGGAGGATGATAATGCCTCCTGGCCAAGGGAAGGATCAAATGATTATTTTAGGTGTCATGATTTATATGACTATGTGAAACAAAAGTCATGTAAATCTTTAGAAAATGAATTATATTATGCCCTCATCTGGACTCTGGACAAATGGCCGGAGGCAAGTGGGGAAAATAAGAAGGCAATCAAGAAAATGATTTATAATTTGGAAACTGTAAAAGAGGAACCAACTTAGAAATAAGAAATTTCAAAAAGGATATGAAAATATTAATTGAAGATCCAATTGGACTGGCTAAACAACTAGATCAGTTCTTGGGACCAAATGTATATACCTGGGCAGAACTTATGTCCATAATGGGCATTTTGTCCTCTGGAGAGGAAAGGGGAATGATCAGGCGTGCAGCCATGACCGAGTGGGAAAGGCGCAACCCACCCAGCCAGAATGCAGTGCCAGCAGATCAAAAGTTTCCCCTTAATGACCCCAATTGGAATAATCAAATGGCAGCAGACAGAACTAACATGAGAGATTTGAGATGGTATAAAAGAAGCTGCCCCAAAACCACAAAACTTTGCTAAGACTTTTGATACTGAGCAACAAAAAGAGGAAGCACCCTCAGTCTTCTTACAAAAACTGAGAGACAAAATGAGAAAATATTCAGAGATGAATCCTGACGATGTTGTGGCACAAGGTTTACTGAAAGTAGGCTTTGTGACTAAAGCATGGTCAGATATTAGGAAGATAAGACAGAGAGATGGAGTGAAAGGCCACTGGAAGAATTGTTAAGAGAGGCCCAAAAATTATATGTTAAAAGAGAGGAAGAAAAACAGAAAACCATGGCTAGAATGATGGTTAACAATGTAGAAAATATTGTAGTAAAGAAATTAGGAAGTGTAGAGAGAGGATTAAAGGCCCAAGTTTAGATCATGGGAGGAGTGGGTAAAACAAGCCCTAAACATCTATGTTAACAATAAAAAGCCTTTGCCAGAGGAGGAGTCGGAATATGCTCAGTGTTGGGTAAAATCTACCACCCTGATAAAGCACCAGTGTGTTTTTGTTTGTGAGTATTTGTCTTTTTGGATTTGTCTGTATATTTTGTGCACAGTGAAAACATATTGCTTCTACTTTGAAAAAAAAAGACTTTTGTGGTCTGGGGTGTATGTGTGTTTCCTCCCTGTTTCTACCCCCCCTCCTTCTGTCTGTCTTTAGTCTGCTGGTTACAGGCTTGAGGAGGAAGGGAGGGAGGGGGAAAAGGGGGAGTCCGGAGGAGCTACTAAGATAGAGTTGACAGGCAAACTGGAGACTATGCTAAAAGTACTTTCTCTTGTACTGTGTTTACTGTCTGCACCCACTGATTAGACAGATATTGAAATGAATTTGTGAAATTGAGATGGTTTAAGACAAGGGTCGGAAATGGCGGCTCTTGAGCCAGATCTGGCTCTTTGGCCCCTTGAGTCTGGCTCCGCAGCTGAACTCACCCCCACCCCTTCCACGCGATTGGATCCCGCCCCCAAACTCCGCGGCTCTCCCGCCCTGCCCCAGCCCCACCCCCCACTTCCCAGCCACCCACAAAGCTTCCCCCGCGCCCCGACTCCTCCCGGAAACCACCTTCGGGGCCGCCGCTCGCCGACCCTCACCTGCCTGGCAGTCCGTAGACACAGGGCCGCGACCGGCAATGGAACGCCGCCGAAAGCCCCCCCGCGCCGCCGCGCTCGACCAATGACAGCGTGCCGCCTGCGCCCCAACGTTCGGCTCCGAACGCGGAGTATCTCCTGCCACTTCCGCTTCCCCGGAACGCCGCCACCTTAAAGGGGCCACGCGCTTATTCCGCGCGCCGCCTCCAGGTCGCAGGTAGATGACGCCCAGCGAGGAGGTTCCGTGCGCGAAGGGCAGGAAGCCCAAGGCGTCGATCCGGACCGGGCGGTTGGAGACAGCTGCGACTCTAGCGAAGTCCAGCCAGAGAAGCAAATTCCATCCAGGGGGGGATTCGCTGGCTAAGCCTAAGGAAGCGATTTCCCCTCTGCGAGGACCAGCGCGGGCGGGTGGGCTAATGCCGGGTTTCTCAACGTCAGCGACCTTAAAATGGGTGGACTCCAACTCCCAGAATGCTGGCTGGGGAATTCTGGGAGTTGGAGTCCACGCATCTTAGCCCCCTCCGGCAAGATTGCGGTGTGCAAAAATTTGGAAAAGCGATGAAAAAACTACAGCGGAAGGCCAGATTATTAAATTAACTGGACTCGCAGACAAGGCGGAGCTGGCCAGTCTGTTCGGAGGAAAAATGATCAAGAGTTTCTTTCAGGGCTAGAAACCTGATAGGGGCTTTTTGCTGAAAGAAGAAAAGACCAAAAACGAATTATCCATGGCCATTCCGACGCTCAGATGATTTATGCGGGTGCGCGCACGTGCTAATGCCTTGGGTCTGTGATCTCTCCCCCCGCCCCCGTAACCCCGACTTTCCCCTGAAACTCTTGCTCCTATTTCACCGGAAGGGGGACAGACAGGGCTGTCGGTGACCCAGGCTGGAAATCTGGACTCCGCGGACGACCATCCCGCCTGGGACTCACAGCAAGGGGGAGCGGAGCAGAGCAACAGGGCCAGGCGGGCAGAAAGAGGTGGAGGCGGAGCTGGGCCTGCCGGTATATTGTCTACCGGGCTTAACCCCTCGCGTGCTGTGGGCAGTACGAGGGGCAGAGACAGCGGGGCGGGCTATGGAGATGGTAAGGGGATCCCAGCTGGGGGGAAAGGGGAGAAACTTGGAAAAGGCATCGGAGGGCATACCTGGTTGACCACACATAGCGCTACGGCTTGCCTGTGCAGCCCAGCAGAATCTGGAGAAGACCAGGCCATACTTTCCCCGGGGGGTGGGCGGGCAGGGAGATGGGGAGCCGAGCTCCCAGCCCAGGGGTGGGGAGGAGGAGGCGGCCGAGGATCTAAAACGCGCGCCCTGGAGCAGGGAGGGAGGGGAGAAGGCGCGCCTCAAGGCTGCTTGGAGAAGCTGCGCCCTGGCTGGGTTTGGGGACGGTGGCGTTTGGAGAGGGCAAATGTTCCCCTGCTTCCCAGAGCTCTGAGCCAGGCTCCTTCATGCAAAGATGCAGACTTTTCCGCTACAATCCGCCCCTTTGAAGGTGTCCTGAGAATTTTCCATTTGACAGAAGTAGACTAACAGCTCCGCCCCCCATCCCCCCATTTTGTCTTTTAAGCCAGCAGGTCCGTAATTGATCCCCCTACACCAGGCATGGCGGCAGGCGTGGCGGCCCCCCAGTGCACGCCATTGGCTCCTGCCCCCAAACCCCGCCCCTTCCACGTGATTGGTCCCCGCCCGCAAACCCCGCCCCCTTCCACGCGATTGGCCCCCGCCCGCAAACCCCGCCCCCTTCCACACGATTGGCCCCCGCCCGCAAACCCCACCCCCTGGCTCTCGAGCATTTCAAAATGTGCACGAGCATGTCAAAATGGCTCCTGGCATAAAAAGTTTGCCGACCCCTGGTTTAAGAGAAAGTCGAAATGAGAGAGAGAAGGAAGGAGAAAAGGGAATGTATGTGCAAACACTAGATGAGGGAGTTAGATTTTTTGTGGAAGAGGTGGCGAGGAGCATAAACAAAGGTGAAGGGATTTAGGGAAGAGTGGGTTTCCAAACCTTTGGAAATAGGAGTGGAGGATTTGTTAGTGAAAAGCTGGCAACAGGCTGGGGCAAATGAGATGCCTCTAAAAACAAAGTGCATCTCCCTTGTGTTTCCCCAGTCCTTACAGCAAATTTAAACAGGGAAGGTTGTGTGAGTTGTTTACTGAAGCGGCCAGATGTTTTAACAAGGCATTGCTCCTTTAAATACAGTGGCACTTGCAATGCTGGAAGCATTGAGAAAACAGTGCAAAAGCCCTGTTCTAACAACATTGGCATGTGCAGGGCAGAGAGTTTTTACCCTCCGCTTTTTATATGTGCAGATTCTCCCATAAACGTGTTTTGTTAATGTTAAGGGCTGGTGTGAGTTTTTATGTGTGTGTTTGTTTGGGAAAATTATGTGAGTCTGTCTCTTTAAACACCAGATCTTTCTACGGTGGTAAAGATGCAGGTCCTGGCCATGCCTCCTGTAAATTTTGGTGTGTTTTTGTGTATTGTCATTTGTACAAACTTGTATGTGATATAATAAGGAAACTGAGAACTTCCTACCTCACCCAAGCCCCCCTTCTTGTTGAAGCTGCTTGAGGGTGAACTAAGGAGAAAAAGAAGGGAGGACAGAAGTGAAACACAATGCTACCACAGAAAATCCCTTTTCCCATTTCTTTAGGATTTTCCTTCTTTTATAATATAGTTTTTTAACTTTGCACCAAGATAAACTTGTAAGCTTCTTGTTTAAGTCTTTTCCTGTGGCTACTGCTGTTGGTGAAAATGGTTTTTTTTAGCTGTTCCTGTTAAGAAACAGCGGTTGCATCTTTCTATATAGTAAGAGGGACCAATGTTCAGCTTTTAGCCCTACAGGCTTAACATGTGGACTCAGATCAAGGGACACGTTTTAATCCTAAAGTATTGTAACATGTTATGAGAGGAATAGGAGTAGCATGGGATTTTAACACCCTGTGGAACCCGCCCTCTTCTGGAAAAGTGGAATGTATGAACCAGATTCTAAAGAAGCTTTTGTTGTTTATTCGTTCAGTCGTTTCCGACTCTTAGTGACTTCATGGACCAGTCCACGCCAGAGCTTTCTGTCGGCCGTCACCATCCCCAGCTCCCCCATGGTTGAGTCCGTCACCTCCAGAATACCATCCATCCATCTTGCCCTTGGTCGGCCCCTCTTCCTTTTGCCTTCCACTTTCCCTAGCATCAGCTTCTTCTCCAGGGTATCCTGTCTTCTCATTATGTGGCCAAAGTACTTCAGTTTTGCCTTTAATATCATTCCCTCAAGTGAGCAGTCTGGCTTGATTTCCTGGAGTATGGACTGGTTTGATCTTCTTGCAGTCCAAGGCACTCTCAGAATTTTCCTCCAACACCACAGTTCAAAAGCATCTATCTTCCTTCGCTCAGCCTTCCTTATGGTCCAGCTCTCGCAGCCATAGGTTACTACAGGGAATACCATTGCTTTAACTATGCGGACCTTTGTTGTCAGTGTGATGTCTCTGCTCTTAACTATTTTATCAAGATTTGCCATTGCTCTCCTCCCAAGAAGTAGACGTCTTCTGATTTCCTGGCTGCAGTCAGCGTCTGCAGTAATCTTTGCGCCTAGAAATACAAAGTCTGTCACTGCCTCCACTTTTCCTCCCTCTATTTGCCAGTCATCAATCAAGCTGGTTGCCATAATCTTGGTTTTTTTGAGGTTTAACTGCAACCCAGCTTTTGCACTTTCTTCTTTCACCTTCGTCATAAGGCTCCTCAACTCCTCCTCGCTTTCAACTTCTAAAGAAGCATTTATCAAAATTGATTTTAGAAAATAAGTTACCTTGAACTAATGTTTACCTTTAGTATTGTTGAGAATTAAGACAAACCCTAGAAGGGATGTGGGAATTTCGCCATATGAAATGTATCTAGCAAATCCAGGAACGCTGCCACAATTAGAAAACAAGGATGTATTTTTAAAGAACTATATACTGGGGTTGTCCTCTTCTTTGTCTTTCCTCAGACAGAAAGGTCTGTTGGCACAGACCCCACCACTTGAATTTGCAGTCCAGCATATTAAACCAGGAGAGCGGGTCCTGATAAAGTCCTGGAAGGAGTTGAAACTGCAACCCGAGTGGGAAGGTCCGTTCCAGGTGTTGCTCACAACAGAGAACACTGTACGAATGGCTGAAAAAGGCTGGACTCATTATACCAGGATAAAAGGGCCAGTGGACAAACCAACTCCAGAGTGGAGGGTGAAACCCAGAGAGAACCTGATGAAAATAAAGTTATACAAAAAAGTGGTGATGCTTGAATATGGGGTACCAAGGGGGGTGCCTGATGAATTTAAAGCCAGGAATCAGATTTTAGCAGGGTTTGAATCTCTTTTCTTCTGGTGGGTGACAACCAATAAAATGTGGATTGCATATAATCAACAAAGGTTTATGCATTACACCAGGGATGCTGTAAAAGGGATCTCAGAGCAATTGGATGCCACAAGTAGAATGGCTTGGGAAAATAGAATGGTACTTAAAACCCTCTCCCTATGGTGACACTCTCATGTTAATGAGAGATGGTGATAGTTGGGTGCATGATGATGGTTGGGAGTATGAGACTATGTATCCACAATTAGGGAGTTCAGACGAGCCAAGGCCATGTTATAACAATTAGAAAGTTCAGAGAAAACAAGATCATGCAAAGAACAACCAAATAAAAAGAGAAAAATGGGAAATAGTGTTAATAATAGTATAAAGAAGAAAAAGGGTGGATTGAGAGAAATATAAAATTCGTTATTATTAACAAAAGATCAATAATCTTAAACCCATAAACATATGTTAGACCTTTCCTGTATTAGGCTGTTCACTCCTGACTACCCAGCCTATGGGTAAAAGGAGGAGGGCTAAAGCGTCCGGGCAAAGGGCTATAAAAGATGAGCTCCATTTGTTGCTGGGTGTGGCTCCTCCCTAGTGCGACTTGTTTTCTAGCACAGTGGAGTCCACCAGCTCTTTGAAAACAGCTTGAAAAATAAAAATCTTTTGTTTCTATCTGCCTTTTGACTTGACTCATATCTGACAGACTGAAGTCACTCCTTAGCCAGGATTGCAGACTGAATGCCAAAGATAAAACCAGGTCAGGCTAATTTTAACATTTGGCCAATGCTGCTGACATTTGTTAAATTAAGAAAAGCTTTGTTTTAATATAGCACTCCTGATTTATGCCCCATATCCCTGAAAGCAGCATGTGGCCTGAAGGCCTTAATTTCTATATCCATGAAATTCAGTGAGGGCATGTTCTTAGAAACATGGGGCTACTTCTCCTCTTTTCTTTCCTACGTCTCCATAATGACAGATTGTTCCCTGTCGCTGCGTTTGCCTATTGGAAGAGTTTGAGGAAGAATTTGATGGGGGGCAGGTGGTATTTACAGCAGCATTCTCACATTTTTGAACTATACAATTTTTTTGGAAAAGATTGTTATAGGAGGGAATATCCACTTTTAACACTCAGAAATTATTCTGCAAAACAAATCAATATGAGCGAATGCTTTCTAATCTGATAATGGCATTTTATTTTCATGGATTCTTTAAGTATTGTTTGCACTAGTTAGCCCAGTCTTCCTGCAAGGAGTTCAGAACTGTGTGATTATTTGAGAAATGCTCTGAACATGTTAGAGTTTATAATTCTTTAAAGGGGGGGGGGGGGTAGGAAAAATCTCATTATCTGCAGTCTTTTACATATTTACTGTATTAGGCAGCCAAACCAATTGAGCTTCCATCTGAGTAAACGTGATTGGAATTGGACTTTAAATTACAATGTTCTTGTTCAAATTTGGCTGAGAACCTATTTAGTCTGGAAGGAGGAACGCTAAACAGAGAAAAGCAAACCTCCACCCAATGTTTTTAGCAACAGGTTTCCATCATACGTATTCCAGATTGAATCCCACTGCTAAAAAGAAGGAAACCCAATAGGACCACAGTTGTAATTAAACAGCAAGCTGTAGCATGGAAAACTGCTTATAAAGTGAAATTATTATTGAATTAATACTATGATATTTATCATATTATTGATAGATTCTTGGGGTTATCTATGATGAATGAGAATGGCACACAGTGATAGCCATTGCTCCTGAGATCATAAATTCTGAAGCTGTGGCTTGAAGGTTTATAGGCAAGGAAAGCTTTCACTGCCTCACACATCCTTCACTGTGAAATTGCACTACTCTTTTTCAGATATAGCTATAGCAATGTTATTTTTCCTTTTTGTTATGGTCTCAAAATTCAGCTTTGTTAGAATGTATACAGAGAAAGAAAACACTGTTATCATATCTAAGTGTTTTCCAGGCTTTGGGCTCCAAATCTTCATTTATCTGAAAAAGTTACAAAGTTGATCAGTATGGAATTGATCAAACAGGGCAATATAGGCTGCATGTGTATGCTTTTTCTCTGATGGTATAAAAGAGAGTGATTTTAATTGCTGTTCAGCGGACATGGAATTCCTGAAATATGTGAATGGCCTACTCACAATTTAGTTCTAACAGTAGAAATGAATGTTTGAAATGAATAAACATGAAATGTAGTTTCAGCAACTGTAATGTTTCCAGTTCAATCAGTCAACTTAAAATAGATGTAGTATCTTCACATTCCTTGTCAGTAATCAGGCTGCCTTTCAAACTTACATACAAACATACCCATCACGCTCTTTCCTTTCAGGGTAAACAACATTATGCAGAGCGCAGTAAAGGAATAAGAAATAGTAACCCAAAGAAATTAAACACATGAGATAAGGAAAAGAAAAAAAAGAAAAAAAGAATTGTGGATTAATCAGCATGGGAACAGTAAAAATGTTACTCTAATGTTGGAAGATAGTGTGGCCTCAGATTTAGCATCTTGGATGCTATACTTGTCTGTATTCTGTTTACGAACAGGCTTTCTATCAATGCTATGGAAAGACTGATCAATATTTTTCTGTGTAGTCAGGACTTAATAATTTGCCTAAAAATTAGACTGAACGATTTTCTATATATAACAAATGTTTTTGTTTTCTTTTTTTTCTGTTTGTCTTTGAGTATTCTCTTAATCTCCCTCCTGCCACCCTTGTATATTAAACAATAATAAACTCTTTCCTCTGCTTTGATTTTTCAATTAAAATCTGCCTGAAGCTATTTGCTAAGGCTGGAATGGAAATATTTATCTTAAAATTAGCTTTTAATCAACAGACATTTAGGTAGTGTTAAAGAAGGAGACACATTTCTTCAGAGTTTTCAGGACCATTTTGAGTAACCAATACACCCACCGTCATACACCGTCACTTAAACAGTGTCTGCCTGTTGCAGATATCTGTATTGAGTGCAAATATCTGTAGGAGAAAAGCTTTAGTGCATTCCATTGTACATGCAAGAATGAAAGGGGTGGAGTTTGCATCATGATGCCACAGCTTATGGATTCATCCTTATCCCCACCAATAAATGCCTATGCTTTTGCACGCCTTTGTGCTGAAGGAATAGAGGTCTGCAAGAGTTGCTTTTCATCTTGTTTCATTTTTGGTAAAAAGTCTGCCTGAAAATATGTGCACATTTTTTGTACACAATGTTCCCTCATGTGAGGTATTTTTACTAACAGTTCTTGGTCTAGACACTGCTTCACAACATTCAGAAAAATGCAAAAATCAAAGAATAACAGATTTCTCAAACAGGTTGACCAAAATCAAAGTGAAACACTTGAATTCCTATTCAGAGAGAATTTCTACAGTGAGGCTGTAGAAAATCTTGGCCTGTAAGCCTTTAAAAGAAAACTACTCCAAATCTAGTCTGGAATGAATGGGCTAATAGCCTTATTCTGGATAGAGCAATTTCTTATCACCATTTTATGGTGTTCTGAGCCTCTGAACAAACATTCTGTGTATTGCTTCCCATGACTTTTGATCTTGTTTTGAGAAAATATAACTTTGGGGTAGATTTATGGCACAATAGAAACTGTCAAGAGAGAAAACCAGAATTGGAAGCATACATCCTGTACTTTTATATCTTCATGTTTCCCTGAGAACTCAAGGTGATACAGACAAAAATCAAATTTACCTCAATTTCTCTTGAAATGTATCTTGGGCTGAGAGATCATGGGAGAGATCCCATAGGCTCCTTGGTTTAGTGAAGACTTGAACCTAGATCTCCCAGCTTCTAATTTCTGTTTTTTTCTGGGCCTCATAGATTCACGGAACAAATGGGTTATATAAAGTCTTTTGATCAATGGAAATATTAACAGTTCCTGACAGAACACTGTAAATGAATATGTGAGTAATGTAGGCTGACCATATTTCCTTCAGACAAAAGCAGGACGGAGTCTTATGTAATATTCCGTATTCATGAAAAAGACAGGGATCCCCGCCCCCAGTCTGCGCAATTGGCTCCCGCCTGCAAACCCCGCCCCTGGTCCGCACAATTGGCTTTTGCCTGCAAACCCCGCCCCCCAGTCCATGTGATTGGCTCCTGCCTACAAACCCCGCCCCCAGGCCCTCCTTTGCCATGCACTGATAGGCAGGAGGGCTTCCTCTTCTGGGCTGCCTCCAATCGGCAGCTCTGGCTCGGATCCTCCTTCCGCGCCATTCCCGCCAGGTTTAAAAAATGGGACAAATTTGAGATTGTTATGAAAATGACAGGATGCTTGAAAAATGCTTAAAAAACGGAACTGTCCTGTTCAAAATGGGACGTATGGTCAGCCTAGAGTAATGTGAATTATAAAACACTACTTTTTCATTTGGAACACTACTTTGAACATTTACTTATTGTTTCCCTTCAGGTTTAGTTTAGTTCTTTCATTCCAAGGTGCGGTATGTAAAGTGCTTGATTTATAGATTTAAAAAAAAGTGTTAAGAGGAATAAGACAAAAATGAGGATTTACAAGGAGAGGAAAATGTGTATTTTTCATTGAGTCTCTCACGAAAGTCATGGGCAAAATTATGTCAGCAAGCAGCTAGGAAATGCTGCTGCTGTGAACATGAAAGCAGCTTCAGGACCTGAAATTGGAAGCCCTTGGGCACCCTCAGCGAGTGACTCTGCCTGACGACCCCTGACCAGCCTGATGTTCTGTGAAGAGTGCTGCTCAAACACAAGCCCTTGCCATCTTTCCAGAGAGTAGGCAGCGTAGGGGTTCTTTGCATGGACAGCTAACATAGTTTGAATGGCTTAAAGAAAGCCATTCAACAGGAGCAACTCAGTAAAACCTGGGCTTGTTTGCGCTAACAGACAGCAAGAAAACAAAGGTTTCTCTTTAAATCAGTGTTTCTCAACGTTGGCAACATTAAGATGTGCGGACTTCAACTCTCAGAAGTTGAAGTCCACACATCCTAAAGTTGCCAAGGTTGAGAAAGACTGTAGTGGGGTTGATAGATTGCAGTCTGGAAATTCCATTGATAGGATTCACATATGGTGCTAAATCATTATTAACAATCGAAGAGAATATTTGTAGCTCAGGGTTGAACTGTGGAGTCCTTGGTGCTCTCTGAGCCTTGTTGTTTTCTTGCAGACGTTTCATTGCCAGGCTAGGCAACATCTTCAGTGCGAAAAGGGAGTGGAACTTGCTCTCTGTTTATATACCCTGGCTTGTCCTGCCTGTGTTGGTGGGGGTGTTGTACTCTTCTTTGTAGTACCTTGATTGGGTTGTTGTTTGCTGCTTGGTTGATTGACTGAGTTAATAGTTCCTTGATAACAGATCCATACTATGGGTTGTATGCGTGGGAGTGCTATCCTTTCTAGACGTTGCATTACTATCTCTGCTATGAGTCCTGAGAGTGGTGATCCCATAGGTGTTCCTTTGATTTGTTGGTATATTTGTCCATCAAACTGAAAGTAGGTGGTGAGGCAGAGGTTGATGAGGTCCATGTTTCTGGGTATTTTGATCTTGGTGTAGAAAAGACGTCTAGAAAAGATAGCACTCCCATGCATACAACCCAAAGTATGGATCCGGTATGTAGATGACACCTTCGTCATAATAAAAAAGGATCAACTGGAGGAAACACATGAAACCATCAACAACATCTTCAAAGGAATAAAATTCACAAGGGAAGAAGAAAACAACAACACACTACCCTTCTTGGACATCCTCATCAGTAGAAGAAATGATGGCATTCTAGAAACACAAGTCTACCAGAAATCTACCCACACTAACCAAGTGCTCCACTACCAAAGCAATAACCCAACCTCCCACAAGAGGAGCTGTGTAAGAACACTATTCAGATGAGCACAAATGCATTGCAGCAACCCAGAACACCAGAAAAAGGAAATAGACCACTTATATAGCATCTTCCAGCAAAATGGATACCCACACAACTTTATCAAAAAGTGCCTGACCACTCAACCCACCACAGCAAAACCAACAGAAGCTATAAAAAGGATAACACTACAATACATCAGAAACATCTCAGAAACTACCAACAGACTGTTACAACCACATGGCATCACTGTAGCACATAAACCAACCAAAACCCTTCAGAACAACTTAAGTAACCCAAAAGACCCAGTAGCCCAAGAAGAAAAAACAGGAGTTACCTAAAACATACAGTGTAAGGACTGTAACAGCCAATATGTAGGACAGACGGGCAGAAGACTAGCAGAGCGCATCCACGAACACCAACTAGCAGTCAGAAGACACGATGAAAACTCCTTAATCTCACAACACATGGACAGACTCAACCATACTTTCAACTGGGAAACTGTGAGCATCCTATGTGGGGTGTTGCTGGCTTTTGGGGTTCCAGGCGCTGATTAATCCAAACAACGTGTTTTAAGGCTAACAATATCTTTATTGATAGCATAAGGCAATAATGGATGTATTCATTGCAAAAAGGAAAAAACAAAGCATACGCAGAGTTCCATCAACAGATGTGAGGAAAGAAAAATCATGGTCTATGCAAAGACCAGGCGTAGTTACAGTACAGAAACAAAGTACATGTAGATAGCAGTCAAAAAAAGCATAGAATTGAGTGAGTGAGATGAGTACCCATAGTTCATAGTTGACTTATACCCATGGTTCAACATTCTGATTGGCTAATGTGGGCTAGGCCAGGGGTCGACAAACTTTTTTTGCCGGGAGCCATTTTGACATGCTCGTGCACATTTTGAAGTGCTCGAGAGCCAGGGGGCGGGGTTTGCGGGCGGGGGCCAATCGCGTGGAAGGGGCAGGGGTTTGCGGGTGGGAGGCAATCGCGTGGAAGGGGGCGGGTTTTGCGGGCGGGAGCCAATCGCATGGAAGGGGACGGGGTTTGCGGGCGGGAGCCAATTGCGTGGAAGGGGGCGGGGGGCTCACAGAGGGAGGGGGTGCAGCCAGCGGCTCCGCGCAGCCAGCGGCTCCGCGAACCTGGCCCGGCCGCCCCACTGGGAGTGGCGGAGAAACAGCTGCCACCCTCCGCTCCCCAGAATATCGTGGGGCAAAGGGAAACCTGCCCAGAGGGGTCATCAGGAGCACAGGATCCGGCCCCAGCCCAGCCCGGCCTGCAGCTTCGGCGCTCTCCCCTCGCCATTGCGAAAGTCCCAGGCGACGGCGGGGGCATGTTCGACCTGCTTGTGCAGCACGGGGCGGCCGCCCCCGGAGACTCTGCGGCCCCCCAGCTGCAGCTCTTCCACCGCCTCTCCTCCTCTCTGGCAGCCGGGGGGCCGCAGAGTCTCCGGGGGCGGCCGCCCCGTGCTGCACGAGCAGGTCGAACATGTCCCCGCCATCGCCTGGGACTTTCGCGATGGCGAGGGGGAGGGCGCCGAAGCTGTGGGCCGGGCTGGGCTGGGGCCGGATCCTGTGCTCCTGATGACCCCTCCGGGCAGGTTTCCCTTTGTCGTGGGGCACATCCTCCGCCACCGCCGCGGCCAAGAAGGCGAGAAGGGGAAAGGCCTTCGCCAGCGCCTGACGTCAAGGGCGGCATTCGGCGCGGCACCCTCCCGCCCCATCAATCCCCCCACCCCGCCATTCGGCATCCCAGGCTCTTCACCCTGCGCCACCCTGCCGCTCGCATCCCGGGCGGGCGAGGCAGGGAGAGAACGGGAGACGGAGGGGCGCCGTCTCCGGCTTCTGCGCCCCTTCAGGCCCGTCTCTGCGAGGCCCGGCGCGGCAGGGAGGCGCTGCTGGCCTACCCGGAGGGCCTCCCATGGCTGCTTCTCCAAGGTGGGTTGCAGAGCGCGTGCTGCGCCCACGGGAACGCCTGGTCCCTCCGCTCCCTCCAGCTCCGCCAGCAGCGCCGCCCTCCCCATCCTGCCGCCTGGAAAACCTCCGCCGGCTCCGTCCCCCCGCCGCCACCGCCCCAGCCAGGCCCCCTGCGCCGCCCTGCCACTCGCATCCCGGGACGCGGCGCTGTCGGAGGCGGCACAGGAGCGGCTGCAGGGGCAACGTGTGTGCGTGAGAGTCAGCTCCGGGGGTTGCGGGGAGAAGGAGGCTGTGTTTCCCCCCTTTGGGTTGCAAACGGCCTTGCATGCGGGCCTGATCAAAGCCAAAACGCTTTTTTTTTTTGGAAACGCGGTGCAGGAGCGGCTGCAGGGGCAACGTGTGTGCGTAAGAGTCAGCTCCGGGGGTTGCGGGGAGGGGGAGGCTGTGTTTTCCCCCTTTGGGTTGCAAACGGCCTTGCATGTGGGCCTGATCAAAGCCAAAACGCTTTTTTTTTTTTGAAACACGGCGCAGGAGCGGCTGCAGGGGCAACGTGTGTGCGTGAGAGTCAGCTCCGGGGGTTGCGGGGAGGGGGAGGCTGTGTTTCCCCCCTTTGGGTTGCAAACGGCCTTGCATGCGGGCCTGATCCATGTTGCTGCCATCATTTTAAAAAACAAATGGCACTTGTGGGGGGGGGGAAGGCATCTTGTATTAATTTTAGGGGGGGGAAGGAGGCAAAGGCGAGAGAGCAATAGGCGCATGGAAGTTTTGAAGAGAGAGTGACCAATTCTTGAACGCGAAAGGTCCACGTTGGAAGATGGAGATCCACAGGGGTGGTTGTCAAGACAGGAATTCAGACCTAGAAATCCTATGTTGGGCTCGGGGCCAGCGAGGAGGAGGGAGAAGGAAGAGGAGACAGAAGGGGAAACGGAGAAGGAATTTTTAGGAAAAGGGAAAAGAGAGAAACGCGGAAACGCGGCCCAGGACGCGGCGCGTGAGAGTCAGCTCCGGGGGTTGCGGGGAGGGGGAGGCTGTGTTTCCCCCCTTTGGGTTGCAAATGGCCTTGCATGTAAGGCCGTTTGCAACCCAAAGGGGGGAAACACAGCCTCCCCCTCCCCGCAACCCCCAGAGCTGACTCTCACGCACACACGTTGCCCCTGCAGCCGCTCCTGCACCGTGTTTAAAAAAAAAAAGCGTTTTGGCTTTGATCAGGCCCGCATGCAAGGCCATTTGCAACCCAAAGGGGGGAAACACAGCCTCCCCCTCCCCGCAACCCCCGGAGCTGACTCTCACGCACACACGTTGCCCCTGCAGCCGCTCCTGTGCCGCGTTTCAAAAAAAAAAAGCATTTTGGCTTTGATCAAGCCCGCATGCAAGGCTGTTTGCAACCCAAAGGGGGGAAACACAGCCTCCCCCTCCCCACAACCCCCGGAGCTGACTCTCACACACACACGTTGCCCCTGCAGCCGCTCCTGCACCGTGTTTAAAAAAAAAAAGCGTTTTGGCTTTGATCAGGCCCGCATGCAAGGCTGTTTGCAACCCAAAGGGGGGAAACACAGCCTCCCCCTCCCCGCAACCCCCGGAGCTGACTCTCACACACACACGTTGCCCCTGCAGCCGCTCCTGCACCGTGTTTAAAAAAAAAAAGCGTTTTGGCTTTGATCAGGCCCGCATGCAAGGCTATTTGCAACCCAAAGGGGGGAAACACAGCCTCCCCCTCCCCGCAACCCCCGGAGCTGACTCTCATGCACACACGTTGCCCCTGCAGCCACTCCTGCGCCGCCTCCGACAGCGCCGCGTCTCCCTGCCGCGCCGGGCCTCGCTCAGCCGCATCTGGCTCGCGAGCTGCCATTTCCGACCCTTGGGGTCGGGAGTGGGATGGAGGCAGTGCATCCATCCTGGCTCTCCTTGACCTCTCAGCGGCTTTCGATACCATCGACCATGGTATCCTGTTGGGACGACTCAGAGAGTTGGGGGTGGGCAGCGTGGTTTTGCGCTGGTTTACCTCCTTCCTCCAGGGCCGGTCCCAGTCAGTGTTGATAGGGGAGGAGAGATCAGGTCCACGACCCCTCCTTTGTGGGGTGCCGCAGGGCTCAGTGCTCTCTCCTCTCCTATTTAACATCTACATGAAACCACTGGGCAAGATCATCCGTCTCCATGGGATGAGGTATCATCAATATGCTGATGATACACAGTTATACATCTCCATCCCGGGGGAAGTAAGTGATGCTGTGACTATCCTGTCCAAGTGCTTGGGGGCTGTGGGGGTCTGGATGGAGAACAACAGGCTTCAGCTGAACCCTGGTAAGACAGAGTGGCTGTGGATCAATGCCCCCTCGGTGTCTAGGAACCTATCATCTTTAGTTCTGGATGGGGTTGCACTACCCCAGACAGACCCAGTGCGTAACTTGGGGGTCCTCTTGGACTCACGATTCTGATAGGATGTACGGCGGTTTAAAGGGAAAAAAATCAAGGCTTGAGAATAAACAGACAGAGACAGAGTGCAGCATTTCTGGCTGAAATATTTTTACTATAAATAAAAGCAGAGTTGTATATACAGTTATATCGTTGCAAAAAGGTACAGACAAAGCAGAGTACATCTTCTCCAGTGTATTGCTTCCACTGACAGACATGACAGACATGAAGGAGCACCATGGCATCACTCACATAGCCAGGCATAGCTCACACTTCCCAGTCCACAGGAACAGAACACGTGAAGAAGTACATGGCTAAAAGACACAAGAAGTCAAGAAGCATAGAACACCATTTTGCATGGTTAGATATTCAGTTCTTCCAGCTTTCTGATTGGCTGGAAGTTAGGTGTGACACACACCAGGCCTAAAGCATAGGCCATAGCAGTGCTGCATCTAAGCAAGCATGTGATCTCCCCCCTCCCTTGCTCTACACAGAGCAAGGCTTCCCACAGAAGGAATCAGGAGGACTTGTTCCCATACAAACTAGCCAAAACAATACACACGTGACAGTTGTTATCTGGCCACCTGGCGTCAAGTCATCAAAGCTGTGCTTTGTAGAGAAAACAATTTGCTAATTTCATACGAGAAATCTGACAGACTCCTGCTCGAAGAGCAGGTGGCAGTCGTGGCCAGAAGGGCCTTTACACAACTTCATGTTGTGCACCAGTTACACCCTTTCCTGGAGCGAGAGGCCCTTTGAACAGTCACTCATGCCCTGGTCATCTCCCAGATAGACTATTGTAATGCGCTCTACATGGGGCTACCCTTGAAGAGCATCCGGAAGCTTCAGCTGGTTCAGAATGCAGCCGCGCGGGCGATTTTAGGTGCCTCAAGATCGGCACATATAACACCTTTGCTCCGTGAGCTGCACTGGGTCCCAGTTTGCTTCCGGGTTCAATTCAAGGTGTTGGTTATCACCTTTAAAGCCCTACATGGCATGGGACCAGGTTACCTGAAGGACCGCCTCATCCCCGTTCAATCAACCCGTCCCACCTGGTCATGTAGAGAGGGCACGCTACGAACCCTGTCTGTAAGAGAGTTCCATCTGACGGGGTCTAGGAGGCGTGCCTTCTCTGCGGTAGCCCCCGCCCTTTGGAACACTCTACCTCCTGAAATAAGATCGGTCCCCTCTCTCCTGGACTTTAGAAAAAATCTAAAAACCTGGTTATGTCATCATGCTTGGGGAGGGGAGGGGAACAGCCAGTCCTGGGGTTGGCTAGCCCCTTAGATCTGCCGTATCCAGCCTTATTGACTGATATGATGAAATCTACCATTCTGGATCAAATTGTGTTATATATATATATATATATGTGTGTGTGTGTGTGTGTACATTTTGTTTTTACTGATATTTATACTTTTTATTGATTTTAAATTTTGCTGTTAACCGCCCAGGGTCCCTCCTTGTGGGGGAGATGGGTGGGATACAAATGTGATAAATAAAATAAATAAATAAAATAAATAAACCTTTATAAGCCTCCCCCCACTTTTAAGGGGATGCAATCTTTAGGTTTTTAGCACAGAGTCAAGACTAATAAAAATCACATATGCTCTAATATTTGCAGTTTCTATATACCCTCATATAATTTTTCTTTTTCGTTTTTCTTTAATCTGTTTAATTCAAGGCCAAAAAACCTACCCACCACCAATCAAATCTAATTAAGTAGTTTCTTGTGAACACCATTGGCTTTACATATCCATGCCTCCATCCCTGCAAATGTTCTGTTTAATTTGAATATTTTTCCATCAATTCTTTTTATATTTTCATGAATACAAAATTGAATCTGAGCCAACAGTCCTGAGATCATCTTTAAACTGTAATCAATTCACATCCAGTTTAATCTCATCATTTGTTTGGGGCATCTTTAAAAGAAGTATTATTGCTTGATACTGCATGGTTTTGGTTTTTGTTTTTGTTAGCTGTTACTGATATTTTCTATAGTCAGTAATGTGCTTTTGTGTTTTTCATACAGATATTTTTAGTCGTGCGTGAAATGAATATAGGGAAAAAATGAAGCTTTCTGTTTCTGAAGAACACTAAACACACACAGACACACACAAACGTGTGTTTGTGTGTGTCTAGATATATTGGCAGTATAGCTCACTCCATGGCAGTTAACAGTTGGGTCAGCATTTCTCCAGGAAAACTTATTTTCTGAGCTTTGAAGGTCTGTTGCAGAAATGTTCACTGAGTTAAAACATGTTGCTTATACACTATCCAGGATCAGGGATTTTATACTGATTGATAGTAGAAGAATACAGTCATTCTTAAATTTAAAATGCAGGAGGGAAGTTAAGCACTTAGTTGACTTCAGTACTTTTGGCATAGTTATGTAATATTTTAAAAGCCCAAACCCAATTGTGTTAAGTCTTGGCACAATTAATCTTTCCTTGGTTTTAAAAAAATGTATCTTTACAAAGCTCAGTACCATAATATCCAATCATCAGCTGTACTTGCTGCTCTGTTTCTAAAAAGTTATTCAATTGCATTGGCCCTAATTCCTAATGCTCATAGTATGACCTTCTCACTCCCAGATCAAATTCATTGTTTTCCCCCATTGTAGTTCAGTACAAATGTTTAGGTTTTTTTCTAACGATTCAGTCTGGTTTCAGTATGGGCCAAAAAGCAAAGTAGTTGCTGATTGTATGGTAGTCAATTCCTTTCAAAGGGAAATGGATTGGATTCATGAAATGGACACCACAAAGAAGTAATGAGCAAAACAGAGTCATTCAAAATAGCAAACCTGATAAAATAAGCTGAGGTTGCAGACTATACTTGTGGGGCTTTGTGTACCTCTCTAAGCTGAAATCTTTGAAAGATGTTTTTGTTTATCATAATAACAAGTATAAACATTGTATTTCTCAAGACAATGCAATTTTTCTATTTGCAGCATAGAGTCTATGAATCTGTTAGCTAATGTAGTTTTAAAGGACCTATGAGGTCATTGCTTGAAGTATTGAAGTGCAAGGAAATTAACCACAATGAAATCACACCATTTACATCCAATTGTTCCTTTACTGTATTGTGCATCAAACGAATTGTGGTGAACATCCATGCACATCTGGGAAGACTGACACCTGTTTCTGCCTCAATGCTTCATCCCAAATTTGGACTTTCTGGCAACTCCAATAGACTAGGTGTGAGCACCTTTCATGGCCTATGGATCCCCTTCATTTTTTAAAATTGAGCGAGTTGTGGGCCATCATAGATAAGTGGAGGCCATAATGAATATGGTTGTTAGACATGAGGAGTTAAGGCATGTGATCTTTAATGCTTTACATATTGATTTGGGTTTGTTTCCTGCCAAAAATTGGTGGGAAATTATTACTAAATGTAGTTATTGCATATTTGGGGGCTCTGGGGCATGTAAAACATATAGAAATAGGTTATAGAAATTGAATAAATAAGTAAATAAATAAATAAATAAATAAATAAATAAATAAATAAAACAGAAGTTCATGTTATGTGTGGGCCATAAGCCATAGACTGTCCACCCCAGGAACAGAGGATGACATTCCACTGACACCCTCCAGATGTGTTAGGACCAAAATTCCAGGGAGCAAATAGCCATGCTGACTGGGAATTCTGGGAATTGTAGTCCCAATAAGCCTGGAGAGTGCCATGTTTGGGGGTTTCTGATGGGGTGTCTCCCCAAATTTGGGAAGGGGAGCTATAAATCTACTATTGGAACTTACCTATTTCAGAGCTTGCTACACAGTACCAATTCTGATTGATTACATTTTATAATATTTTAGTGTTTATTTTAATGTCTCATATTCTGTTTCCAGAAGATTTGTTTCAAACAGTCAGAGCAATTATCCAGAGAGGTGGAACCAAATACCCAAAGGTGGTAGACTCCCTTCTCCAAATGGATTCAGAGAGTCTAGACCAGAGCTTTCCAAACTGTGTGTCGCGACACAAAAATGTGTTGCCACACAGAGTCTGGTGTGTCGCCACACAACCCGGAAGCGCTGATCATCATCAGCGCTTCCGGTTTTCCCACGACGACAAACTGCAGTGCGCAAAACCCGAAAGCGGCAGCAGCGCTTCCGGGTTTTTGTGCGCTGCTGCAAGGACGGCACTTCCGGGTTTTCCCGCGGCGACACACCAACGGTAGTTGGTGTGTCTCTGTGGGAAAAACTTTGGAAAGCCCTGGTCTAGACCATTGTTTCTCAACCTTGGCAACTTTAAGATGTGTGGACTTCAACTCCCATGCTGGCTGGGGAATTCTGGGAGTTGAAGTCCATGCGTCTTAAAGTTGCCACAGTTGAGAAACACTGGTCTAGATAGCTCTCTGTTAGAAATATTTTACTTTGGTTCCTCCACAGAGCACAGGGTTGGATCAATGGATTAAATGATCTCTTCCAACTCTATGATTCTACTTCCGAGCTAATTCTAACCATACTCTAGAAATTGGTACACATGAGAATACAAATAATGAAGCTGATTAAAGTTGGAGCCAAATAATAAATATAGAGAGGAGACTGGGTAAATGGTAACAGAATCCTTTTCTTTTCATTGCTTGGGCAGCATATAGTGCCCCTTAAGGTGCATTCTCCTTAATTAATCTTTTAACCTATATCCAGGCACTTGGAAACATCTTGTTGCCCTGACACTTCTCAGTGAAACAGCATGAAAAAATTAAGTGCAGGAGCCCTCTCCTAAATTAATCTCTGAGAGAGTCTTATTTAAGGACCTTCTCGTGTCTGTGCCAAAGGCTCTTCAGTTTCTCTTGCCATAAATCAGAATGAACAGCTGTTGCCTTTATTGCTAATTTAATACATCAAATCTGGCTTTACTGGCAGAAGGTTGAGTGGATTAGGGATAACGCTGTCTGTCATCTCCCCAATTTGCACTAAAGGAGAGCTGAATGGGTAAGTTTGGAGAACAGGCACTTTTTCATTCTCATTTAGAGGTGAGAATCAACTGTTTGGCTCCTCTTTACCTTTACCTCATACAGTACAACATATAGCTGATCATCTAATTTATCATTTGGCTTGACCGGCTCATCCACTTTGCCTCTGAACAAAGAACATCCCACATCACCTTTCAGACTCTCTTCCCCAGGAACTAGCCTTACTCGAACAGCTCTTATCTTTCTCAATTATGTAACAGCCTGAGCTGATATGTTAGCAGTAGATTTTCAGCTACTATCTACCTCTGAAGTGTATGGCAAAGAGGTCTGGCATGTTGTCCTCATTTGTGGGTTTGGCTGTGCAGATTCCCAGTTGTTACAATTTGTTTATTTATCTATTAATTTCAAATTATATGGCCACCCCTCACGACACAGCAACTCTGAGCAGCGAACAGAATTTAAAATTAAAACAACAATATCAATACCTATTAACTATAGTAAAGGTAAAGGTCCCCCCCGCACATTTGTGCAGTCGTGTCCGACTCTAGGGGCCGGTGCTCATCTCCGTTTGTTAGCCGAAGGGCCAGCGTTGTCCGAAGACGCTTCCACGGTCATGTGGCCGCATGACGCGTGCGGAACGCTGTTACCTACCCACCAAAGTGGTACCTATTCATCTACTTGCATTTGCATGCTTTCGAATTGCTAGGTTGGCAAGAGCTGGAGCTAATGCGGGAGCTCACTCCGCACGCAGGGCTAGGGATTCGAACCTCCAAACTTGCGATCTTCCGATCGACAAGCCTGGCTTCTTACCCACTGAGCCACCACACCCCTTCTATAAACTATAATCAGAGGAAAAAGAAATGGCAGCCAAGAATAAAAACCTCAAAACAATGGCAATCCACATAGGCCTCAGTAAGTCTCCGACCCCCATGCCTGGACAAACAGCCAGATCTTAAGCATTTTCCAGAAGGCCAAAAGGGCTGAAGTTAATCTAAAATACTCTGATGCTCCTTGTCCTATGGGTCAAGTTTTTCAGGAGATGGAGGTCTGTCCGTATCAATCAAAAATTGCACAACTACTTTATGGTAGCCACGTATTGTAACTGCCAAGTACAAACTGGTGTAAAGCAGGAAGAGAGCTTAGGTGATGTCAACAGTGGGAAAGAAGCATTTAAATAATTTTTAAAAGGCCAAGAAAAAGAAAAGTGGAGTAGTTCAAGATGGACTGAGCAAAGATGTGACTTTGAGGAAGTAGAGAGAGAAAGCAGCAATGATGGCTTTGGAAATAGATGGCACCAAGCCTCAGCCTTTTCCTCATTACTTAATTATCCTCGATCCACCCAGCTGCTCTTGAGGTGATACAATGCCTGTCCTCATCTCTGGTATTTTCGATAACTCAAGAAAATGATATAAGTAACAAGTGAGAAAATAGCCCTAGTTGCTGTAGAAGGCAGCTTAGCTTTGCAATGACATTGAAATTCTTTCAGAAGTCTGCTCCCCAAGAGACACAGTTTTCTACTTGTAGGTCAGTGTTATGTCAGTTAGCTAGGTCTTAAGAAACTTTCTTTTGCTCAAATCTCAGACTTCCAGATTTTCTGTCATTTCCTCTAACTTCCTGGTTTGGACAAACTATCATTTATGATAGTATTTTATTCTATATACTTGGATTAATGCTTCTCCTTCAAACTTGAACTGCAGCCCCCTTGAATGAGTGGCTGCTCGTGCCAAGGTGAAAAGATACTCTTCCTTCTGTATGAGGCCATAGATGAGCAGAAAGTCCCAGGAAGTCAGGTATACCTTCACTAAATGAGGGTGGGGGTAAGCTTTGCTTTATCTACCCTTATCTGTGTGCACTTTTCACTCAGCCCATGAAAAAGTGACCTAGCTTTTCCCCATGAGAGTTCTTTCTGCCAAAAAGCATAGTCATGTTTTTGAATGAATCAAATAACAAATCTGCTTGGGTTACTCTACTGGTCATAAGTATTGTAGTTTTATTTCTCTCGCATGCTCTAATTGTTGAAAATTTCTCTTCCATTTAGTGAGATGCTAAGGGAAAAAAATAGTTGAATGACTCTCTCCAACCTTCCTGATGGAAAAGGGAGTGCAATTCATTCCAAAAGCCACAAGCTGAAGTGGCAACATCTGTCAGCATGGAGTGCAGTATTATCTATGATTATACATCTGACCCTCTGGAACCAGAAAATGTGATAGTATTGATGAAGCTGATTCTGTCTCATCATTCTTACTGGTATCAAAACAGCATCCAATATGGCCTGAGTTGTGTTGGCTGACTGCAGCTCTTTAATTGTAGCAAGTCTGCTTCTGGATTCGACCGTGGAGGAGCTGGGGATGGCGACGTCCGACAGGAAGCTCTGGCGTGGGCTGGTCCATGAAGTCACGAAGAGTCGGAAGCGACTGAATGAATAAACAACAACAACAAGTGCTTCTGGACTTTTTTTCGGAAGGTCCCTGGTCTATTTAGTTTGCAACCAATCTATCCCTAGCATGCTCTAGTCAACTCTGGTTTTTTTCTTATTTGAAACATGTAGGAAGAGCAAGGCCAAAATTTAAAAGGCTTTCTTTTTAGGTGCACTGGTGCCAAAGGAATGGTGCAAAAAAGAATATCATCTAGAAAAATCAATTCAGCCTTGCAAGCGGGTCTAGGCCCCTTGTCATTCAGACTCAGTACTGTAGTCAGTATCCTTTCATTCAAGCCTGTTTGCTTTTTCTCAGCCATTATTAATTTCCAGCTGCTGATTTATGCTACCATTAATCCTATGAATAGGAATCCCACAGCAATACCTTCCGTTGGCTTGAATAAAAATGAAGGTTTTCTCATGTTTCAGCAAGGCTTCCAATATGTGATGATCTCACTCTGCACAGGAATCTGCTGGAGGAAATCCAGAAACATTGAAAGGTAATCACAAGCAAAGGTGAGCTATCGGTGACAATTCCAAGACTAAAGATAGATTCTATTTGAACATATTAAATTTAGAAGGTCACGACAATAGATTCGGATGGCATGGGTATTTGTGTTATAATAAAAGTAAAAATAATAAGGCATTTAATAATCATAGAATTAGGAAATCAATTTTAAAAATATGGAACAGATATAAAAAACATTTATTACCTGTACTTCCATTGTGGATATCCCCTCAGGAGGCAATTGCCAAAATAGAAGTTCCAAAAGACAAAAAATGGATAAGATATAATAATTTACTTAAATTTAACGGGAGTAATTATGAATTTAAAACGAGAGAGGAATTAGAAAGAGAAGGGTTTGAATGCAATTGGTTTAAATATCTACAACTAAAAGAACAATTTAAATTAGACCAAAAGATGTTTAAATTCATGGAATCAACAGAAAATTGGGACAGTATATTATGGAAAGAAAACGATCATTTAATATCTAAATTATATAAAAAAACTATTGGATTTAAAAAGCAAAGACATAAAAATTAAAAAATATATGATAAAATGGGAAGAAAATTTGAATAGAGAAATTAGTTATGACGATTGGCAAAGGATTTGGGTAAAAAATATTAAATCCTCTTTAAGTAATAGTTTAAGAGAAAACAACTATAAAATGATGTTCAGATGATACTTGCCTCCTGAGAGATTATATAAAATGAAATGTCTAAGATCAAATACATGTTGGAAATGTAAAACAAATGTGGGAACTTTCTATCATATATGGTGGACTTGTCAAAAAACAAAAAAATATTGGGGAAAAATACATAGCAATATATGTAAAATAATCAAAATTGATATGGAAAAAAACCCAGAACTGTATTTATTGGGATTAACGGACATGAAGATGAACAAAGAACATAAAAACCTACTATATCATCTGTCTACAGCGGCAAGGATTATATTTGCAAAACATTGGAAAGAAGATGACATCCCTTCAATAGAAGAATGGACAATTAAAATAATGGAAATAGCACAGATGGACAGACTGACAACTTTAATAAAACAAAAAGAGCTGGGAGATTATGAACTTATATGGAACCCATTTATAGAATTTTTGCAAAAGGAATATAATATAAAATTATTTTAGAAGGAAAAAATATAAAAAGGGATAACAGGACAATATACTAGATTATTAGAATATTAGAAAGGTTTAAGATAAGTCAAGAACTAAGTAATCTGTAAAGAGATAAGATATGAATGTATTAAAGGAATATAGATGGGAAGAGAAAAATAATAGAAATATAGTAATTATCAAAGAAAGATAAGAAGCTTTCTTCAAAGAAGAAACAGGAAGTCTTTTTAAATTAGTTGTTCTATGTGGAATGGATGATTGTAATATGTAAATGAAGATGTTTTGTCTTGTATGTTTATTTATGTATGTTATTATTTTCATGTTTTTTATTTTCTTTCTTTTCTTGTTTGGTATGTATTTTAAACAATAAAACTTTTTTTTTAAAAAAAGACTAAAGATAGATTCTGTGAGAAGTAAGCTGAAGGCTCTAATTATGATTAGCTTAGAAATATGTCTATGAAGGTTCTCAGTCATCCAGGTGGAATTGTCTGTAGCTTGAATCATGTCAACTGGATTTCTATTTTCTCAGTGGAAACGTTTCGCTCCTTATCCAAGGAGCTTCTTCAGTCTGAGCAAAGTTGGTAAGGGAATTGCCTTACCAACTTTGCTCAGACTGAAGAAGCTCCTTGGATAAGGAGCAAAACGTTTCCACTGAGAAAATAGAAATCCAGTTGACATGATTCAAGCTACAGATTAGCTTAGAAAGTACTTGAACATCTTAGAGGGACTGGAACAATTGCTTATCATGCTTATTAAGAAATAAACCTCACTGAATATAGTGGAACAACCCCACCCTCCAACATAATTACAATTGTGCTGTACGGCTAAAACCTGAAGCATACAGACCTGCATTATCTACTGAAAGCACAGTCAGAAATGATCCCCATGAGAAGAAAGAATGGGAAAGGATTTCAAAGGCCTGTGGAAATAATGAGTTCCCTCACAAGCATAGAAGTAGAAGGGAGATTTACAGATGTCAGCCATTCAAGCTTTCCTGTCTTTTCAGAAAATTAAAATACATTTTTACAAAGTTTAACTGGAAACACACACACCCTCCAATCCTCCAAGCAATGAAAAAATGAACATACTACACAACCCTCATTTTGAGCCTTCCTGAAGGACAATAACATTAATTAAAAACTTTAACCTCCTGTGTGCAAAGGGTTTGAACAGAGACACATCCTCATAATGACTGCAGGTGTGCACAAAGCATGTCCTGTAAGAGGAGGTTTGTTGTGTGCTCAGAGTATACTCTGCAAAGGTAAACATCTGTGAGATGTTGGTTACACAGCCTGGCATGTCTGGGCAGCAGCAGAGGCCTTTTTTCCAAGCAGCATGGAAGCTGATTTGTTTGATGTAATATCGACCCCTCCACAGTGAAGGGCTTTGGAGAAGAAAGAGACTCTGCGTGCATGAACCATGTAGCCTCTTTGAGGAGAATGCATGGGATGGAGTCACACTGCCCTGTTACTGTAGGTAACAACACAGCAAATGGTAAGCATAATAATTAAGGAAAGTGGTACTTCAGGTTAGTTCTAAACCCAGCACCCTAATTTTATTTTGTGTTATTTTTTAGCAGCAGTGAGGCTTCAAGATGTTAGCATGACAGGGATTCTGAAAGCCTGCATCATAAACATCCTTCATTATTGTCTGATGGGCTGTCTATATGATGAAGAGCAAGTTGGTGGCTGCGCTGAAACAGAGCTCATTAAGGGCTTTTGCTGTAGACTTTCCAGACCCATGGCCCTTTGGATCATCATAAATATTTTCACCATGATGAATAAATTATATTTCAGAAGAAGTGGCAACTGGGGAGGACACAATTCTGCTTTAGTAATATCAAACACTGGGGCTCTGTTTCAATGTTTTATGGCATGTGAGCTTTTAAGTCAAATTGTCTGATTAGTGCTGGATATTATTTAATGACACTGTTTACTATCTTTATGACCCATGATGTTAACGCTTTACCAGGTTTACCTCATATGCTTCCTCCTGAACATCCATTATTGAAATGAAAGGATTTGACTTTACATTTAGGGTCACTATGTTAACAACATAAAGTTTTATGTTGTGTTGCTTCTTGAATATAATGCAATGATTGATCAAACACCAGGAAGTGGCTTTATATAAAAAAACTAGTAACTATGTATTTATTGAACCCTAGGAAAATAATAGGAATTGCCAGTCATGGACAAATTGTTAGCTTGCTTTCTTCAAAGCAATATGAGATATTTTACTATGAAATATTAAATGAAAAATAACTTACAGTATAAGTTTAATTTGTCATTTGGAGATGTAAATAAGTTAAAATACTGGTTGCATTAAAAAGAAGACAACATTTCATAATGAATTCTGGGAAACTGGTGTCAAATTAATGAGCACTTTGTTTTGATTTCTGTCAAAACTGATAACATTAATATTAGTGAGACAGACATAAGTTTGCAGAAAATGTGGTTAACTGATGTCAGACTCAAAATAGTGAAATAGAATTAAGTACATGGAATGAGAGTGTCAAAAACATAAAAGAGTGCCAAAAATGATTTTAATTGCTTACATAGAAGTAATAAACTCTGAAATAGGAATTGTTTTCATACTTTATAGCAGAGCTTTCCAAACTTTCCACGTTGGTGACACATTTTTTAGACATGCATAATTTCACGACACACTCTTGCAGCAGGGCATTATTTCGGGACACACTTACAAAAGGGCACAAGGCAGGCACTAGGACCTGTGCGGAATCACAGCAGGTTTGGAGGCAGCCAGGCACAAGGCAGGCACTAGGACCTGCGTGGAATCCTGGCAGGGCTCGGAGGCAGCAGCAGCCGCGACACAACCAAACACGGCAGTCGACACACTAATGTGTCCCGACACACAGTTTGGAAAGCTCTGCTTTATAGCTTAAGATTTAAGACAATGTTACCTGAAGTCCCTGCAAAATCATTGGAAACAGGACATATCTTCAATTCGTCCTGTCCTCACAGACCTTTGCTTGCAATAGCCAATGCATATTTATGGTAACTACATGCTTGGTGCATATTTGCGTAAGACACATTGGTGTGGTGGAGAGATGCTCTAATGTCATTACTGAATAATAGGTGTGTCCTCCTATCATAGTTACTCTTGCAATCAGACCTTTGTATGTCACCCCATTCACAACTTTTTGGATGAGTCAAGGACTTCTGGGGGGAGGTCAAACCAGTCAAGGTGGTGGCCAAAAGTGTGCAGCTGAAACCTCATGTCTTTTTACCTGCAAAAGAGGTGGGGCTTCGATTGCTTGGTTTCTGGTGCTATCTTGACTTTTTTTTACCCCTCCTGCAGACATCCCTGGAGTAAATAATGAAGTTGCAGGAGCTGGAAAGAGAGAGCTGTATACTTTCAATCATAGACTTCATTAGCATCCAGATACAGGTCTTGCATTGTGACAATATTTTCTCTCATAAACAAATTATGACTGATTTTGTTTGACCCACATAGAGTTAGTTTGCCTACCCAGCTTTCATTCTTCTTCTTTTTTATCACTTGTGTGATGATCCCAGTGCCAGTATCTAACTTAAGAAATTCTCCAGACCAGCAGTCCCCAACCTTTCTGGCACCAGGGACTGGTCGTGGAAGAAAAATTTTCCACGGACCGGGGGGGGGGCGAGGTTTGCAGACGAGAGCCAATTGTGCGCACTGGGGGTGGGGTTTGCAGACAGGAGCCAATCACACGCACTGGGGGCGGGGTTTGCAGGAGGGAGCCCCATAGCCCACTTCGTAACAGGCCACAGCCCACTAGTGGGCTGCGGCCCACAGGTTGGGGACCCCTGCTCCAGACAATCCATCAGACTGCTAAAAGAATTCATTTATTAGAATACAGCTACATGGGACGGCTGCAAAGCTCTGAATACCAGTTTTGGTGCGAAGCATTCGAACTTAAAAACATCCCTCTGACTTCATCCCTTGTTAGTTTCAAAACAACCGTTTCCCCACTCCTGATCGTCCCCCCTCCCAACTTGTTAATGAAAGTCCAGGTGTTTTATCAGTGTTCACAGTTTGTCTCAGTCAGCGAGGAATGCGAGGGAGGCAATTCCCAAACTTTTGTCAATAAACTCCCTCAAAGCCTCCCGCTCTTTTAAAGTCATGGAGTAGACTTTTGTTTAGGAAGAGGGGCTCCGGGGTCGAGTTCAATAGCACAGTCTCCCTGTCGATGGGGAGGAAGCTGATTTGATTCAGCCTCACCAAACGTTACTTTTAAGTCGGAGTATTGCCGTGGGATCGGGTTTCCCTGTGGGTCTGGGCTGGGCACCGAGGAGTCATCCACAGCGGCCAAAGCTGGTAAACTCGGCAGGGGTAGAGTGACCTTCTCGGGGTCAGCCGCAACAGCTAAAGTTTCCAAGTCCGGTGTGGGTTCAGGCTCCAGCCAACTGCCATATCTCCCATCTGGGAACTGCAAACTTCCCGAACCCCATTCCACTTTAGGCTTTCTGTCTTTCAACCAGGTGAGGCCAAGAATTAAGGAATGATTGGCTATAGGAGCCAGTAGAAATTTCAAAGTCTATGAGTCCCAATTCACATCTCCAGCGTTTCAGTATAAAATTGCACGGGGCCCCCTTGCATCTCAGACCCATCAAGTTGAGTAAATGTCACTGGGTTTTTTAGTCTCCCAACCCTTAGTCTTAATCCCATTACTGCTGCAGGGTGCATTATGCAATGAGTGCAACCACTGTCTAAATGTCCTACTAAGTCTGCACTCCTGCCAGTTCATGAGGTGATTTTAGTTCCCACTAATAGACTGGGACAGGGTCCACTCAGCATTGTATCCGGACACCCGTTGTGTTGAGTTCTCGCTGCCTGTCCTCGGGTGCCATTTAGGGCAGGCAATTCCAGTTTCCTGGCAACTGGAATTCCTCATCTGCTGAGTTGTCGTCGGTGTCGAATGAACCTCTCGGCACAGACTCAGTGACTCCTCTGTTTTGTGCGAGCTCAGTGCCAATGGAGGTGCCACTGGATGCTTTTGTAGTTGGCAACTTGGGTTTGCAGCTGGGGCTTTTACCTCGTTGAGCTGGTTGGGATAAAGGGCATGCAGAAATGCGATGGCCTTCCTTGCCACATCTGAAGCAAGCCCCGCTTTGAGCACACCGCTCCTTCTCCCTTTCCCAAGTTCTGCATCTTTCTTTTCATTCAGTACTCACAGTAATAGTAGAAGTGAGCTTCTAGGCTCTGTGCAGGCAGTGCTGCAGTTTTCCTTACACACAGGCTTCTTCTACTTCTCCAGATAGGCAAATCCAACCTTGCAGTGTCACTAGTTTAGCCCGTGCCAGACACCATTCCAAAATTTCAGGTTTTAAGACAACTTGGAAATACTCCATTTTCAACTACTCTGGCCAATCAGTCATTTTCCCCACTAGCCTCTTAAACTCGGAGGCATACTCTGATACGGATCAGTTTCCTTGTCTAAGAGTTTGCAGACTGGTTCTGGCTCACATCGCAATGAGGGGAACTTCAAAGCGAGTTTGGAGAGCAAACATAAATTCGTTGAATTCCTCTATCTCTGGTGCTTCAGCGTTGTACAGATCCACCGCCCAATCGGCTGCTTCGTCTTCTAAATGTGCTGTAATGTATTGGATTTCTGAGTTGTCATCTAGGAAATCCCTTCCCCATGCATCCATGAATCCACAAACCTGATTCATGAACCATGCCAATTGCTTCGGATTGCCTCCAAATTTCACTTTCAGATCTCGTATTCCTACACCCCACCACTAGCTTGGTGTCCCAGCCCTGGTGAAAAAGGTGCAGGCTGGGGTCTAACACTGGTGGTGCTGTGGTGAGCTGAGACGTTCTCTTCTCGTGGGTTTGTCGCAAATTGTTGGCCGGGGTCTCTGGTGAATTGCTGGCCGGTAGAGGCCATGGGTTTTTGGCTCACTTGTTGACTCATCGCTTCGATGATGCCTTGTAAGCCTTCCATATGATTTCCAAGCTCTGATACCTGAAGTTCCACCGCCCCGATTTGTTGCCCTGATTTGGATCAGGATCCTCGCTCAATGGTCACATGCCGAGCAGCCTCTGGATCTGCATTGTGTCCAATTGCTGTCGACCATCTGTCTCTCACCTCCTGTAGTGGGGGGTTTGGACCCATCTCCATCTCTGCGAACTGGATTTTGGGTCGGGCTCCAAAATTCTGCCACTTCATCCTGGGATGACTAACATCCCCTCTGTTATGGATGAGTGGCAAGAGGAAGAACTCATCCCAGAGAGTGGAGGTGTCTGGAGCTGGATCTTTTCTGTAGTTTTTCCTTCGCCTGGGGCTGTCTACATGGCATGTCCCAGGTTTCTTCAGTTGGAAAGCCTGCCAATAATTCCATCATGTTATTGCTCACCATGGGTTGTTCTGACTGGGGGGACTGGGGAAGTTTTACTCCTGCTGGGAGGACACCTCTAGTCCCCATATCTGATATGGGGGACTGCGGAAGTCTTACTCCTGGGAGGACACCTCCAGTCAACTTCCTCTGGGAGGACACCTCCAGTCCCTGGGATGAGTTCTTCCTCTTGCCACTCATCCATAACAGCTAAGTCCAGATTGCTTGACAACCCTGGGTCCACAGAAGGTACTGCTGTCTCAGAAAGAACAGTGTCCTCAGGGCAGGTTGCCATTATTTGTGATTCACACAGAGCTTTCTGTGATGATCTCAGTGCCAGTATCTAACTTAAGAAATTCTCCAGACAATTCATCAGAATGCTAAAAGAATTCATTTATTAGGATACAGCTACATAGGACAGCTGCAAAGCTCTGAATACCAGTTTTGGCACGAAGCATTCAAACTTAAGAACATCCCTCTGACTTCATCCCTTGTTAGTTTCAAAACAACCGTTTTCCCACTCCTGATCTTTCCCCCTCCCAACTTGTTAATGAAAGTCCAGGTGCTTATCAGTGTTCAGAGTTTGTCTCAGTCAGCGAGGAATGTGAGGGAGGAGATTCTCTTCGGTGCAAAGTAGCAGCTACAAAGCAGGCTGACATGAGTCGGCTTCTATACGGCGTGACACATGTTGGCTCAATTACATGGCAGGCAAGCAAAGCGAGCCTGACACCTTGTCTTCTTTTACAATACATAATATCTTCCAATCTTTAATTTTTAAAGTTTTTCGGTGCTACAAGGCTTCCTTAGCCCTCCTCCCTCCCTCATCTGTCCCTCCTGCAAATCATTCATTAATTCCATTCTATTTTTTTCTTCTTTAAAATAATTTTAAATAATACCTGTCTCTGTGCATGTACATGCTTTCCTTTTGTCTTTGGTCATTTTAAGCAATATTCTTGCCACTCCTGTACCAGTTTGGCCATATTGATAGTGTGTTAGTAACAATCATAATCATAATCACAATCATAATAATTTATTAAATTTATATGCTGCCCAGCTCCCAGCAATTCTGTAGATTCAATAGTGTTACCAGAGAGATTAAGAGATTAATGAGGACATTAATGTTCACATTTTAGACAGAGAAGATAGGTGGTTTGAGAGAGGGGTCAGGGAATCCATTTATGCCAGCTTGGAAAATCCTTCCTTGAATAGAGGTGGGGGCCTCAGGCACAATCTTTCCCCTATTTTCCTCCCTGCTTTGTCTTCTGTGCCTAGGAAGATTAAGACCATTTTGCAGGCTCAACAGCAGCATGGTGATCTTAACGATCCTCCTTTAGATGATAAAGGGACTTAGAAACAACAGCTCAAAATAACCATGACCTAGCCCCAGGTGTAAGGTCACACAGCCACCTAGAAACATATTTAAGGATTCCCTTACTAACTTTGCTCAGACTGAAGAAGCTCCTTGGATAAGGAGCGAAACGTTTCCACTGAGAAAATAGAAATCCAGTTGACATGATTCAAGCTATAGACAATTCCACCTGGATGACTGAGAACCTTCATAGACTTATCTGGGGGTCCTTCTGGACTCACGACTCCTGCTCAAAGAGCAGGTGGCAGTCGTGGCCAGAAGGGCCTTTGCGCAACTCTGTTTTTGTGGATTCACTTAGTATATTTAGGATTTTTTTTGCAAGTTATTATTTTGTAATTTTGAGTTTAGAGAGAAGATGACATTAACAACCAACATTGTTAAACGGCAGTGGCTGACTCTTGTATGGAGGGACAGAAGAAAAAGCCGTGTCTGTGTGTGAATCTTACAAGGATATTTCCCATAAATCCCTTCTCTTATATATACGTGGTTTGTTAGGAAGTAAGTAAGTTGGGAAATAGCTTCCAGTTCAATAATATATTTTCTTCACCTGGATTACTTCAATCCAAAGATGAATTGGGAAACACCAATAAACTGGGTATGTATATTTTAATGCACAAATACTCCATAGGTTTATATCACACATTATAAGAAGCATTACAGACACTTATGTAAACCAAATGTTTTGGGGGGAAAGTGTGTCTTCCTTGTGGAAGTTAGTAAATCTTTGCATTTCTACAGTTTGTTTACTCCATCTTCAATCAGAACAATACATATAAAAACATATCTGTGGGGGTCTCTTAAAGATTATCCAAGAAAGGTGGAGGGATGCTTCAACAAACTTTATTAATACTAAAAGAGTTTGAGCCTTTTCTGCTTTGCCTTACACTTTTTTCTTATTGCTGGTTCCTGGTCTCATCTCTCTGCTTGGTTCCAAAATCAGGACTGACTCACTTCTCCAAACATGTATCGCTTCAAATCTGGCTAGGATCAGGAATGGATTACAACAGAAGACTACAGTATCCCCACTAGCCTATAATACAAAATAAATAATAATAATACACTGTAATCATTAGATAATATGTTAGTGTCATTTTTAAAATTTAAACTTTCAGTCTTACCTTTGTAATCCTCACTACATGCAGTATGCCGAACATATATCGAAGGGGTGCTTCAATAGAAATTTGTGCAAATCCCCCCCTCTCCCCCAAAGCAGCTTTGCAAAGGATGTGGCCACCTTGCTCTAGAGCAGCGTTTCTCAACCTTAGGAATTTAGCATTTACTAAATGCTTTGGAGCAAAAGGTCTCATTTGATACTACATTTCATGAGATAGAAAAGTCCTGCTATTCAGTGACGTATAATTTGATTTCTCAATATGTAGCGTTTAAGTTCATAATACTGTTATGATTCTAGTTTTCTTAACTGCTATGCCACAAATAGGGGGCGTGGTGGCTCAGTGGGTAAGACGCCAGGCTTGTCAATCGGAAGATCGCAAATTTGGAGGTTCGAATCCCTAGCCCCGCGTGATGGAGTGAGCTCCCGCACTCACCCCAGCTCTTGCCAACCTAGCAATTCAAAAGCATGCAAATGCAAGTAGATGAATAGGTACCACTTCGGTGGGTAGGTAACAGCATTCCACGCGCGTCATGCGGCCACATGACCATGGAAGCATCTTCGGACAGCTCTGGCTCTTCGGCTAACAAACGGAGATGAGCACCAGCCCCTAAAGTCAGACACAACTGGACAAATGTGTGGGGAGAACCTTTACCTTTTATGCCACAAATCCATCTTTCTTCCACAATTTGCTCCTACTCTTCTGTGTAATATATTGTGTTACATCCATTACCTAATTCAAACTTTAGCAACTTTTGTGGACCAATCAGCTTACTTGTAATGTTGAGAATATGCTTCACACAATTGCTGCCTGTCAAGTCCTTGCACAAAGTACAAACAAGGAATAAACAATTACACAGACTTCTCTAAGGTGTTTTAAATGTCAGGATTAATGGTAAGATACAAAATCTTGGAAAATGTATTTGAAATTTCCAGCCCTCACATATTGGTGTGTTCTCTTTGAACAATTTGAATATCTTCTTCAGGGCTTTTTGCAATGTGGATTGAGTGGTCATTTATGAGGTAAGTTACTCACAAATCCCTCTCATCTCTTGATTGTTTATATATGACTTTCAGGAGTGTCTACAGGGTGTGGTCAAAAAAGTCAAGATGGCAACCACAATGGTATGTTCAAACTCTTGACTTTTTTTGACTCTGTGGACACCCCAGATTCCTCCCATTACTTTCCCAGCCTCTCCACAATTGTTCGCCCTGCCATGGCAATCCTCTTTTTTCACAATTTAATCTGTAGTCCTAGTTTAGATATCATGCTTGGGCCAATCATGAGTTAACTTGTCATGTAATCCATGCCATTGTTTAGCTAAAATTTGTACTTTAAGCTCTTTTCAGTGGATTCAGATCTGGTGACTGATTGATTTATACATACCAACATCTGTGTACCACCCACTTCAAAAGACTCAGCACATTACATTCCTGTCCAATTTTACAAAATTGTAAGGTTCACTGAGCTTAGTATGGCTTAATTTTGGATAGACATTGAGCTATTGAATATCTATTCAATGTCATTAAGCATGTGTTTAACTCTTCTGATGGAATAAAAAGAAGTTAGAAGTGCATACATTCAGCTGATTTGAGTTTAATAGGCTTAATGTATTAAAGCTGGCAAAAATAATTGTTATAAATTGTTCTACAGTGTTAGGATATTTCAGATTGCATTACTGTGATGGACAAACTTTTCACTACCCTTGGAGCAAAATGTGCCAGAGATTATATTGTTCTGTGTTACTTTGAATGTATCTAGTGATTTTTTAAAAAAAAAAATTATAAATGAGTATCTAATTGTGAAATAGAATGGAACTGGGACACATTAAGGGCTAAGAAACTCAGCAGGCACAATAGAAACCAACATTAGAAGAGAGCTGTTTGATTCATGGGAACTAGTCATAAGGACTACAGGATTTTTTCCCTGTTTTAATAGCCACTGAAGTGGCAATAATACGCAACCAACTGAAAGTGATTAGTAACTCCCCTTTCTATGGTGGTTGGTCATTTGCCTTGGAGAAAGGGGTAAGAGGAAAGGAGGTGCCGAGGTGCCTAATCTTTCTGCTGCCAATCCCTCCCAACTTGCTTTGGGGCTAACAGTAGAAAATGCCCTGTCTAAGGTATGGCTTAAGGTTAGGGACATTGTCATGGAGAAGATCTATGTGGTTGATAAGTGTTTCTGAGTGCAATTCAAGGTGCTGCTTGTCACCTTTAAAGCCCATCATGGCTTGGGACCGGGCTGCCTGAGGGACCGTCTTTTCCCAGTTGTCTCTACCCGTCCAATCCAGTCCGGCAGCATGGGCATGCTCCGGATCCTGACAGCCAAGGAATGTCAGCTGGCGGGGACCAGGAGACCTGCCTTTTCTGCCATGGCGCCTGCCCTCTGGAACATCCTCCCTCCTAAATTAGGATGGCCCTACTGGCTTTTCGGAAGGCCTTGAAGACCTGGCTATGTGCCTGGGCCTGGGGTCCCGAGTGTGTGAAGGGCCCTGTTTCCTGGTTGTGCTGACACTGACAGATTTTAATATCTCTTGGCTGCTATTTGTATGTAATTTATTTTGTACTGTTTTAACTGTTTGACTGTTTTTATTACTGTTAGCTGCCCAAAGTCACTGGTTTGAGATGGGTGGCTATATAAATTGATTGATTGATTGATTGATTGAATCACTGAAAATATATATCAGAGCTTTCCAAACTGTGTGTCATGACACAAAAGTGTGTCGCCACACACAGTCTGGTGTGTCGCCACACAACCCGGAAACGCTGATCATCATCAGTGCTTCCGGGTTTTCCTGCGGCGACACACCAACGGCGGTGCGCAAAAACCGAAAGCGGCAGCAGCGCTTCCGGGTTTTTGCATGCTGCTGCAACGGCAGCACTTCCGGGTTTTCCCGCGGCGACACATCAACGGCGGTTGGTGTGTCGCCACGGGAAAACTTTGGAAAGCCCAGATAGATAGATAGATAGATAGATAGATAGATAGATAGATAGATAGATAGATAGATAGATAGATAGATTTCTCCACAAACTAAGAACTGTGAGAGAAAGGCTAAAGCTCAGAATCAAATGAGATTTGTGGGAGATATCAAAAGCAACAAAAAAGGATTATTTGGTCATGATACAAACAAAAGGAACCCCAAAGAGATTGTACATCAGTTGCAAGGAGAAAATAGTGAGCTGGTGATGGGTGATGGTGAGAAGGCAGAAGCTCTCCCATTATGCATCTATCTTCTCTAGAAGGGAAACAAAGCTTTAGCTCACCATCATTATGCCACCAAAGTATGGAGGGAACTGAAGTTTAGGATAAACAAGGAGAGAGTAATTTAAATTCAGCTAATTTAAATGGATTCAAGTCTCCAAGCCCAAATAGATTGCATCCTAGGGTACCAAAGGAACTAGTGGAGCTGATTGCAGAACTGCACTGGTAACCTTTGAGACTACCTGGAGGGCTTTTGGGGTCCCAGAAGGCTGGAGGAGAGTAACTGTTATCCCCATCTTCAAAAGGAGGAAAGGAGGAGGACCAGGAAACTACAGACCGATCAGCTTGACATCTATCCTGGACAAGCATGATTGAGCAGCATGATTGTGAGCACTTGGATGCTACAATTAATAGGAACCAGCATAGATTTCTTACAAATAAATTATGCTAGACTAACCGTATCTTCTTTTTCAAATGGATATAGCTTAATGATATAGGTAGCTTAGTAAATCAGAAGAATGCCACAGACATAATGTACCTGGACCTCAGCAGAGCCCTTGACAAAGCCTTCCATGATATTCTCCTTAATAGAACAATAGGTGGATTCACAATTGGCTGCATGACCATGCCCAAAGAATGCCTACTTCAACTTGGAGGCCTGTTAATTGGTTTTAACTATTGTAAGCCACCCAGAGTCAAGTCTGTGTAGGCAATCATACAAATGGAAATTATAAATAAACAGTATAGAGGGAAAAGCCACAGTGCTTGGTCCTGGGCTGTTCAACAGTTTTTCAGTAACTTTGATGGAGGAAACGCTGATTAAGTTTGCAGATGACCCAAAGCTGGGAGGGGTGACTAGTATTTTAGAGCATGAGGAGTGGGCTGAAATAAGTTGGATGGAAATTAACAGGGAGAAATGTCAAGTTCTGCATTTGGGTAGGAAAAATGAAAGGTGTTAAGTATGAAATGGGGAAAAGCTGATTTGGCAGTAGTACATGTGAAAAGGATCTGCCAGCCACAAGTTAAACGTAAGTCAGTAGTGTGGTACGGCTGCTAAAACGTTATAAATGCTGCTCTGGAGGTAGCATTAACAGGAATAGGAAGTAATTTCCCACTCTACCTTGTCCTGGTCAGACCCCATTTGAAGTCCTGTCATGAGTTCTGGATACCACCATTCAAAAAGGAAAGTGAGAATGAGTTCAGAGGAGGGCTACCAAGATGGCATGTCCTGACAACGAGTGCAGGAATAACATGCTGAGGCTTGGGATCAAATCTCTTGTGTTTATTATCCTACACCCTTAACAGAATCCAGCTAAACTAACATGAAGTGGCAATGCCCAGAGAAAAAGTCCACAAACTTAGGGCGGGGCTTTCGTCAACCTCTTGGGAGGGAAACATAGAGATTCAGTACTACGCATGCGTTTCCCTTCCTGGATGGAGCCCCCTCCTCCTCCGCCCATTATCTCCCTGACACTGTGAAGGATCTGGTAGCCAAGCCCTATGAGGAATGGTTAAAGGATCTGGGTATGTTTAGCCTGCAGAAGAGACACCAGAAGGGAGAGAGGATGCAATCTTCAAATATCTGAAGGGTTGTCACATAGTGGACTTATTTTCTGTTGCTTGAGAGGGCAGGACCAGAACCAGTGGGTTAAAATTACAAGGAAGTAGGTTCAGACTAGAAGTCTGGAAGATCTCCCAGATTGTTTGAGCTCTTAGTCATAGACTACCATATGACATTGGGAAGTTTTTCTTCATTGGAGGTCTCCAGACAGGCTGATTAGCTGTCAAGATGTTTTGCATTGAACAGAGGGGGATTGATGACCTTTAAGTTCCTTCCAACTCTATGAGTCTATGCAAGAGAGAGAAAATCATACATGGAACTATTTAAAATGGTTAAGGTTAGGCAAGGTTAGGCAAGAAAGGTGGTTCCTGAATCAACACATTCAAGAGTCCTCTTCACACCTGGGGAACTTCCAACTGGACTGCTCCATTCCTATAGCTCCTATATTCAGCTCATTTTAATAGGACTGGTTTGCATATTTTTTCCCTATCCCAATAGGTTTCTTATAACATTGTTCAGAACTGGCCATGAGAGTGATTGGTCTTCTTTTGTGTGTCAAGGTAGGATTACCTTGAGGAAATACTATTAAGACTGAATGTTCACAATTGTGTCTTATGCATCAGGATAAAATTAAAAGAGGTGGAGGAAATCAGAGGAGATCTGGGTTCAATCTTACATCTTACAAAATCTTTTTTTTCCCTCTCAGAATCTGAGAATCAAAATAAACCAGGTACGATACTTTGGAGGCAATGAATCATAGTGCTTCAAAAACATTTAGGCTGGAGCTTCAGTTCTGTCTATTGTAATGAGGCTTGTTAAGACGCTTTAGTTCCACAGAAGTTTATAAGAACAGATTATAAAGCAGCTGCTGAAGCTACAAAAAAGATCATGTTGCTGGAAAAGCTTTTTTTTTTTAAAAAAAAAAAGAAGAGGACTGTGCAGAAAAAGACTATATTCTTTATTCTCAGTGTGTCTCAAGGATAAATCTTTTGCAAAAGATAGAAACTTTTCTTGATGCCTCACTCCTTGGACCATTAAGCAGGCTAGGAGTATCTCATGGTCATCTGTGGCCTGGGGTTAAGAAACATCTTTGCATCGCTTGCTTTCTTTGCAGCTTTTTCCTGTGGGACAAGTGTGTTCATGCTAATGGGCTGAGGAGCCCCCGCCCCCGCCCTGAGAGATAAGCCAAGAGCCCATGGTTTTCAGGACATAAATGTCAGTTATGTCAACAACTGCTCAGCTTCAAGGCCAGGAACTATAGGACAAAAAGCTGTAATATGGCAAATGTAGGAAGCAAAGAGTTTAAACTGCTCTGGGCATACAGTAAGAGGAAGCTGTACCCATACACTGACAGAGGGTAATCAAATATGGCTTCATTGTAGTTTGCAGTAAATATCTAGCCATGCTGAGTTGCGTGTCTGAGAAATAACAGCTTAGTCTGAGCCAAGCAGTCTAATAAAGTCAGGTGACTGGGGTTCACTGCGAAGTCCTGGTCCAAGAGCTTGATAGCTTGATTGCCCTCTCATGACTGCCAGTGGGTTGGGAGGAGAGCCATTGTCTGCAGATCAAGAATTAGCACAATGACTATTGCAATTCTGGTGACTGTTGACTTGACTACATCAAGTAGTCAGCCCAGAGGGGGCCCAAGTTGACCCCAC
Organism: Charina bottae; assembly: GCA_023362775.1. Classification (NCBI taxonomy): domain Eukaryota; kingdom Metazoa; phylum Chordata; class Lepidosauria; order Squamata; family Charinaidae; genus Charina; species Charina bottae. The sequence goes on along the minus strand of JALMGJ010000005.1, from coordinate 80,273,573 downwards.
AGCTGTTACCAGAGTAATTTATATTGCACTTATCTAATGCTAAGTATCTGGATCCTTGCATATTTAGACTACACACATGTGTCGACAAAGTCCCTGCCCCGTCCCTTGATCCTGTGATTGCACTAACACCCTTATTCCTGGAGCCCAGATCCCACAAAATGTGTCTATCCAATGTGATATACCATGAATTGAACAAGACACTGATGGCGTTCATACCTCCACTAGGACTTGCTGAGCATTTTTCAACTATTTTGTCTATTTATATGCATACCTTTTGTCCGTACAAGCTATATAGTTGCAAAACATAATTTTTAGTTTGGTCTACATATAATGCAGCTTTCTTCCGTTCATTTATCCACTTGTTCTTTGTTCCTAAGACAGCAGTTCTGGATGCACCTGAAATATAGCTCTCTCATCCACCTCCTTTTGCTCTGTTTTTATTTCTTCAGCTGCTTCAGTTATTTCGCTTATATTGCCCTATTGTGTTGTAGAAATTCATTCTTTTTTCACAACCATTTTCACAACACTTATCTCCTTCACTCTGTTTCTGAAGATCTATTCCTGGTTACTTTGTTTAGGAGGAGAGAAGCCCTAGTATTTGCCCACCCTCGTCTTGTTTTTCAGTATAGTTATGGTTGATTTTATCTTTAAAAGTCCTTCTGGTTATGTCAGGAGTGAGCCTGGCCCCGCTTCCATGCTGGATTCTGAGTCAGAGGAAGACGAGCCGATAGCAGGAAGAAGCTGCGATGGCGCGAAAGTTGAATCCGAACCGGAGCCGCTGATTGGAGGAAGCCTGGAAGAAGAAACACCTCCACCTATCAGCGTGTGGGAAAGAAGGTGGGAAAGGCGGGCCAAGCAGCGCAAGGCCCGATTGGTTCCTGGCCACAACAGCGCAAAACTCAAAAAATAAAAGGGCTAGCACACCCAGCACCGGTTGCCAGAGACAACCGTTCTATCACAGTGTCTATGCACTCCACGGATCGCGATCCCATCACCACTTGCGATCCCATGCCAGAGCCTAGTGCCGCCGCCGCCCGAGGACCCGATTCCAAGCGCACTCTGCCGCCGCCCCAGATCCCTCCTCCAAGCCAGATTCTCTCGCCACCGGAATCCCTGCCTCCGAGCCCTCCCCTGCGATTGTCGTTCTGGATCCCACATCTCAGTCTTGCCTTGCTGCCGTGCACCTGCCTGCTCTCCAGCTGCTGTCTGCTGCCACGTGCCTTCCGGAGTTTCTGTTTTGCCTTGCCGCCACACGCCCGCCTCCTCTCCAGCCGTCGACCGCTGCCACGTGTTTTCCGGAGGTACAGACTTGCCTTGCTACCACGCGTTCACCTGAAATCCCACCACAGACCGAGGCCACGTGCCTCACTGAAGTACTGCCTTACCTGGCCACCGCACCTCCGTGTGACACTCAGTCTTGCTCTGCTGCCGCTCGGGGTTCCACCTTCGAGCCTCGGCCCATCCCCACTACCAGCTGTGTTCCGTCGGAAGAGATCTCCCAGGACCCAGCTAGTAGTGGTCCGGTACCCTTCATGAATTGGGCTGCATTTTGTTATTGTAAATAAAAGATCTTTAAAACCCTGCTTCCAGTGTCGAGCTTTGTCTGAACAGGACAGGTTATCCATTATTGTACAGTCACAGAACTCTTCTGTGTGGAGTGTGTGACTGTGCACTAATCAGCAACTGGGAAGATTTTCAACATATAACATTTACTGCAAGTGTCCTTGAAAGTCAGAATGTAGGGCACCTTAATTTTTTGTCTTTAAAACTTTGTGGCTTTTCTGAAATAGCTAGGAAGGTTTTTTTTTGTCCCCTGACTTTAGTCTTAATCCTAAAATACATCATCCTGATAGAAAGGACGGATGTGTCCTTTAAATATTTGGTGGCCGTGGCGTTAGGAGGAAATCCACTTGACCATTTAAGCATGCAGCATGACAACAAATCAGGCTAATCGAAGTGCCCTTTTTGCTTCCTGCTTTACTTTTGCATTTTCTATTTTTAAAAAACTCATTCATTTTTATAATGATGTGCATGCTTTAATTTTTCATGATCAGCTACTGTTCAATTACCTACTCCTAGATCACAAGCTTTCAGTAGCTTTTAACCTCCAGGATCTCCACAACAACAGAACTTGCTATGCTTTTTCATAAGCAAATTAACTTTGAGAAAATAAAAGGTAAATAATGCAGCTTGGATTAACCATAAAATAGTAATATTCATAGGTATGACTTGTTCACAGCAATCAAAATTACACATGGCAGATATTTGTTGGCCGTTGGTGTGCCGCCGCGGGAAAACCCGGAAGTGCCGCCGTTGCGGCAGCGTGAAAAAACCCGGAAGCGCTGCTGCCGCTTTCAGGTTTTTGCATGCCGCCGTTGGTGTGTCGCCGCAGGAAAACCCGGAAGCGCTGATGATGATCAGCGCTTCCGGGTTGTGTGGCGACACACCAGACTGTGTGTGGTGACACACTTTTGTGTCACGAGACACAGTTTGGAAAGCTCTGATTTACACAGTTGCTGAAGTACCAGACACAATTAAATTCAAAACACAACCAAAACAAGGTTTATATAAGATTATAAATTTGCTATATATTTATTTATTTCATGTCTAGATCAAACTTTACACTGCCAAAATGTAGCCACCACCACAGATTTGTCATTAGCCTGCTGTAGGTCGTCAACAGTACAAGGCTCTGACAGTAATCGACACACCATCAGATGCTCCGGGTCTTGGATTTCTCCGCATTCACATAATGTATTGTCGTCAGCAAACAACCCCCACTTAAATAAATTTGTCTTGCACCTTGGTACCCCCACCCTCATCCTATTCAGTGTCCTCCAAACTGTATAAGGAGAGTGTTTCCAGCAGCCATTTCTTCCTTCCTTCTTCTGGTAAAATACTCAAATTGGTGAGCTCATTCCTCCATTTACTTATTTGATTCTGTTCTTTGGACCCCTCTAGGGTATTAGTTCTTGCCATAAAGCTCTTTCTAGATTTAAGCTGACAAATTGGAGGAACATATCCGCTCAGAGGGTGATGAGAGTCAGTCTCTTGCTTGGTTCTTTCTGCTTCTACTTCCCTTCTAATCTTAGATGGAGCAATGCCAACAAGGGGGTATAGTTTATTAAGGGGCGTAGGTTTGAGGCATCCCATCACTATGCGCATTGCCTCATTCACAGTGATATCTACTTGCTTCACATGTGCTGATGTGTTCCATACTGGTGCCGCATATTCGGCAGTAGAGACACTCAAGGCCAGAGCTGATACTCGTAACGTAGCTGGCTGGGCTCCCCATGCATAGTTTGTCAGTCGTCGGATGATGTTATTCCTAGCACATACTTCAGCCTTGGTATTCAGGCAATGTTGCTTAAAGGAAAGCATTCTGTCCAATGTAACACCCAAATATTTAGGTGTTGGGCAGTGTTGTAATCTGTTCCCTCTCCATGTAATATCCAATTCAACCCCTGCATCTCAATTGCGAAGATGAAAGGCACATACTTGAGTTTTGCTTGGATTAGGTTTTAAGTAATTATTATCATAATACCGCTCCAGTTCTTCTAGAACTCATGATAATTTTTCAGCACACTCATCAAAACTCGGTTCTTGTACGGCCACCACTGTATCATCCGCATATATGAACATTCACGCATTGGTTGGGGTGGGTTGGTCGTTAGTATATATATTGTACAAAATCAGAGAGAGTACGCTGCCTTATTGTAATCCATTCTTTTGCTTCCTCCATCTACTGTTCTTACCATTCAAAGTCACATAAAACCTTCTATTTTGAAGGAAACTCTCTATAACCCTGGTGAGCTTATGGTCTCCAGTAAAGTTGTCTATCTTATGCAGCAATTTTCTGTGATTGACCGTATCATATGCCGCAGTAAGGTCGATGAACGCCACTCCAGTAATTAGTTTTCTTTCATAACCGTCCTCTATGTGTTGTGTAAGATTAAGTATTTGTCCACAACATGACCTTCCTGGTCTAAAACCAGCTTGCTCCTTCATGATCTTTACATCAAGAGTCTCTGCCACTTGATTAAGAATCATTCGCTCCAACAATTTCTAAAGGTGACATAGGAATGACACTGGTCGATAGTTCTTTGGATCCGCTGGTTCCTTTCCGGGCTTCAACAAGGCTACCACTCTAGCCTGTCTCCAAAGCCTCGGAATCCTAAGTTCAGTAATACAGGTGTTCATCATTTGCCGGAGCCACTCCAAAATATTAGGTCCAAACTGTTTTATCTGTTCCGCCCTTAAATCATCAATGCCCGTGGCTCTGTTTTGCTTCAGGCTTTTTATGGCTCCTTCTAATTCAAGTATTGTAAAAGGGGCACTGAGGAATCCGTCATATATTTGCAATATATGAAGTCCATAAACTTCAACCAAGAGGACTTGGAGAGGGGAGTCTACATATAGAGATATGTATGTATGTATGTATGTATGTATGTATGTGTATAGACAGACAGACAGACAGACAGACAGACAGATAGTACACATTCGCCTGGGTTATTCTTGGGGGTGGCTGGCACCTTAGAGCTCTCCTCACTGAATTAGATCTTCTAGGGCCACTTGGATTTTTTATTTTTATTTATATTTGGTAATTTGGTATTGATATTTTAGATGCTGTAGCTTGAATCATAAAATGGATATTTGGCAAACACAACATACCTGTATATTTCAAACCCACCAACACACTGAGACAGAGGCTTGTACACCCCAAAGATCAAACTCCAAAACACAAGAAAAGCAATGTAGTTTATGCAATCCAGTGCAGTGAGGAGTGCTCTGAACTCTACATTGGAGAAACCAAACAACTTTTGTACAGGAGGATGGCCCAACACAGGAGAAGTAACACCACAGGACCAGAGTCAGCAGTTTATCTTCATCTAAAGGAAAAAGGACACTCATTTGAGGACATTAATGTTCACATTTTAGACAGAGAAGATAGGTGGTTTGAGAGAGGGGTCAAGGAATCCATTTATGCCAACTTGGAAAATCCTTCCTTGAATAGAGGTGGGGGCCTCAGGCATAATCTTTCCCCCATCTTCCTCCCTGCTTTGTCTTCTGTGCCTAGGAAGATTAAGACCATTTCACAAGCTCAACAGCAGCATGGTGATCTTAACGATCCTCCTTTAGATGATAAAAGGACTTAAAATAACATCTCAATATAACCATGACCTAGCCCCAGGTGTAAGGTCACACAGCTACCTAGAAACATATTTAGGATTCCCTTACTAACTTTGCTCAGACTGAAGAAGCTCCTTGGATAAGGAGCGAAACGTTTCCACTGAGAAAATAGAAATCCAGTCGACATGATTCAAGCTACAGACAATTCCACCTGGATGACTGAGAACCTTCATAGACATATTTTAGATGCTATTTATGCTTATTGTTTTAATGTGCTTGTGTTGTAAACCGCCCAGAGTCCCTCTTTTGGGCGGAGATGGGCGGTGGCAAAATTAGGAAAATAAATAAAAATAAATATATACGGGGGAGTCTAAAGTGTTTGAGGTTCAGCTTTCTGATCATCCCCTCAAGAGTCTTTATTTGTTTGAGGAGTAACTGATTGGTAATTTCCTCCAGAGCTGTCAGAGATCAGTCTGAGTCTTCAGATTTGGGGGATGAAGATCTTATCCAGACTGAGTCTCAGCCTGCACCACAGGAATTAGCTGAAGAGCGGGCACCTGAGGGGCACAGATGCAGACTGAGTTGCCTGAGCTAGGCAAGGCCTGGAGCCCAGCAGCATGTTGCAAATTACTAAGAGAAGAGGAAAGGAGTTCAAGCCAGAGAGAAAGAGGCATGGCTCAGCCGGTTAGTCAGTCTGGTAATCAGAACTATGTAAAAGAGGTGGCTTTTAGGATTGACACTCTCTGGTAAATAACATTCTAATTTCCTACTTGTGGCTCTGGCTGTGGGCTGCTAGTGAATTATCTGAAACCTTGGATAGGAAGTGGGCTGTTCTTGGATCTTCCTGAACTTGAGATGCGTCTCTCTGGACTCTTTTGCACAAGTAAGCTTTTGTGCCTGTTTTCTACACAGAAAGCTTTGAGTTGAGTTTCTGCTACTTTGGTGAAAGATTTATGTTTGCAATAAATACCTTGAGTTCGTTATCAGAACTGGCTGTATGTGTATAACTGGCAGCACAGAACGAGATCCATAACTGGAAGCATCAATCTTTTTCTCACTCTTGCTGAACGTTCAACTTCTGTAGCTGAAAGCTCACCAAAGACTATTCTTCCGTTATTCCAAGTAAATAAAAATTTCAAATTACAGAAAGCCCACAGGAGAAGTGTACAATCAAGATAACTCTTTTGATTGCTGTTTCTAATTCACAGCAAGGTATACTTTGATGTTTTGAAAACAAATGCTTGGAATCTGATATCTATCTATCTGTCTATCTATCTATCTATCTATCTATCATCTATCTATCTATCTATCTATCTATCTATCTATCATCTATCTATCTATCTAAGCTAAAAAAATACGTGGGGGATGTTTTGGTAAACAAAGGCAAATAAGCTGTTCAAGCACAAGTTAAACACTCTTGAAAATGGATTCCTAATTTAAATGTGCACTGCAAATTCTAATCTACTGTTTGTTAATGTTTGTAGAAATGTTATAAAACAGAAAGGTATGTAAGAGATATTAGCAGGAGATCTGAACGTTTTTACCAAACACCTGCTTGAGATTGAGACCTGCTTGATCAGGTGGCAATCTGTAATTTGAATGGGAAAAGCTACTTAAAACAAAAGGACCATACTTCTAAAAGTACAAATTAAGTAGTAATACAAATCTGACAAAACAGTAAACACACCCACACTCACCCACGCAAAATAACTCTGCAGGAGATCTGTTCATGATTCCCCCGCTTCACATGCAATGCCTTTCTTCTGTAATTATAAATAGAACAGTAGAAGATTTGCCAATCCCACTTTCATCTCTGTTTTATAAATCTGGCTTTGATCCATTCCCAAACCCTGAATTAGGAAGCCTTTAACCCATATTCCACACTGTAAAACAGAGGAGAGAGAGAAATCAGGACTAAAACATCATCATTCTGGCTACCCTGTTCATAATCACAGCGAGGACTGAGTCCTACAGAATGACTACAAAGGAAATCACAGTTTGTTTCTTAAATGTTCAAATCAGCAGACAACAGGTAGTTGCAGGGATGAGATACAAAATGCATCTCATTGCTGTTTGCGTGTTTTTAATCAAAAGCATTTTGATTAGGCAAAGATGTAGAAGTGAGGATGAAAGAAATTACAAACCTGCATGGTGCTGGCTAGCATTGGAAGGGTCTGACCTGAATAGATGTGAAATTATAGATTTGTATTAAAATATACGGGAATTATACATTTATATTAAAATATACAGAAAGAAAATAGAAGCTTGTGACCTCCGGCAGGCTGAAGCCTTCATATTTTAGCAGGCAGGAGAAATGCTGATCCTGATTTATCAAAGAAGTGCCAGAAAAGGAAGAGGTCAACACTATTTTAAACCAATCCGGTAATCCTAATCGGACATTGGCTTGACACTAAGTGCTGGTACTTGTGGATGCATTAATGAAACACTGTACACATTACCTTGAGTATCAGCATATTTTAAATGGCACTAGAGATTTTGGAAATGATTAGGAATAACCCATGATATAGATGGTAAACCCTACAAAATATGGCCTTTGGATTTCAGTTAATGAAGAAAACTAATCCCATGTGCACAGTTGTTTCCTGAAAAAACATCATTGGCAGTATCATATGCCTTTATTTTCTCTAGATATCCTAGATTTTTTCCTTCTCCTTTTTTTTAAATTAATGAACTCAGAGGGACTCAAAACAAAGTCTAGTACAGTTTTTCTTTTCTAGTGAATACATTATTTGTGTAATGAATCCATTTCACCTTGCTGTTTTATATCCAGTGAGGAAATTTGACACACTGTACACAATTGCTAAGAGCAAACTGTAAACAATGCTCCTATTTAAAGTCATTTTGAAATGATGGATCTAAACCTGAAATGCCCAGAGATAAATCACACAGCTTATGTCAGTGTGATCTTGAAGTGCCAAAATGCAGGCATTACTATAAGCCTGATTTACTTAAGAACTTAATATAGCAATCCTATGTAAAAATAATTTCAGACAGTCATGACTGAGACACGCCATGAGTTGAACATTCTATTCTTCCCACTTGCTATTTACATAAACCATAGAAGAAACAGCTATGTGGATTTACAAAACAGCCTCTTGCAGGACTGTCCTGGGATGAACTGGGTTAAAGAAATCAAGATGACAGCCACAAGTGTCTGGTCAAAGCCACCATTTTGATGTTTTTGACCCTCCCTGCAGACACCCGTGCTTCTTGCCTTAGTACTCTTCGAGATCTACTGCAAGGCCAAGGTCCTGCAGAGTTAGGCATATATAAGCTGTATTGAAAATAGTGGGCTGTAAGTCTGTCTGTCTTTAGAGGATATGGAGGGATTATACTAGGATATTTCAATATTTGCAAAAGTTTGTGCTATTAATGGTTAAAAAATAAGCTGAAGGTTGGCTCTTAAAATTTAAGAAGAGGACATAGTGTTTTAGGTTTATGTCTTCTCATTAAACGATGTTTCATATAGCAATAAGAAGGAGAAAAATCCATTTAGCCTAACTGACACTATGTTAAATGAGCTGATCTGTCTCTGTCCCTGGGCTAGAACCCTTGCGCCTTTGGGAAAGCAGGATGGGGAGGTTGGGGACTGACTGTCATGATAGGTAACAAATGCCAGGGGAGAAAAGGGACAGGCAAGAACTGGTGCCAGATGGGCATGCCTCGCTATTTTGTTGATTGCTACATTACTTTTTCATATTGCTTGCTCAAATATATAAAAGATGCTTGCTGTTTCCATACTGATTGGGAAGACTTTAATTTGTCTCGTCCCAGTGCTGTGTGTCAAAAAAGCTTTCTGTGCAAAAACCCAGAGAAGTGGTCTCCTTCCTTAAAGGAACTGCAAGGAGAGAAATTCTCCAATCAATATTTCAAATTTTGTTTTCAGTTGTGTGCATCAAGTTAAAACCCCAACTGGGCTGAAAGGCAGAGTGCCGAATTGATGGATGGATGGATGAGACTGTCTTGTAGTGGTGGTGATGGAGTGTTTGCTATGTGACATATTAAAGAAAATATTAAGATGACCTTTAAAAGATGGTTAGAATCTACATTTTAATTCGTTGTCAGTTGCTTATGTGATTAAGCCCTCTTTTTAGCTCCTAGCTCTTCCATGTATTTATGTATGTATAATATCCACGATGGTGTGGTCACTGACCTCGGGCCGGACATCCTAGAGTGAAGTCAAGTGGGCCTTAGGAAGCATTACTAACAACAAAGCTAGTGGAGATGACAGTATTCCAGCTGAGCTATTTAAAATCCTAAAAGATGATGCTGTTAAGTGCTGCACTCAATATGCCAACAAATTTGGAAAACTCAGCAGTGGCCACAGGATTGGAAAAGGTCAGTTTACGTTCCAATTCCAAAGAAGGGCAATGCCAAAGAATGTTCAAACTACCGTACAATTGCACTCATTTCACATGCTAGCAAGGTTATGCTCAAAATCCTACAAGCTAGGCTTCAGCAGCATGTGAACCGAGAACTACCAGAAGTGCAAGCTGGGTTTCGAAGAGGCAGAGGAACTAGAGATCAGATTGCCAACATTCGCTGGATCATGGAAAAAGCAAGAGAGTTCTAGAAAAACATCTACTTCTGCTTCATTGACTAATGCAGAAGCAACAGTTAGAACTGGACATGGAACAACCAATTGGTTCAAAATTGGGAAAGGAGTACAACAAGGCTGTATATTGTCACCCTGCTTATTTAACTTATATGTAGAGTACATCATGAGACATGCCGGGCTGGATGAATCACAAGCTGGAGTTAAGATTGCCAGGAGAAATATCAACAACCTCAGATATGCAGACGATACCACCCTAATGGCAGAAAGTGAAGAGGAACTAAAGAGCCTCTTGATGAGGGTGAAAGAGGAGAGTGCAAAAGCTGGCTTGAAACTCAACATTAAAAAAACTCAGATCATGGCATCTGGTCCCATCACTTCCTGGCAAATAGAAGGGGAAGAAATGGAAGCAGTGACAGATTTTATTTTCTTGGGCTCGAAGATCACCACAGACAGTGACTACAGCCATGAAATTAAAAGACGCTTGCTCCTTGGGAGGAAAGCTATGGCAAACTTAGACAGCATATTAAAAAGCAGAGACATCACCTTGCCAACAAAGGTCCGTATAATTAAAACTATGGTTTTCCAAGTAGTAATGTATGGCTGTGAGAGTTGGACCATAAGGAAGGCTGAGTGCCAAAGAATTGATGCTTTCGAACTGTGGTGCTGGAGAAGACTCTTAAGATTCCCTTGGACTGCAAGGAGGTCAAATCAGTCAATCCTAAAGGAAATCAACCCTGACTGCTCATTGGAAGGACAGATACTGAAGCTGAAGCTCAAATACTTTGGCCACCTAATGCGAAGAGAGGACTCGCTGGAAAAAACCCTGATGCTGGGAAAGACTGAAGGCAAAAGGAGAAGGGGACGGCAGAGGATGAGATGGCTAGATAGCATCACTGATGTAATGAACATGAATTTGAGCAAACTCCGGGAGACAGTGGAGGACAGGAAGGCCTGGCGTGCTATGGTCTATGAGGTCACGAAGAGTCAGACACGACTAAACGACTGAACAACAACTTCCATGTATTTATTGCACATTCATTTTGAACTATTATCTGTCTCATGAATATTTTTATTGTAAGCAGGATAGAAATTACATGGAGATGACTTCCAGTTTAGGAAGAACACTACAATAAGGCAGAATAAGGCCACAGTCCTATATACAGTTATGTAAAAAGCTAATTAGTGGAACAAACTTTTAAATAAAAATGCATAGGATTGGACTGTGTATCAGGAAAGATTGTGTATAGCTGAATAAGTGCACATGACATTTGGTGCAGAAGCAGATTCATAGTGTCAGGATGTCGCCCAGAGTCTACTGTCGTGGAGATGGGCGGTGATAAATTCAGATAATAAATGTCATCCATGCCATCCTGCCATGGCGCCAGGAAGGAACACCCCGCCAGTCTGTTAAACTCACAGGGTTGTGTAAAGTAGGGGAGAATGCTGGTGATGGGGCTTTGATGTATTCAGAGAACTGCAAACATGTTAATCAAAGTATCGTGCCAAGCAATTCAGCACCCAGGATAGATCAAAGGGCAATATCGCTGTGTTAGCTGATTCGGACCCAGAAAGACCTGAAAACTGAGAGATGAAAGGAAGGGTGACCAAGCCACGAATCCCGATGGGGGGGGGGAACTTGGAGATTTTTAAACTGTTGGTTGTGGGAGTTTGATTCACTCGAGTCTTTAACGTGCAATGGATCACTGGCTTTAATAAAGATTCCTTCATATTCCTGAGGGGCTTGTGTCAGGAACCCTGATTTAATAGTCAATGGATCGAGGGCATCACACATAGTTTCTCAATTACATTATACTTTTCAGTTCCATGCATTCATATACAGTAGAAGGTGGCTTGCCATGTTTGCTGAACAGCAAAGAGAGCAGGTTTTGCTCAGAGGCTGATACACAAAAACATATAAGCCCCCAAGCAAAACAACAGCCATTGTAGTACATTGTAGTACTCCTTGGAGTACAAGACCCCCACCAACACAGGCAGGACAAGCCAGGGTATATAAACAGACAGCAAGTTCCACTCCCTTTTCGCACTGAAGATGTTGCCTAGCCTGGCAATGAAACGTCTGCATGAAAACAACAAGGCTCAGAGAGCACCAAAGACTCCCCAACTTATATAAACATTTTAAAAAAATATATCTACTTTTGTGCTTAATACTACCTTAGCCCTATTAAACCTTAAAGAACAAACTTTAATTAACAATCAGATTATAAAAGCATTTTAAAAACATTTAAATTATCTACTTTTATACTTAATACTATTGTTTCAATCTTACCCCATTAAACTTTAAAAAGCAAGCTTTAAATCATTGCAAAAAACTTTAAATCATTACAGAAAAATAGAATCATACAGCCTTAAGATACTTATTCTTAATTTCTTAAATCACTACTAAAAAAATAAAATCATACAGTCTTAAAATCAATCCACATGTTTATACTTAATTTCTTATCCCATCTCAAGATTAATATTGTTATTTCAATCTTACCGCTATTGAATCTTAAAAGGCAAACTTTAAATCATTGCAAAAAACTTTAAATCATTACAAACAAGTAGAATCATAAAGCCTTAAAATCAATCCAGATATTTATTTTTAATTTCTTATCCCACCTCAAAATAAACCAAAGCATTTATTTGTCTCCATATTGTACATAGGAGATTTTTTGTAAATAAATCAAGAAACCCAGCTGCCTCCTCCAAAAAGTCAACAGTTATCTCCTTCTCAGAACAGGCCCCAAAGTAAACAAACCATTCTTGCAAGTCGAGTTGTAACTCCTTCATGACTGGCATTTCTTCACATTTCTCACATTCGGGAAGAATGCTTCCTCCTTGATTAATCTCTTCCTTTCCCTTTGCAAAATCCTCAATCCATTGATAGATTTTAGAAACAATGTCCCCTACATTTTGCAAAATGACTTGAGCAGCTTCATGGAAAATTTCTTTAAAGTCAGTAGACCGCTCGGCATGAAGCTCTGGAGTTGATTTATTAAGGTTGTCCGTAATTCAAGCAATAAAGTCTGACACCTTCTACTGATATATATGAGCTGATGAGTTAATGAAAGGCTTCCAGAGACTAAAATACAACATCCAAGGAAAGTGAACAGAAAGCTAAAAACTAAAAATCATCAAATTGAATGTATAGGAAAAAATTAAGTCCTTCAAACTTAATAAAAATAATAACGGAGAGATGATTATTTATTCTCAGTCCTCCTTAAATTTGAAATGGGAAGCAAGCTGGCAGCTAATTTTTTTTTTAAAACTCCTTCCTAAAACAACATTATGCACCAAGAGACTAGTATCTTCTTGTTGTTAAGAGCCTCTCTTGGGGTACAAAAACTTAAAAATATACAAATTATAGTGACATCACAGGATGTCAGCAGCCGGCTCAAGGCATCCTGGGAATTGTAGTCCAGAGCCTGAGAAGAGCCGGTTCCCTTACCCCCTCTCCTGGTGCGCGGGTTAATTACACTTGGTGACATTGTATAATGATAAAATGTATATATATGTATGTAAGCCGCCTAGAGTCCTCCGTTAGGGAGGGGATAGGCAGGGTATAAATAGCACTATAAATAAATAAATAAAATAAAAAGTAGGTGGTTTAGAAATGAGAAAGGCTCGACCTAGTGTCCCAGTGGGGCTGCAGCGTGGTCTGGAAATGCTGGCGTCCCCAACTCCCGTCTCCTTTTACCAGATTTACGCCAACACCGTTGACGATCTTCAGGCTACAAGGTGACGTTATGAAGTACAAATGGGATGTTTCCAAGTGTTTTCTATCCATGAAAACACTCTAGGGCAACAGGAAAAGCCTGCCTCTGCCTCCAGGAAAAATCCATGTTGTTAGGTCTGCCCACTGGTCTTGCGAGCAATGTATTCAGTCGGCCATCTTCTCACTGGAAGTCCCCCATTTTTATTTTGTCCATTCTGAATCTCTTGTTATCAATTTACTGCACTGATTCCCAGAATTTATATTTATTCCTACAGCTCCACAATGTCAGTGAGGAAAGAATGTTTTCACCATGAGTTTATAATTCAAAGGCGTGGCCTTCAGTATTAATTCTAGGATGTCTTACATGCTTTGGAGCCTGGCATTTAATCATTCTTCCAGGAATACATAATCACCTTTTCCACATCTCAATACATCCAAAGTTTAACCCCTAATTGCCTTCCAAGAACCCAATTCACCATAGTAATAATCTCTCTATTAGCCCATAACATGTGCACCAAAGTGCCTTCAACTTTATTATATCTCTAGCATAAAAAAGATGGCCAACTTTCTTAAAACATTCTTGTAAGGGGTACAATAAACCCAGAAATTATTTTTTGAATCGTAGGTCACACAAAACATAAAAAATATTTGTTAAAACCCAAAGCCACTGATTAGGCAAGATGGGATGTTCCAATTCTCTATTCCAAGTGTCTTGTACGTTGTTCAAATTTATTTTTATTTTTTGTTTTAAATTTATCATAATAAATTGTCAGTTTAATTTCAGTAAAAGTTTTCTCCAATACACTCAGTGCCTCCAGATTTTCAAAGGCCACAAGAGCACTGAGACCGAACAAGGAAGAAATGTTTTAACTCTTAAGTATTGAGCAGTTTTATGTAAAATCCCAAATGTGTTAAAAGCTGGATAAAAGCAATATTCCCATTTTCAGTCATGTTCCCCCCCCCCCATTGATGTATTATTCTGTGAGGAGTAAGTCACAGCAATAAAACCGTTTTAGGTAAGCACCTGCAAACTTTAAAAGGTCAGGCAGCACGTGATCCAGGTTGAAGAGTATAAAAGAACCTGCCTGCCCTGCCCTGCCCTTCCTTCTTCTTACTGCTTCCTGCTTGCTTCTGCTTGCTTACTACTTATACTTTCTGGTATGTGGATTTGTAACACTTCCATAGATCTGGAAGAGAACTGTAAATAGTATCTGTTTGAATGAGTAACAAATACAACTGCAACTGATTTACTACAAATGACTGGTGTCATTTATTGGTGTGATGGTTCGATCCTTCAACTGGCAAACAAAGCTCCAACACACACTCTGCAGGATATGTAAAAGCTTTATTTACAGCGAGCGATCTGGTTCCACATCAATGAACCAAGTAAAGCACAGATACAAGACCTTACAGTTTAATAGGTTTCAGTCTCCCCCGTCCCATGGAATGTTTTTTTCAGTTCCGTTTCTCTCTGTCTTGCACCCTCTCTTCCACTGCTCGGAACCGTCCGTTGAAGGTGCTGATTGCCTTTGCCTAATCCACACTGTGGGATGGTTGCCTGTCTGGCGGTTTGCTATTACATTCTTCCTATTGATAGCTTTCAGCGTCCTGGCTGAGAGATATGCTTATGTGATTTAAATATCATGTCAGGGTGGCATGGGTGCCATTGTGACATTCTGCCTCCCCAAGATCATTCCTCCTCCCTCATTGTGGTTTGTGTGGGAATTTGTTATGAAACTTTTTCTTTAATTTGGGTGTGTGTACATGTCGATCTGCCACCCACTCTCTGTGTGAATTATTAAAGTGTTTCCCTTGTATTAAGTATTGCAATTTTCCTCGGTGTAATCTGGAATCTAGAATTTCTTGCACTTCAAAATGCTGTTCCCCATCTATTATCATTGGCATTGGTGCCACTTCATCTGGGTGCCATAGATCTGAATTTTTTGTAGGCTTTAAGAGGCTACAATGAAACACTGGGTGAACTCTCCTCATGTTTTTTGGAAGTTGCAGTTGTACCGTAACTTTATTATTTTCATAAATGGAAAAGGACCTATGTATTTTGGTCCCAGTTTTTTGCAAGGTTGTGCAGATTTTAGAAATTTGGTGGACAAGTATACTTTGTCTGCCACTTTAAACGGCCATTCTGGTGCCCTTTCCCGGTCAGCAATTTTTTTGTATGTTTCTTTGGCATTTGTTAAAGCTTTCTCAATTATTGGCCATCCCTCGGCGATGTGTTTTATCCAATTATCTAAGGGGACAATTTCAGTTTTGTTACTGGGTAGGTCTGGGAAGGCTAGGAACTCCTGTCCGTTTACGACTTGAAATGGAGAGAAGCCCGTGGTCTGATGCATGGAATTATTGTATGCTACTTCTGTGAATGGAAGTAAGTCCACTGAATCGTCTTGTTCATAATTAATGTAACATCTGAGGTATTGTTCCAGTAATTGTTCCAGGTAGTGCCTCCTGGGGTTGGCTGGCCCCATAGCTCTACTATCTATTCTGCGGGTCCAAGCCCATCCTGGATTTTATTTTATTATGTGTTGTTTGTGTTTTTAGATATTTTGTATAGTTTTAAATTTTTATTTATTGTAACCCGCCCAGAGTCCCTTGCATAGGAGATGGGCGGGGAATAAATTTGAATAATAAATAAATAAATAAATAAATTGGTTAACTTGTTCACAGCCACAATCTGTTTTTGGATGAAATCCACTGCTTAGCCCTTGTCCTACACCAGGGGTCGGCAAACTTTTTTATGCCAGGAGCCATTTTGACATTTATAACATTTATAACATCACTCGAAGGCCAGGGGGCGGGGTTTGTGGGCCGGAGCCAATCGCATGGAAGGGGGTGGGGTTTGCGGGCGGGAGCCAATCGCATGGAAGGGGGCTGGGTTTGTGGGCAGGAGCCAATTGCACGTACTGGGGACAGGGTTTGTGGGCGGGAGCCTTGAAAACAATTTTGGGTGGCAAAATGTAGCTGCAGCTCCCCACCCTACCCCACCCCACCCACCACCAGCATTGTATAATCTCCGAGTTAATTGCTCGGAGACAAGCCCGCTTCCCTGATCTTCTCCTCTGCCTGTCCGCTCCCTTACAGCGCCTTGGAGACAAAGCCTCCCACAATCTGCCCCTTTCCTGATTGCAACCAGGGATCTTCTTCCCCGCCCCCTCGGCCAGCTCCTCTGTGCCTGCAAGGCAAGGTGGATCAGGCACAAGGTGGCTTTAGCTCGCTGCTGCTGCCTCATGGTTGCCGCCAATGCAGTCCCCACTGCGCCCGCTGCTCTTGGTGAAGCAAACGCTGTCTCCCTTTCCCACCTGGTCCAGAGAGCGTCTCTCTCGCTCTCTCCCCCGCTCCCGTTTTCTTGCCCCCGCCCCTACTCACTTGTGGAAAGAGATGGGCTTCTCTTTGTCGTATTGATTCCGGCAACGGTAGGCAGAGCAGGACTGCACCATCCTCTCGTTGCTGTCCCCCCGCCCGCCTCTTTGACACCACTGGGATTTCTCGGGGGGGGGGGGACAATTTAAAACAAGTGTCGATCCAAATGCTTCCCTGAGGTGTTCACGTTCCTTTTCGAAAATAAAAAAACCCCCGAAGAACGACATAAACTGGCTGTGGCCTCTCCCTATTTCAACATGGCGGTGCCAGCTTCAGATCAACTCTCTTGAGATCTCTGCATCGGGCTTGGCTATTGGTCACACCCCGCAATGTTTGGGTGCAACGCGTCTCCGTCCGAGCAGCCAATGAGAAGAGTGGCTCACCTTTTGACGCACACACCCTGGCTTCTGAGCCTGTAGATACATGCGCACCCGTCCGAAGGCTTAGCTGGGCGCGTGACGGTATTCGTAGAGCGGCATTCTATTTTAGACCAGTCTGGACAGTGATGCAGTATTTTGTGGAAGAGCCACACTCAAGGGGCCAAAGAGCCGCACGTGGCTCGCGAGCCGCGGTTTGCCGCCCCTTGTCCTACACCAATTATTTTTAAAAATGCTCTCCAGAATTTGGATGTGAATTGGATGCCTCGGTCGCTGATTATTCTTTCTGGACATCCGTGTATTCTGTACATGTGTTGTACAAACATTTTTGCCAATTGCCATGCATTTGGAATGCTTGCACAAGGGATAAAATGAGCTTGTTTGGAAAATAAGTCTGTTACTACCCAGATCACCATTTTCTTATGGCTTTCTGGTAAGTCTACTATGAAATCCATGGCTATTTGTTTCCATGGTTGGGTGGGGCTTGCTACATTTTGTAATAATTCAGTGGGCTTGCCTCCCACTCTTTTCGCCATTGCACATGTGGGGCAACTAGCTATGTATTCTTCCACATCTTTGCGAATGGAGGGCCACCAGAATTGCTGCCTTAGTAGGTGCAAAGTTTTCACAAATCCGAAATGGCCAGCTGACTTTGCATTGTGGCTTCTTTTCAATATTTCCTTTCTTAGGGGTTCTGGTATGTACAACCATTCCCCATGCCACCAGAGCCCATGTTTTTCTGTCAATTTAATTTTGTTGTCCTGCAACCATTTGTCAGTTTTCAATTGTGACTGCAATTTGTGGAACAATTCCCAATTGTGGAACAATTACTTCTACTGGTAATGCTAATTGTTTTCCCCGGCTTCTAGTGACTACTACCATCCTTGTTTGTGACTGTGGGATGATTGAATCTACTATCTCCTCCCTCTGACTGTTCTGCTGTGGTAACCGGGATAAGGCACCAGCCAAAAAGTTATTTTTTCCGGTTATGTAAGGTATTTCAGTGTGAAATTGAATCTGCTTAAGAACTGTGCCCATCTAACGTGTTTGGGATTTAGTTTTCATGGGGTGTTCAGTGCTTCTAAGTTTTTGTGATCTGTCCAGACTTCGAATTGGTGGGAGGCACCTTCTAACAGATGTCTCCAAGTGGCTAATGCACATTTTACAGCATATGCTTCCTTCTCCCAAATGTGCCAACAATGTCCCATTTCGTTGAATTTGCAGCAGAGGTACACGCATGGCCTCAGTTTCCCCTGGTCATCTCTGTAAAAGAATTCCACCCAAAGCGGTATCTGATGCATCAACCTGTATGACTAGAGGTTTTGTGGGATCTGGGTGTTGTAGTATGGGTTCTGATGTGAAAAGTTTCTTTAATTGGTTGAATGCTTCTTGGCAATCCCTCAACCATTGTATTTTTGCCCCCGGTTTGTTTGTTTTGGAGTCTCCCTTTCCTTTCGTTTTGAGTAGATCTGTAAGTGGTAGTGCCACTTGAACAAAGTTATTTATAAATTGCCTATAGAAATTTGCAAATCCTAAGAAACTCTGTAATTGTTTTCTGGTTTTAGGGGGTTCCCAAGCCAGTACTGCCCGTACTTTCTCTGGATCCATTTCAATCCCCCTGCTGGATACCTGATACCCCAAATAGTCTAGTTTTTCTTTCATAAATTCACATTTAGACAATTTCACATACAGTTGGTTATCCAACAATAATTTCAACACCTCCCACACCAGCCATACATTTTCTACTGTTTCAGTGTAGATTAAAATGTCATCAAGATATACCAGTACTCCCCGATATAAAAATTCATGCAATACCTCATTAATTAAACTCATGAAGACCCCGGGCCCGCCTTTTAATCTGAACAGCATCACGACATATTAAAAGCAACCAAATTGACAATTAAATGCTGTTTTCCATTCATCCCCCTCCCGAATTCGTACTTGAAAATATGCCTCCCTTAAGTCCAGTTTGGTGAATATTTTTCCTTTTGATAGGTGTGGTAACATGTCTGTCATCAGTGGTAGGGGATATTTATTCAATGTGCTGATGACATTCAGTCCTCGATAGTCTGTAGATAAATGCAGCAACCTGTCTTTCTTCTTCCTGAACATGACTGGTGCTGCCACAGGTGAGGTCGCCAGCTGGATGAAACCATGTTCTAATTTTTTGTCTATGAACTCCCTAAGTGCTTCTAGTTCTTTAGGAGTCATGGAATACAGTTTGGATTTTGGTAATTCTGCCCCCAGTTTCAATTCGATAGCGGTCTTTTTTTCTATGGGGGGGCCCAGCTAATTAGATTCATTTTCTCCAAATACTTCTTTTAGGTCATGGAACTGGTTTGGGATGAATTCACCCTTGTGTGTGCTCCCCAGCTGCCATTGCTGCTCCTATTACTTCGATACTCCCCCCAAGTTCATCGGATTCAAATCCCTCATACTTTTCGACTTTGAATATCATCTGGCCAGTTGACCAATTTACTTGAAGGTTTTGATCTTTCAACCATGCCAAACCCAATACTATGGGATGATCTGCTGTGGAGGCTACAATAAATTTCAATGTCTCTTCATGTGTTCCTATCTTCATTCGGACCACTTCTGTACAGTACTCCACTAGCCCCCCCTTCATCTCTGACCCATCTAGTTGAATGAAATTGATGGATTCAGGTAATCGTTTCACTTTTAATCTTAGTCCAGTTACTAAGGTGGGGTGGATTAGGCATTGTGTGCAGCCCGAATCCCACAGCCCTGCTAGGTTTGTGCCTCCTTGGCCCCTTAATGTCTCTATTTTGACACATATTAACATCGAAGAACAGGGTCCACTCACCAGGGAATCCTCGTGCCTCTGTTTGGTTGCCTGTCTCTCGGTGCTTAAGACAGGCTTTGTCCATTTCCCGCCGGCTGGGATTTTTCATCTGTGGAGCTGTCTGTTTCTAGAAAAGCTTTGCGGAATTTCCTCTCTTTTGAAGTTGCTGCTATTACTTTTTTTTAAGTTCAACCTGTTTGGAGCTTTTTTCTCCTGCTTTAGGAGTCACTGGGCTTGTGGTTTGTGGGCAACTGGTGATGCAATGTCTTTCTTTTCCAAATTTGAATCACAACCCCCCTTTTAATCACTATTCCTTTTCCTCCTCTTTTCCTTTGGTTGCTCACTGACCTGAGTACCACTCTAGGCCACCCCCAATATCGGTTGCCAACTCATACTTATTCTTTTTGGAGGTGCTGGTTCGGGGTGTACTCTCATAGTCAGTTGAGGCTTTCAGCTGGTTTTGCCATCTCCCCGGTTGCTCCTGGTATTTTTCCTCGATTGAGTTCGTTAGGATTTGGCGTTTCCCGTCGGTCAACTGGCTGGCCTTTTGTTTTGCGTATTTCTGTTTGCTCAAGCCAGGGCCCTTTCCTTTGGATTCTCCACTCTCAGTTGGAAGGGCATTCACGGAGTCCAAAGTTCCTGGTTGTGGATCTTCCTCGTTAAATGGTTCGTTTACAGGCAAGTTATCCATGTTGACTTGGTTCATTCTGTGAGGGTTCGATCCTTCGACTGGCAATCGAAGCTCCGACACACACTCCACAGGATATGTAATAGCTTTATTTACAGCGAGCGATCTGGTTCCACGTCAATGAACTGACTAAAGCACAGATACAAGACCTTACAGTTTGTCTCCCCCCTCCCATGGAATGTGTTTGTCAGTTCTGTTTCTCTCTGTCTCACACCCTCTCTTCCGCGGCTTGGAACTGTCCAGCGAAGGTGCTGATTGCCTTTGCCTAATCCACACTGTGAGATGGTTGCCTGTCTGGCGGTTTGCTATTACATTCTTCCTATTGATAGCTTTCAGCGTCCTGGCTGAGAGATATGCTTATGTGATTTAAATATCATGTCAGGGTGGCATGGGTGCCATCATGACAACTGGTCTCTGAAGCTGAACACTTTCTGATACTCTGCGGGTGCAAGAAAACACACACTCCAAAAAACCCCAATATTGCCAATCATATTTAAATGAAAATTGCTTCAGAGAGTTAGTTTTTCATGAGAGCAAGGTTCAAATTTAAATTTTCTCCCCAATAAAATGTCTGACTGCCTTCAACAGGGAAAGTCCTGGATTACTGCTATGGTTAGAACCAGGAAAACCCTAACCCTAACTTGCCAAGATCATAAGGATGCTCAATCATAACTTTTAAGTTGAGCCCAGAATGGTAAACAGTCACTATCATTTTCATTCCAATACATGATTAAGGTTAACAAGTATGTCCAATGGTGGTGTTAAAAATCAGGAGAATTAAAATCATGACCATCAGAGAGAGATAAAGAGAGACATAACTTTAACCAGCATGTGGGCTCTTGCCTATTGATGTTAAAGCGCCTCCCTACAGTATGCCCATTAAATAAAATTCCAGATGTGTGCAAGGAGAATGATCCAATATGGAGCTCACATTTTTCCTTGAGATCTTATTCCAGTTCAATAAAGGATTCAGAATTAAAATCTATATGAACTATTAACTGATCAACTTGATATTCCAAAAGATTTACAAAACAATTATTTAAAATGTAAGTTTGATTTTTGGCTGAAACATTAAAATGTATCCACACCATTCGGTGATCTCCACTTTCAGCTGCTAAAATCATGTGTTATCTTTCAGAAACTAGAATCTCATGTTCAAATGTAAAAGAAGATGTTTTAAATAAAATCACTCCTCTGGCAGAGTTTGAGTTTCCATTTATATAAATGCTCAGTCCATTTTCTTTCCAAAAGCTATTTCTCATTTGAAAGAATATGTAAAAAAAGAACCCAACTTCAGTTTATAGAAAATCTGCCATCATTTGGCTATTCCACTGAACCCTTTAATGTTCCATATCACAAAATGTACTTGTCTTTTGAAAAAGAAAAGAATATATTATTTCTCAGAAATGGCCTAAAATGCAAATAACCAAAATGTTAAAATATTTTTATTTATTTATTTATTGTTCATATTTCTATTACTGCCCATCTCCCCCGATGGGGGACTCTGGGTGGTTTACAATAAAATCAACAGTTAAAAAAGATACAAATATAAGATCAGCTATTATAAATACAAATAAATAAATATAAATATAAAATCCAAGTGGGAATATGATGTTGTATAGTAGGGAGGATACTACGGCACCAGCCACCCCCAGGAGGAGCTGTTACCTTTCCCATCCCAAGCAAGGTGGCACAACCAGGTCTTCAGATTCTTCTGGATGGCCGGGAGCGAGGGGGGCCACCACACCTCTGAGGGCAGAATATTCCAAAGGGCGGGCGCCACTGCAGAGAAGGCCCACCTCCTGGATCCTGCTAGATGAAATTCCCTTGCTGATGGGGTCCGTAGCATGCCTTCTCTGTGTGACCAGGTAGAACAGGTCGATGTTATGGGGATGAGATGGTCGCTCAGGTAACCTGGCCCCATGCCATGTAGGGCTTTAAACGTGATAACCAGCACCTTGAACTGGACCCGGAAGCAAACTGGTACCCAATGCAGCTTGCACAGCAGTGGTGTCACGTGTGCCGATCTTAAGGCACCAGTAACTGCCCATGCAGCCGCGTTCTGGACCAGCTGAAGCTTCCAGATACTCTTCAAGGGTAGCTCCATGTAGAGCGGATTGCAATAGTCTATATGGGAGATGACAAGGGCATGAGTGACTGTTCGGAGGGCCTCTCGATCCAGGAAAGGGTGTAGCTGGTGCACAACCTGAAGCTGTGCAAAGGTCCTCCTGGCCACGACTGCCACCTGCTCTTTGAGCAGGAGTCATGAGTCCAGGAGGACCCCCAGGTTCCACACTGGCTCTGAATGGGGCAGTGCCACCCCATCCAGAACCAAAGATGACAACTTCCTGGATATAGAGGGACCATCAATCCACAGCCACTCGGTCTTACCAGGGTTCAGTTGAAGCCTGTTGTTCCCCATCCAGACCCCCACAGCCCCCAGGCACTGAGACAGGGCAGCGACCACACCACTTACTTCACCTGGGATGGAGATATATAATTGAGTATCATCAGCATATTGATGACACCTCATCCCGTGGTGACAGATGATCTTACCCAGAGGTTTCATGTAGATGTTAAATAGGAGAGGAGAGAGAACCGAACCCTGCGGCACCCCACACAAGAGGGGTTGCAGGTCAGTTCTCTCCTCCCCTATCACCACTGATTGGGGACGGCCCTGGAGGAAGGAGGTGAACCAGCGCAGAACTACGCCGCCCACCCCCTAACTCCCTGAGCCGTCCCAAAAGGATACCATGGTTGATGGTATCGAAAGCCGCTGAGAGGTCCAAGAGAGCCAGGATGGATGCACTCCCTCCATCCCACTCTCACCAGAGATCATGCATAAGCACGACCAATGCAGTCTCTGTCCCATATCCTGGCCTGAAACCTGACTGAAAAGGGTCTAGATAATCTGTTTCCTCCAGAATCCTCTGGAGTTGCAATACCACCACTTTCTCAACCACCTTTCCCAAAAAGGGAAGGTGGGAGACAGGACAAAAATTGTCCAACACAGTAGGGTCCAGGGATGGTTTCTTGAGGAGGGGGTGTACCAGCGCCTCCTTAAAGTATGTATTAACCATTGCCTGGACCCAACCACATGTCACCTCCCAGGCTGACTTTACCAGCCAGGAAGGGCATGGGTCTAGATGACATGTGGTGGCATTTACAGTCTGGAGGATCCTGTCCAAAATATGATATAAATTGTTATTAAATCAAAACACACTTTTCAATAAGTAACTTGTAATAGACATGTAATAATAAAATGAAATGTAGATAATAAAAATAAAATACTCAAAACTACTACAGGTACTCCTCGCTTAACAACCACAATTGGGACCAGAATTTCAGTTGCTAAGCGAAGCGGTCATTCAACAGATGGCTTCTCAGGCAAAAACAACCCAATTTTACAACCTGTTTTGCAGCAGTCGTTAAGCGAATCACCATGGGCAATAAGTGAACCGTGTGGTTGTTAAGCAAATCACATGGTTCCCCATTGATTTTGCTTGCCAGAAGCTGGCTGGGTAGGTTGAAAATGGTGATCATGTGACCACGGCACACTGCAATGGCCATAAATGTGAATTGGTTGCTAAGTGCCCAAATTGTGACCACGTAACTGTGGGGATGCTGCAATGGTCGTAAGTGTAAGGAATGGCCGTAAGTTGGTTTTTCCAGCACCGTCGTAAGTCAGAACCATCACTAAATGAATGGTTATTAAGTGAGGACTACCTGTACTCAAAACTACTAAAACTACTAAAACTACTAATAAAACTACTTAGACAGCAAATAATAATAATAATAACTGTAGAAATCAGGTCTCCCTTTCTCTACTTCCCTCCTCCCACCTTCTCCTTCCAAAACCACAAAAAAGGGAGAAAAGAAGAAAAATCAGTGTAATAAGAGACTCTTCAGTCCTCCAAGCCAGTGAATCATTTCTTGGCAGACTCTGCTGATGCTTCAGTTTCCGTTGATGCCTGAGCAGCCATCTATTGTTTGAGGTAATATATTTTCAATTTTTGTTGTCTAATTTAGTTATTTTGTTGTTTTTGTACTTGGCTTTCTTTGTGCTGTGTATGGTTTTCTTTTTTATTTTTTCTCTCATTTAAAAAATATTTTAGGTAGCTTAGCGTAGGACTGTTTTCCTCTTTTTTATCCATATAGTTTGCAATACCATAGGTTAGTTATTTCCCTTGTAAAGTGTATCATCTTGATTGATAATATTACCTATTAAATTGTAATTCCTTTTCAGAATTTTTAATTGTAATGTTCTTGAAACTTAATAAATTTACTTAATTTTAAAAAGAGGCATACTCTGTCAAGTAAAAAAAATCAACATGAGAGTAATTTTGGAACAACTTGGGGAAGGCATTGAGGAGAGGCCTGTCAAAGCTCTAAGAGAAGCTATGGAATGGAAAGGGGAGGATGTGGGTACAGAAGTGGACAGGGTGTACCGAACCAACACAAAATATGTAAAGATAAAAAATGTTTCAAGAGATACACCTGTGCACTTTGTCAGGAAGATGACAAGAGGTCAAGTTATACAATAGTACTTGACTTCCGGTGGGAATATGGCGGACTGAACAGCTTTGCCCGTGAGCTCCGCAGGCAAAACTGGCAACGTAGCAGTTTTTTTGGGCTCAGGCGGGTTTCTCCTGAAGCCGAGGAGCATTTTTCCGGATCAAGGAAAATGCTTGGAATCGACCCATTCATCCTCCGGATGGCGAGTTGCAGCCAGAAGATTGTAAATAGCATGCACAATCAACAGGTAAGACTTCGCCGGGAGGCTGGGATACCACCATTTCAAAGCCGTGCTGTAGCCCTTAAAGGGACATGCAATATAGACTATTGCAAGTCCAGCCACCTCATTTCTAAAGCACCCAATTTATTTTTTTCTTTAAGCATCCATACCCTAAGAGAGGCTTTCTACATTAAGGAGAAATAATATCTCTTGGTCCTTATTGTTATTGTTGAGAGTATGTTATCGTCTTCCTGTTATTATTTTTGTGCTAATTTTGAAGATTTTAGCATTTTTCCTACACATTGAATCTGCTGTTCTGAACTCTTACTTTCCTGCTGCTACTTTCTCTGGGAACTGTCTGTGATCTTATCTTAACTCAGTTCGGAAATTTTCCATTACCTTTCACTTCTGCTGGCTAAGTATCTAGGGGGAGCCATAATTTACTGCTTCAGAAATGGAGGATCTTAACCTGGCTTTTTCTGACTTTCGCCGAGATATTAAAGCAGATATTAAGCAGATTTTTTTCTGATTCCTGCCAAGAAATTGTGCAAGACATTCAGAGCATTGTGGAAAATATGTGGTCTAAAATGTGCCATCTGATTGGGGATGAGGTGGATGAACCTGAAGAATCTAACAGCAATGGAAATGTCTGTCCCAAGAGTGAGATTTGGGCTTCTGTTGAAATCCTGGATGAAATTGACAATGCTGAATTGAAGAATTTAAAGAGAGAAATTGAGCTGCAAGATATGAGTGAATTTGACTTTCTGATGGAATGCTATGGAAAAGAAGGGGTTATTATGTATGGGAGGTTTTTTGAAGAGAAGTCTGTGTTTGTGAGGGGAGCAGTTGGGCTGTTTGATTTTTTAAAGAAAATAGCCCTGTGCCTATTATGGGGATATGTAAATGTCTTGGTCTATTTTGAAGCGGATTAAGGGACTAAAATATTTATCTGGATGGTCTTTTGGCTTTGGATGATTTTACTTATCGGTAATGATTGGGATTATGATTATTAAGGTTTTTTCTTACTCATATTTTTTATATTCATGCTTTTTGTATTATTAATTACAATGGTAGACAATTTACAGTACATGCTTTTTATTTTTGATCTTTATTATAGTAGACAGGAATGTATAGAATAGTAGTAGGAAGGGAATAATTAAGTAATTATTATTTTTGGGGGGAAGTTGATTAGGTGATTTATACTTTTTTTCCTTTTAATATAAAGAGAGGGAGCAATGGTATTTAGTGATTTTTATAATGTGCTAAGGGGTTGACTTGTAGAAATAATGTGATTTTGGTTTAATATAGATAGAAAATTGCTGTATATCCTTGATGTTTAAAGTCGGAAGTCACTTCTTTTTGTAATCTATGTAAAAAAAATTTCTCTTGTGTTTTCACACTTTTTTAGTTTTTTTTAGTTTTTTGTTTTTCTGTATCTTTTATCTTTTTCTGAAATTTAATAAAATTCTTTTTTTTAAAAAAGTTATACAACAGTACTTCAACACCAAGTTAATTCTGTCGAAAGAAGCACCTATTAGAAAATTACCTATGAGGAAAGAATACAAAATAGACTTGTTTGATCAGGCATAAAATAATTAGTTTCATAAAAGACTTGAAAACCCTTTACGGCAGGGCTTTCCAAAGTTTTTCCCGTGGCGACACACCAACGGGCGTTGGTGTGTCGCTGCAGGAAAACCTGGAAGTGCCGTCCTTGCGGCAGCGCGCAAAAACCCGGAAGCACTGCTGCCGCTTTCGGGTTTTGCGCGCTGCAGTTGGTGTGTCGCCACGGGAAAACCCGGAAGCGCTGATGATGATCAGCGCTTCCGGGTTGTGTGGCGACACACCAGACTGTGTGTGGCGACACACTTTTGTGTCGCGACACACAGTTTGGAAAGCTCTGCTTTATGGACTCTTTGCCAAAAATGGTTAAAAATAACCTGGGTGATTTTTGCTTTTGTTAATTAAAAAGGATTGAATACAGGGAGAGGGGAAATATGTATGAAATTTTAAATGAGGAGGGGAGAAAATAAGCTTGTTTGTAAAGAAGATAGGAAGTCGCTTCTTTTTTCTAATATCTTTTTCTTTTTTCTTTCTTTCCTGCATTTTTTCTTTCATCTTTTTTTCTTTTTTCTTAACTCTGTTTTATATTTTTTCACATTTCTTTTATTCATGTACAAAATTTTCAATAAAAACTATAAAGCAAATGGCGTTCACGTGATGTCGCACTTAACAACTGTGTGGGATTCGCTTAACAGTGGCAATCGGAACTGCTACAACTGCCATCATAAGTCAGTGTGCTCACGTAACATTGCACTTTATTACCTTGTCGCTTAGCGACGGAGTTGTCGGTCCCAATTACCATAGCTAAGCAAGGACTTCTTGTATAAAACAGCAAAAAACAATACAACAATTTAAAAACAACAAAAAAAACCAATATAAAATCATATATTTTAAAAAATAATAAAATACTGGTCATCACCAGTTATACCCCCTGCAGTAAGGAAGGAAAAATAAATCCTTAAAGTGGAGTTTCTGGGTGCAAACATGTTGCCCCCCCCCCCCGCGCTAAAGAGTAGAGCCACAAGTTGGATTCACAAGATGTTGTGTCATTAGGTAGCAGGGAGAAGGTGGGGGTTGTCTGCCATCGACATCCATACTGGTCTTCTGTAGCTTTCTCCGGCATCTCCACCCTTACATCTTCTCAATTCGGAGGTAGCAGGGTGTAACTCTTCTCCTAGGTGAAGGGCCTCCATCCAAGCAGGACCTCTGTGGCCACCATCTCTCACCTGTAATCCAGAACACCACGCAATTTAAATGCTCAGAGTTAAGGTCTGATTTGTTTTTCCTTAGATGCCCTTGGAACACATTAAAAACAATTGCAGATGTCGTCTAGGAGCACATTTAGGTGACTTTAAAGCATGGCTGAAAAACTGCCTTATGTCCCTTGCCTCTCTGCTCCTGAAGATCTCTATCAGGGCATCTGCTCTTTTATCATCCCATTAAGCAAAGCTTTCCTTAAGACAGCATAAACAAAGCAGGAGCTTTAAATACCCTTTCAGTGCACTTCAATGAATTCCAGCACTGTTTGGTTATCTGTAACATGCTCTGAATGGTGCCAAAATGGTATGCTAATAGGATGTTAATAACCACTTGCAAAGGCATTAAGATGCAGAAGGGAAGATGAAGCCTTATTTTAATTGGAGTGAGTGTTATGTGTCTCTGTTCTTCAAAGTACAGAGTATAGATAAAAGGACAATTGATGCTTAGCAATGTATTAAGCTTGCTGGGTGTGGTTTGGGGGCTTTATCCTGCCATGCCATTAATAATGTGATAGTAAAACGATAATAAATTAATGTTCATTTATTTCATTAACAGATTAAAGAAGCAAGTTGCTTGCATCCTATTTTGTGAGACTGGATTTACTGCTTTAATTAATCCATCTGATAATGAACATTATCTTCTTGTTTCTCCTGTGATATTGTTTGTTTTGTTTTTTGAAGGCATAGTACCACCTTCTTAGTCACAGCTACCATCAATCATAGAGGTTTTATCTATTTTGTTTTGCTTTGGAGGGCAATATTCTTTGGGGCTACATTACTGTCCACGAAGATTGCCAATGCAATTTAGCATTTTAAATAAGCACAGTTAAATCATATAGTTTAGAAATCAGGACAAGGAACTTATATTTTAATCTGATGTATTCTGAAAAGTTGCTTGAAATAGCCATATAGCTTAGTTATGCTAT
Organism: Charina bottae; assembly: GCA_023362775.1. Classification (NCBI taxonomy): domain Eukaryota; kingdom Metazoa; phylum Chordata; class Lepidosauria; order Squamata; family Charinaidae; genus Charina; species Charina bottae. The sequence continues at coordinate 80,244,426 of JALMGJ010000005.1, read as the reverse complement.
TCAGGATCTATTTGTTTTTGTGAAATAGTGCAATTTGATTGTAATTTTCTCTGCTTCCTATTGTTAGGATACATTTTGGAAATGATAATCCTGTTATAGAATTCCTTCTTATCAAGAAGTTTGAAGTTACAACTCTACAAGAACAGGTTTAGTTTTCTTTGGATAAGAGAGCTGGACTTATTTGGGTATTTGCCTATAATGCTGCAAGGCCATGGAATCCTTGGGGTCAAAAAAGTCAAGATGGCTGTTGCAACCCTATGATCAAAGCCCTGCCCCTTTTTAATCTGTGTCATACAATAAAAAGTCTTTGATCACACAGTTGCAGCTGTCCCCTTGACTTGGATGCTTCTGCTACAAGGCTTGCCTGAGGGCCTGTCACAGATCCTTAGCAGTAGTTCACCAGTTCCCCTCCTAGTATCTGAGTTACAGTAACTTTAAAAAGTAACTGGAGCAGCAGAGATTTTGTGGCTGCTGCTACACATGATCTCAAATCCTGGGTGAGAAGTGGATGCTTAACCAAAAGCATTATGGTTTAATACTTAATCATTACTCCAGCTTCAGATAATCCGTGGTTGAAGGGCAAAGACTCTATAGACAAAAAGATGTGTTACTCCACATCAGACAGCCAGAGAGATGCCCTGAACCAAAATATGGCTTATCTTCAGCAAACTCAGTGTGCCCAGTATCACATGCTTAATTTCGAGGTCCTCATCTCAAACCCCACTTTGGCAAGAAAAGAGCCACGAAAGGACCATGCAGGTTCTTGGAATCAGTCCTGGGGAAAAACCAAATCATACTGATCGACCCATTCACATTCCTCAAATTCAGCAGTGCTTCTTGTCTGTTAGCATGGCCAAACTACGAGTGTTCTACCAACGTCTAAAGTGTTCAGTGTTTCCCAAAATGCAGGGAACAAAAGTGTTTTTTCCCTGAGTTAACACTGGTGACAAGTGATGGAGTCTTGAAGGTAAATAAAAGAACTCCAAGCAGCTAACAACAATCTTGCAGAGAAGAACCGTGAATCAGCAGGGAACTTGCACTTTAAGCTTAATTACGTTCAGAAATAAATTCAGTCTTCACACATTAGTTAGATGAAAAATAGAGATAGCTTACATTTATTCAGTAGATCTGGATACAAGTAGATTCATAGTAGATCTGTGTGCAAGCAAGATGGAATGGACAAGAGCTGCATCCCTGCAGCCATCCTGCTTGCACGTGTGCCCGAAGAGTAATGGAGGTTGTTAATCCCCCAAACTCAAGAATAAGGAGGAAGAGGAAATCAGGTGACCCATGTGACTTCCCACAAGCACAATAGAGATACGTTTACTAGAAAAGACCCCCCTTATGCTTATGAGACAATGCGGAGTTGACTTCTGTTATTTCCAACAACAAGTACTACATGCTTATGTCTAAAAGGTTTACCAGAGCAGAAAGGAAGAATGTTTTGCCCTAAAAGAGGGTATTTTTTTTCCTGTTAAGCCTGTTGTAGACCATACAAATGTACTGGTAGATTTATTCAGCTTATAAACAAGCCACTGCATGGGATGGAAACATTAGCAAACACAAGACTTCAGGCCATTTGGGGACTAATTCAATAAAGGGAACTTAAATGCTTATGAACTTCAAACATTTGATTGGACTTTTTCTTTACATCTATTAAATGATGGCTGGCATGCTCTTTCCCCCAATATTAGTTTGTCTTTCAAGCTGAGAACAGTAGTGCAGCAGGGATTTCAATTCAACACAAAGAGGAGACTTATTACATGCCTGACTTTAATTTTTGCATTCTTAGATTTATCTACAAAAGGCAGCTATAAAATTGCTTATAGCAATCAAGATCCCGAATACATGCCAGCTTTCCAATAGATAAGCATTTTTAAAGACAGTCTTCAGTAGTGCTATTGGAGTTGAGAGCAACTTTTTACCCTCTCCCCTTTTTTTACAGTTTACTACTTAATTAACTTTGTTTTCTTGAAATGCCCAATATGCTGTAAATACATAGTACAGGTAGTCCTCGTTTAGTGATTGCCTCCAACAGTGGCCATTTGCAGTTATGACAGTGATGAAAAAGTAACTTTGCGACCAATCCTTGCATTTACAACCTTCGCAGGTCTATAAAGCAAAGGAAAGCCGAAGTAAGATCATAAGCACAGTCATGGTTTCACTTAGTGACTGCTTCACTTAATGACCGAGTTGCCAATCCCAGTTGTGGTTGCTAAATGAGACATATTACTTTTCAATTATAATGTAGCTTAGGTGGCAGCTAGCTGTACATACATATCCAAATAAGTTTGCATACCTTTAAGAAGAGTGACCTCTGTAAAAGAAATCTCTATAAACTAGATATTGCTATCTATCCATGTAAACTGAAACATCTCCTTTCTTCATGCACAAAGAAAAAATAGAATATATTTTGGCTTTAGTGAGAGAGAGGGTATTGGTGGGTTGGGTTGGGAAGACTCATGGACTGAATATTGGCTCATGAGCCAAAGAATTTCTCACTTCATCTGATGACTCTCAGATGAGTCTCAGGGGTGACCCTTTATGGTAGTAACTTTTTCATTGGCAGCCCAAATCTTACTGATTGGAATTTTCTGCTCTTTAAAGTGAGTCCTAATGGGTGGCTTTTGATGACTGTTTCTAACTCTCTAAACAGGAGTTTTATTAAGGTAACTTGTATTTCCCTAGGTGTTAACAGGATTGGTCCAAGGTACTTTGGCCTTGTAAGTGGAGCAATAAATTTTGCCATTGTCTCCTTCCCAAACTAAGATGCATACTAAATAACCTATCTGGCAACTTAGATAGAACAACATCAGACAGCTTCTGACAGTAATGAATAGAAAAATAAATTCAGTAACTATTTTCTAAACTAATTTATAATAAATAAATTCAGTAACTATTTTCTGCTGCTTTTACGATACCCAAAGACAGGTGCCTCATCCCTGTCTCTTTTAGATCATTGAGATCTAAAAGCTGAAAGGAATCCACGTGAACCTGGAAGGCAGCTACCAAGGTTTGCTTTCTATGACCTGCCCCAATACTGGGGTACAAATTGAGATAAACCTGGCTGACTTACCTGCAAAAAATAATGACAATTGCTCTCGACAATCAGTGTCCATCAGTTCTGGCTCCTTCCCTCATCATGATGGAGCAGATGTTGAACAGTATGATACAGCATCACTGTCCTGTTCTGGGCAGATGCATCAGAGGCAGAGAAGTAGGACCTCTGGTGTATCCACCATGATGAAGGAGAACACAAATGGGTCTGAAGAAAGGCCCCGTCCTGTGTTTGAACTGATTCATTATGAGATTTCTGCCATTTGAGCTCCACTTCATGGCTCAGAGTTCCTGGAAAACCATATAGGTCTGCTGGGATAGAGGGAAGGAGGTGATTAGGAGTGATTGTGTTAACCATCTTACCATTTTGTATGCTTTACTATTTTGTGCATCATTTGTGTTTGGCAGTTGAGCCAATTTATTTTGGACTTAGGAATGATGAATCTGAAATTGGACTAAAGGTGATTTTTCTGTTTGAAATGGTGACTCTGGGCAGCGTGCACAATTAAAACAAAAACTAAATAATATAATTTATCAATTAAAACAGTTAAAACAATTTAATATATATATATATATATATATATATATATATATATATATACACACACACACACACACACACACACACACACACACACACACACACACTGTTTAGATATTATCTTTACCCCCCTCTGATCTAGTTGCTGTAGTAACTTGCAGTCATGATCATAGCTATTGGGAAAAGTATCTGGTTGCAAGATTGTTGGCATGCTATCATGTCACAACTCAACAAGGCTTCTGAATTTAACAGAGGAATGGCAGCATGGTTGTGATGTCTTTGAAGGATTTAAATGCTTTTGTTTGCATTTATTACAATCAACCTTCCCTCGCATACCTTTCTATTATAGCAATGCCAGAACTTTATTTCATTTCTTTGCAAACCACCAGACTGGGAGAACTAGCAATTGCTTTTATTTCCCCATTTGTGAGAGAAGTAGAGATGAATGGGTTTTCCTTACTCTAGAGTCCGTGGTGGCTGTGGCTGGAGCACTGATTGAATGACATCTTCTATGGTCTCCTTTTGTTAGTTGGAGGGAGCTCTGACTAGTTCATGGTGTTTCCTGCTTGTTTGTTTTGAGGTCAGTAGAGATGAAGGTGATTGTGGGTTGCATTCAAACTGTTTTGTGAGGAATTGTATGGTAGGAAAGCTGGTGATGTGGAAATGCCCTGGCAAACACACACAAAGTTCCCTTGACAATTTTTATTATCTCTAAAGTGTTGTAATTATCACATTGCAGAAATTAATATCATCCATTATTTAACCAATTCTTTCCATAAAAGTCATTTAATTTACAACCACAGATGGATTCAGAAAATGCTGTTTATTTCATCTGAGTTAAGAAAATGAAGTATTTAATCATTAAAGAAATGTAATGGTGATTTAGTTCATTGGTTTTGACCGAGCAATTACTGTAGAGGAGAGAATTAGCAGGAGGGTAAAAATCACACAAATAGATGTGCTGATTAGATAAACTGGAAAAAACCAGGTTTCTTGAACTGATGTTTTCTATTCATAAAAGCATTATACTTGTCTTTTTTCTAGATTCCATGAATCTCTTCTACTGATGGGTCTGGAGGTGAAATCACAAGGCTATGGAAGGAGATAATTGCAAGCAGCCCACATTTGTGTTCATCTACTTCAGATAAAGGATTCTAAATTATTTTTCTCCCTTATACAAGGGCATCAAAAGGAAAGGTAAGTAAGATTAATTTCTTCTCTCCTGGATAAACCCAAATCCTCCATTTTTTTATTTTAAAAATAAAAATCTTTAGCTCTTCCTGAAGCTGTGATACCATTGTGTAAGGTAGTGTTTCTCAGCCATTTTAAGATGTGTGGACTTCAACTCCCAGAATTTCCCAACCATTCCCCCAGAATTCCCCTGGGAGTTGAAGGCAACACATCTTAAAATTGCTGAGGTTGAGAAACAGTGGTGGAAGGAATCTAAATATGTAGAAAGAGGTGCCTGGTTAATTTAGCAGAAAAACCAAGCCCCTCTTTTAATGAATCTTCTGTGATAGAAAATTATTGCTTCCCATTTTTTTAAAGATGAGAAATTATCCAAGATTTTGGTGTAGCTATTATTTCAATAGTAGTGTGTCAAACCCCCCCCCCCCCAAGGTGGTAGTGTATCACCCTCCCCTGTGGACACCTCTGGCTGTAACATATAACAAAACTAGCTTTATTTTATTTCCCTAGTTTGAAGATCTACTTCAAAACCTAAATGAATGTGTTAGTTCTAGCAGTTGCCTATCTGCCTATGGTAACAGCTATCATAGAAATTTGTTTAGGAAGTCATTGTGATCAACAATAATGAATGCTCAGCCCAACTCACCTCACAGGGTTGCTGTTGTGGGGAAAATAGGAGGAGGAAGGAGTAATAGGTATGTTCCCCGCCTTGAGTTATTTATAAAGAAAAATAATAAAGGCGGGATAGAAAACAAACAAACAAATAAAGGAAGGTATATGATTTCAGGTAGCAAAATAGTTCACTGTTTCCTTTTCATGCCTTTAACTCTACATATCACTGGTTTTATGGCATAAGAGAAGGCTCCAGTGGCAGAACACTAGTGCTTGGTCTGTGGTTTTCCAGGCATTGTCTGTTTTCATAGCCATTTGCAAAATGAACGGAGGGTGCCCCTTCCTCACACCAATGCACAGTGGTGCCAGCCTTTTGCTGCAGCCCCACCAGCGCTTGTGGATACCAGCTGAAAATTGCACAGCAATTGAGTTAAATGTTATCACAAGCCTTTTCTGGCACAACAGACAGATCGAAGAAACACTGATTTATTTCACCCTAGTCTGTATTCTGGTAAATCCTTAGAGCAGCTGTTATCACCTGGTCTTCCTCTAGTTACAATAATACCAAGACTATAACGCTGTGTGAATTTATGTGGGCTAAAACCTCCTTTTCCCAGTGGGTTTTAATTCTCTGTAAGGAAGCCTGTCTGAGCAAGTACCTGACCATGGCATAAATAGGCTGGCAAGATCTTTTCTGTGCCCCCATGAAGATGCCTTCATCTAATTCCCACCCATTATTGAGAGAGGATTAAAACATCTTAAACTATTCTGCTGTTAAACAGACTTTCCTTCCCTTATTCTGCCACTGTCAAGGTATGTAAATTCTGTAATGCTGTGTCACTTATTATCTCGGAGAGAAATCAGGGACTGGCAGTAACTGGTAACAGATGCAATAGAGGCCGGACAGTACATTTCATGCCAGTATAATTGTCTGCCTACTCATGAAAATCGGGAGAGCACTTGAACTCAGCAGTGGGGAAAGGCCCTAAAACTAGGGGGGGGGGGGGTGGACAGACAACCTTAAAATAGTGTCCAACTTTCCAGTGCATAAACTGTACCGATATGCAAAACATTCCATGCAGGAATGATTCTTCTATGCATGGAACAGCACATTCAGGGGATTGGTGCCAAGGCTAAAACAGAGGTGTTCCATCCAGATCTGAAGCACAAGTTTCGGGCACAGATGTTCCAGGGAAAGGGTGTGTGCTGTGGGCTGAGTGGGTGCCTGGCAGCAGGCTAAGACGACTGGAAGAAGGACAAGGCATGGCCTACTTAGATGCATAGATAAAAAGGTAAAGGTTCCCCCCGCACATTTGTGCAGTTGTGTCTGACTCTAGGGGCCGGTGCTCATCTCCATTTGTTAGCCGAAGAGCCAGTGTTGTCCGAAGACGCTTCCACGGTCATGTAGCCGGCATGATGCGTGCGGAACGCTGTTACCTACCTACCGAGGTGGTACCTATTAATCTACTTGCATTTGCATGCTTTCAAATTGCTAGGTTGGCAAGAGCTGGGGCTAGTGCGGGAGCTCACTCCATCACGCGGGGCTAGGGATTCGAACCTCCGAACTTGCAATCTTCTGATTGACAAGCCTGGCGTCCTACCCGCTGAGCCACCACGCCCCTTAGATGCATAGATATTACCTTACAAAAACTAGTGGGAATTTGTCTTGGGCAAAACTTGGAAAAACCATGAGGTTCTGGGTTTCAGCTTGTCTGGGCCCTGACCTGTCCAGAACTGAACTGGGCCAAACCCTGAACATGGAACTAAACACATTTTTTATTTCATCTATGGCTCTAATAAATATATTCATGGTTTTTACCAGTAAATTGTGTGAGCTGCAGCTTTATGAGTGGAGATATTGTCCAAAGAGCTTCCATTCATTTTCATGACCACTGAGCAGAAAATTCTTTTAATGTCCTTTGTTCCAAAAAATGCACACTTTCCCATCAAAGCTGTTCTCTTCCAATCTTCCATTTACCTGAAAGAATTCTATTCTACCTTTTATACAATTTGAATTTAAGGGGTTTGGGATGCAACAGAAGCTGGGGAAGCTAAGAAGGCAGCACTCACCAGGAGAACCTTTTACTAGCCCATGTTCTCAGCCAGCAAACTGGAGAGGGTGAATGATGTCTCAATTATCTATGAACCAGAAGCTTTGAGGCAGCACTATTACAATGCCTTCTCTGTGCAGCCTTTAATAATGGTAAGGATAAACTTTTCCATGCATGGGATGGGTTTTGATGGGATGTTAGGCCACGTGATACCTATTGTTTCAGTTGCCATTGTCACTATCACTTTTACAGGCCCAATTTAAAGTGTCAGCATTAACCTTTAAAACTACAAGTGATTTCAAAACAAACTGCTGCTACACTTTTAAGATAATCATCTGAAGCCTGAGCCACGTGCCTGACTAATGAAAATGAATTGGATTGGTGGTCACGAGGGAGTAGGCTATTTCAGCTGTGTCTCTATGTAAAAAAGTTTGCCATTTGGCATAGTTAGATACATGAAAATTTCCCAAACACCTTCTTTTAGAAGTTTTTAAAACTAGCTTGGCAAAATAAATTGGAATGGTAGGGCTGTGAGAGTGTCAGGATTTTACCACCCTCCATGCATTATCTTATATCTTATATCTTATATCTTATATCTTATATCTTATATCTTATATCTTATATCTTATATCTTATATCTTATATCTTATATCTTATATCTTATATCTTATATCTTATATCTTATATCTTATATCTTATATCTTATATCTTATATCTTATATCTTATCTTATATTATCTTATCATCTTATCTTCAACACAATCAAGGAAAAACAGAAAAGTAAGAAAAACAAAAGAAATTAGAAAAGAGATTTACAAAACAGCTTAAGAGGGAATCAAAATTTCAAAGTAATCGTATATTAATACTGCATCTTATATCAATCAAGCATTTTGTATCAATTTAAGGCTTTAGAACATAATGCCATATGTCAATAGCCAGTATAATATAGATTGTAGATCAAAATGAAGACTTAACAAGTTTCTATCTAACCTAACAATTCTATTCTTTGTTAGCAAATCATCTCATGTTTTCTAAATGTGTCTTCTCTGTAAATCTTAATGATCTTGGCTAGTCTGTTCAGATGACACATTAGTTTACAATAGACCTTAATCAAGGAACTATTAACTCAGTCAATCAACCAAGCAGCAAACGACAACCCAATCAAGGTACTACCAAGGAGAGTACAACACCCCCACCAACACAGGCAGGACAAGCCAGGGTATATAAACAGAGAGAAAGTTCCACTCCCTTTTCACACTGAAGATGTTGCCTAGACTGGCAATGAAACGTCTGCAAGAAAACAACAAGACTCAGAGAGCACCATGTACTCCACATTAGTTTACTATTAAGATCAATTATCATTGCACCATGTACTCCTAGCTGGCTTGCTCTATTATCAAAGGTGAGTTGGCACTGTCCTGGACAGACAGGATGTGGAGTCATTGGAGACCTGGGGTATGGAGTCTAAGGTCCATAAACATGAACATCTCATGTGAAACTAACTTATTTCTTGCAGAACTGAATGAGATTTTGAGTAACAATGTGGAATGTAATTTTCTTGACTGGTCAGTAAAAACTTTATCAGAAGGAAAGAGTCAAAGCTTGCTGATCATAAAATAGTGTCAGTGTAATGGGACTGGGGAGTGATGACCACTTGCTCATTCTTGCCTTCATTGTGATATAAAAGAGTGGGCAGTCCATGGCCTATGGGCACTTGTCTCCCACTTTCTAGGATTTTTGCAGCCATCAGAACATCTCCCAGATCTTGTTGTCAAAATTTAATGGCAATTTACCATTGTTCTTGGGAGAGAAAAAGGGTATAAATAGATTATGTTTAGTCTGTGCATACCTTAATGCATCTATTTAAGAGATGGGCGGGGATAAATCCAATAAATAAATAAATAAATAAATAAACAAACAAACAAACAAACAAACAAACAAACTTCCCAGGAAAGGCTAATTGGAAAACAGTGCCCACTCTTGTCACACAGAATAATGAGAGACCAGTATAAAGCAAAAGAAACAAAAGCCCCATACACATTTGTTTGGGGTATACATAAACTATATATGCATTCTCTCTCTCTCTTAAAATAAACCCATAATTATTTGGAGAGAAGTCAGCAATGAATATTAAAAATGCCTTTGCCAGTAATCTAAGAAAAGGTCAAGCCATGCATACACACATGGAGTTTTCTCCTCTTCTGCAACCCCCCATTAATGGAACATTGATCAACTTACTAGTTTTCTCTAGGCAGTGATCTTCCATTTAAAAACAGTGCATACTCTCATTTGTTTCTGTTCCCTTTCTATTAATTGGAGGGTTTTGTAGTCCCCCAAAAGATTTGCCATGCAGCTGTAGCAAATACCACCCAGAGACTAATGGAGTGTCAAAGAGTTTAATTAGATACTGAGGTAGAAGTTATAGGCATTACTGTGTACAAAAGCACTGCCTGCAACATAGAAAATATAAAGAGCTAGTTAATATTGAACTTGAACTTGTTAGTTACTTTTGCTAAAGAAAGTAGAGAGATCAGTCACAGAAATCATGAAATTAAAGGTACCATTCCCATTCTATAAAATCCTGCTGTGGAATTGTTTTTAGTAATGAAAAGGCAGAATAGAAATTTAATGAATAAATAGTAGAAATAAATAATCTTGCTGAGCTGGAGTAGATTATATCCCCCATCCCCACCATTCTAAATCCATATCTAAGGGACTGTCTCATCCCCATCACATTGACCTCTCCCACCTGGGCATGCAGAGAGGGCATGCTATGGACCCCACCTGTTAAAGAGTTCCATCTAGTGGGGTCGCAGAAGTGAGCCTTCTCTGCAGTAGCCCCTGCCCTCTGGAACATCCTTCCCCCGGAGGTGAGACGGCCCCCTCGCTCCTGGATTTCCGCAGATACTTAAAAACCTGGTTCTGCCATCATCATGCTTGGGGTGAGAATAAGAGTAGCCACTCCTGGGGATGGCTAGTTTCTTAATACAACTTTATTTCACTGGCAGTAGTAGAAGAACTTGAGCCATTTGGTTTTTATTATATTTCTTTAGTATGTATTGCATTTATTGTGTGATTTTATATTGTATTGCTTAGTTTTGTTTTATTGTAAACCGCCCAGAGTCCCCTTGTGGGAGTTGGGCGGTGATAAATCAAATCAATCAATCAATCAATCAATCAATCAATCAATCAATCAATCAATATCTTAGATTCCATTGAAATCAGAACTGATACTGTAAGTCATTATTTAATTGCATTTAACTGCAATTGGCTGGAGTTAGAATGGGACCCATTGGCTTAGAGATTAACTTTTTGTTTCATGAACAAAAGTTGACAAAAGTTACTAGGTTTCTTTAAAGTTCATCTTGTGGGATCTTCAGACGTTCCATCCTCTGTCTGCCAATAAAATGGTAGAGACCTAAAAAGACTGCCCTAGGTAGTGCAGTATCATCATATGATCACTAAAGTGCTGGCATTTAAAAGCAGATTGTAAGGCAAGGGAGGGATTCTGAATCCATAAATGCCTTAGTGAACACCACCATCTGTTGGATTTTCAAAGCATACCTACAAATGCAATTATCATGCCAGGATCTCTCTCCCAGCTGGAGTTTCCTAATCTCCAGGAAAAAGTTGTCTGTGTTGGGGGATGAGGGGGAGAGGGGGCTCACATTGGATTTTCTTTCCATATGTTCTCTGAGGATGTTTGACTTACTCCCTCTTGATGTGAGGGAGGATGTGAGGCAGCGTCCGGCAACAAAATGGAAGAGCATGTTTCACTCATAGTGAAACCTGGTTCTCAAAGTGGAGCATCTGAACCTTTACTGCACGTTTCTATTTTCTTCCAGCCCCAATCATTCGATAGCTGGGTGCATGTCCATTATAAAAGTGGGGGAGAATTATTGCTGTACACCTCAATATGTGTTAGAGGTCCAACTGTAATTTTGAATTTAAGACCGGAAAACCATGTAGAGCCCTATGTCGATGAAGGTTCTCAGTCATCCAGGTGGAACAGTCTGTAGCGTGAATCATGTCAACTGGATTTCTATTTTCTCAGTGGAAACGTTTCGCTCCTTATCCAAGAAGCTTCTTCAGTCTGAGCAAAGTTAGTAAGGGAATCCTTAAATATGTTTCTATGTTTCACACAGCCACCCTAGAAACATATTTAAGGATTCCCTTACTAACTTTGCTCAGACTGAAGAAGCTTCTTGAATAAGGAGCGAAACGTTTCCACTGAGAAAATAGAAATCCAGTTGACATGATTCAAGCTACAGAATGTAGAGCCCTAGTAATTAATACAATTCAGGCTTAAGAATTAAAATTAAATGCTATACATGGGGGGGGGGCTACTAAATATGAAAGTAGAAGAGGTTTTTTTAAAAATGTTTAAATGTATGTGGGTCAGCTAAACATAAATTTGAATTATACTTGTTTAAGAAGAAACAATTTGGGCGACTGGAATATGTATTCAGAGAAGAAAGCTTATGAGAGTTTGTTCTGAGCTAATAGAAGATTGGAAGTATTTCCATGTGATTTATGAAACTAAATAACACATCTTGTGCATCATCAGGATGGTGAATAAGCAGTTTACATTAACATTTGAATAATGAATTAATCTGGCAGAATCAATGCTTATGGACATTCTGGGTAGAAAGAGAAGATATTAAATTAATCCTATAAATTTTTCATGATGAAACAATGACAGCATTGTGACATTGAGTACTAAAATATTGACCCAAGTAAACGTGGTTGGAAATCTCATAAATAATAGCTATTTAAGAAAGTACTGAATAAGGGGTGGGGGGAGAGAAAATGTAAGTTCTAAAAATTTAAATGGCATCCAAGCTGTTACTTCAATCTTAATCCATCACTTCTTCTACTGCATGTTTATATCTTCAGAGAGGCTACAAAGTAAAGAGAAAATTGCTTTTGATAGAAAATGACATTTCTAAATAAGAACTCACTACAAACCTAGCAATTTTGTTCCATCACCTTCATTCATTCACAGTGGTCCAGCATGTTCTTCATTGATGGTGTGATTCCAGTTTTGAACACACAGATACAAATGTACATCTGCTAGATGGAAAATTGAACAGGTCAAAAATCACTATCGTCAGACTGATGGCTGTAATGGAGCACCTCTACTTAGTAAGTATCTACAACTTAAGATATTCTTCCAAAACTCTGGCTGCTTGCACAAGCAATGTGTGAAAACCTTTCCAAGACACAGCTCTCATTGCAGGCACTCTGGGGTACAGAATGGGTGAGAGCTGCAGTGAGAATTGTCACAAACACATAGTAAGCAATATGTTACTTCAGTTTTGCTCTTCCCTTTCAAGTCTGATTGTATTTAAACTATTTGTGAAATGTTATGCATACATAGTTTTGTTACCATAAAGTTATCAGTGTTGTATTTTGGTCTGGAGTGCCATATTCAAAGTATTGAATAAGGGGTGGGGGAGAGAAAAATGTAAGTTCTAAAAATGGAAATGGAATCCAAGCTGTTATTTCAATCTTAATCCATCACTTCTTCTACTGCATGTTTATATCTGAATGGACAAATAGGAAAGATGGAGTGCATGACAGCCACTCAAAGCAAGCCATGTGGAAGATTTCAGCTTAGGCAGCATGTGGAAAAATACCAGAATGAAGACTTCTAAGAAGGCACAAGAAAATATAGTGTTGAAACATGAAGACATTCTCAAAACAGGAGATAGGTACCATGTGCACTGGATGAGGCAATGGCACTCCAATGGATAACTCAGGGTAGCTCAGAAGAGTACCAGTCTAGAACTGGAAAAGTGTTGATGGAATTTACACAAATAGATGGGAATTGTAGTACTTCAGATCCATCACACAGAATGTGGTACCATGAATGGTGGGTTCCTCTATTGTTGTTTTATGATTTAAAAAGAATTTGAATCAGAAAATATTCTGCTAGCTGGAGACAAGAATTTGGATCACAAGACTTTGGTGCCAGCAAGTCTGGGTTTCTGTTTGTGCTCCCAAGACATTCTATAGTTTTCTTTAAGTATCGGCTGGGTTCAGAGGTCAGTTGTCATGACGACTAATTGTTCTGACCTATATGTAAAAAGGTATATATTAACATACCTTTGTTTTGTAAAACCTGCCTCCTTTCTTCTTTGTTCTCTGCTCTGCTGTTCTCTGTAAATTATGCTGTCTGTGTATTTTTAAGAAGAAAATTTTTATAGTTATGTTTTATTTTAATATATATAATGTTTGCTGAAAAAGTCTTTTGTCTTTTATTTGATCTCTCAATTGCAAAGCGTTTCTGGAACATTTAAAACACCAACATCCTTTCCCTTCCATTCTTCTGGAAATCAAACCTAACCTGGGCAGCTCAACTGTGAGCTGAGTAGGTACACCTGGGTCTATGTGAATGTTTGTCTGAGTAAAGCTTTCAGTTTGAAAGTGAACTATAAAGAGTGTCAAATTGCATTTGTTTCTACACATCCTGAGACTCTCGATCAGTGTTTCTCAGCCTCAGCAACTTTAAGATGTGTGGACTTCAACTCCCAGAATTCCCCAGCCAGCGATGAATTACACACACACACACACACACACACACACAGTATGCATGCATTGTATGCATGAGAAACAAAGCAACCTGCTCTTGAACTGGTTTCAAGAGAGATGGAATAGAAAACCAGCCTTAAATAAGTTTGTTTTTGCCTAGAGCAATACGTATACTATGAACTGGGTAATATATCCTAATACTGAAAATATGCAGCTGGTTAATACAGAATCTGCACCATATTTGGCAGTATTTAATAGCTGTTATGGAATAGTTTTTATACTGAAAGTTTATATATCAATGGTATTCATATTTGATATGTAGTATCTGTTAAAATTAACACAAATAAAGCACTTAAATGTTGAGTTATTATAATTTCATGTTTGGAACTTGTGTGGTCCCCTCCCCCCCAAATTTCAAATAATTCACAATATTTATCTTTCTTTAAGTATTCAGTCACATCTGACTGCCCAATATATTATGATAATATCATGATATTAGCTTGTATGCACATCCCGTTATTATCCCTGATGACATAAAATGAAAGAATCCACTTGTGGAAAGCCTCACTGTCTGGCCATTCAGGACTGACTTTTTCTTCTTTATTTTAAAATCTTTGTATGATCTTTAATTCAAATAGGCTCTAAGGATTCTTAAAGCAATTAAAATACAGCCCAGATAATACACTGAACTAATCAATCCACCAGTATCTCACCGGTGAGTAAAAATGAGTTTAATTTCAAATCATCCAGGGGAAGTCTGAATCCACTAGATAATTTGTTTTGCTAACCCAGCTGTATGGAGAAATGTTTATTAGGAGTTCTGTAAGGAGATGGTGAAAAAACTATAGGAAGGGAGTGAGGGAAAAGATTTATGGTAATATGCAATTCAGGAGACATAGGAATAGAGTTGGAAATACAATAGTAGTACTCTATAATTAACATCAAAGAAAGCTTAACTAATTTTTAGATAGCAATTGACATCAGTCAAACTGCTGCTGCTGCTGCTCCTCCTCCTTCTCCTCCTCCAACTACTAACTACTGTTTTGGACTTCAGTGAGGATAGACAGATATATACTGTGGAGTATACAATAGATCTAGAGCAGAGATAGAAATGCTTCAGCAAAAGGCCAAATCCAGTAGAGTGGAACAGGCCAGCGGGCTGTGAGACCTCAATTGAGAACCATCTCTCAAAACTCTGCAACCTTCTGCACAGGAGGACCTATGCTTCTGCCTACTCCATCTCCAAGACAAAACCTTCTCCCATAGGCAATTGAGGTCTGCAGTAGCCACAGTGACGGAAATATGACAACAAACAGAGAGAGACGCAACACAAACCCTGTGTTCCAACAGCTGATTCAAACATGTAAGCTGTGGGATTTGTGTCATGATGGACATTTTATCACTTTCTGCTCGCCTGTGGATACCTATGCCTCCTTCAATGAAGCTTTCCTCCTGACGACTTTATACATAGATGTGTCCATTCTTGGCACAAATCTGGAAGTTTCACGATGGTTTTTGACTTCTCAGTCTTCCCTAGAGCTGTGCTGTTACCTGATGGTTTCTCATCCAAATACTAACCAGGCCTGTCCCTACTTAGCTTCCAAGCCCAGTCACAGTCAACCAGATTTAACACAGCAATGTATAGGCTGACCATATTTCCTTCAGACAAAAACGGGACATTTGGGATGGCAAAACGGGACAGGGTCTTATGCCACCATGCCGGCCTCCAAACCCCGTCCCCCAGTCCACGCAATTGTCTCCCACCTGCAAACCCCGCCCCCGCCCCACACGATTGGCTCCCGCCTGCAAACCCCGCCCCCATCAGCGTGATTGGCTCGGATTTTAATTTTTCTTTATTTTTAAAGGTTTTTTTTTTCTTTTAGCAGTAAATGGTGCGTCAGAGCTGGTGTGTTTGGGGGAGGCCGGAGTACACACACTGTGCACACAGCACCATCATCGGCCAGGGAACAAGGGGCGGGGATGGAGGGGATGGAGGCCCACCACTGCCCCATCCCCCTCGGGCTTGGCCGAAGGAGGGAGGAGAGTCACTGCTGCTGCCACCGCCGCAGAGCAGGAGAAGCAGGAGGA
Organism: Charina bottae; assembly: GCA_023362775.1. Taxonomy (NCBI): domain Eukaryota; kingdom Metazoa; phylum Chordata; class Lepidosauria; order Squamata; family Charinaidae; genus Charina; species Charina bottae. The sequence goes on along the minus strand of JALMGJ010000005.1, from coordinate 80,228,356 downwards.
GCCGGCTGCGCTCGGCTGCTTCAACCACACCACTCCGCCCCTTGCTGCCCGCTGAAGCTCCCCAGGGTGGCCGGCTCACACATTTTTCTTCTTATATCTCTTTTTTTCCCCCACCCCCCCTATGTTTGTATTTTTATTTTTATAGTTTATTAATCTCTACTTAATATTATATTCTTTTTGAATATATATAGAAGAAAGAAGAAAAAGGACGTTTACGGTGGCCGGTGGAGACCAGCTAGAAACCGCACCGGCACCGAGACGACTGCGGGGTGTGTGGAGTGCGAAGCAGCTCCCCAAAGATTAATGAACTGGAACTGGGGTGCTCCCGAGACTGAATGGACTTGTATATTTTTACATGCTTTATATTTGGACTCCACTATTGGGATTAATGAAGATCTTCCCAATAGCGTTAGCTTGTTGGTTACTGAAGGACAACCACCCCCACTGCCAGGGCGGCACGAAATTGCGGGGTCTCTTGTGTGAGTGTGGTTCCCCCCCGCAAGTGAGAGTGGCGGGAGGGGGTCCAGGATTGTATGGGACTGAGTGAGTACCTAACCCTGAGTGAGAGACAGGGTAGGTAAGAGTGGCTGTTTGCCCCTTTGTGGCTAGTGAGAGAGGCCACAGGGGGCATAGTGAGTGATTGGATTGGTGAATGGAATGGGGTGGTTGAGGCTTTCCAGCGCCGAGAGCTTTCGCTGGTTGCGCTGGTGGCCTACGACTCCCCAGGAAGATTGAGAGTGAAAGGATGGATAGATGGAAGAGATCCCCACTTAGATCCAGGTTTTCGAGGGCTCCGGGAGTGGAGGTGACCGGGCCAGGGAACTCTGGGGACGATAATGTGGGTAATGCAATCGAGGTGGTGACGGGCAGGAGATATTATGACGGGAACCAGAGGACAGGCCATCTTCGGGGAAAGCGCCCCCGATGTTTAGTATCGGTGGCGCGTTCCGGTCCTCTGAGTTCAACCCCAGGCTCTGGACAGCAGATCCTCGAGGGCTCCGGTTTTCGGCTGCTGCTACTCAATGCCAGGTCAGTAAACAACAAAGCCCCTCTCATAAGTGAATTAATCACGGAGAGAGGGGCCGACCTGGCGTGTATTACTGAGACCTGGCTGGGCCCAGAGGGAGGGGTAGCCCTCTCGGAAATGTGCCCAGCTGGATTTCAGGTGTGGCACCAGCCGAGAGACCGGGGCAGGGGAGGAGGGGTGGCAGTTATCATCAGAGAGTCTTTGATGGCTTTCAGGGGCCTTGCTCCACAAGTATCCGGATGTGAGACCCTGTTTTTCAAGTTGGGTGCCCGTGAACAGTTGGGAGTGTTGCTATTGTACCAGCCTCCCTGCTGCGTAGCAACCTCCCTGCCTGAGCTGCTGGAGGCCGTCTCAGGGTTGGCGGTGGAGTTCCCCAGGCTTATGGTCTTGGGGGATTTTAACCTGCCGTCCCTGAGACGTGCCTCGGAAGCAGCTCGGGAGTTCATGGCTACCATGGCAGCCATGGGCCTGTCCCAGATTATTCGGGACCCGACTCGAGACAGTGGACTCACCCTGGATTTGGTTTTCTTGTCAGAGCAATGGCAAAGTGACCTGAGGGGAAAGTTAGAACTATCCCCGTTGTCATGGTCAGATCACATCCTGATTTCCTTAAGATTCTCTTATGTCGCCCCACTCTGCAGGGAGGCAGGACCTATTCGATTGGTCCACCCCCGGCGACTTATGGACCCAATGAGGTTTCAGAGGGAGCTGGGGGTAATACCTGAAGATCTGCTGCACGGTCCAGCGGAGGCATTGGCTGCAGCCTGGAACAGGGAGGCGGCCAGTGCCTTGGACAGGACCACGCCAATGCGACCTCTCCAACCCCATTCGGCCCGTCACTCCCCGTGGTTTACGGAGGAGTTGAGGGCCTTGAAGAGGGTGAAGAGACGTCTAGAGCGCCGCTGGAGAAAAACGAAGGCGGAATCGGACCGAACACAATCTAGAGCCGCTATTAAGGCCTACCTTGTGGCGGTAAGAGCGGCGAAACGTAAATATTTCTCCTCCCTTATTGCATCCTCAGAATGCCGTCCAACGGCCCTGTTCAAGATTACTCGATCTCTCTTGGGTAGGGTGGTATCGACCACCCACCTGCAGGGCCGTGTGGAAGAATTTGCTGAGCATCTGCAGGATAAAATCGCTCGGATTCCATCTAAGTTGGACTCCATGCGTGGAATGCAATCTGGGGAGATGCCGGGAGAATGGTCTTGCCCTGTTATCTGGGAACGATTTGATCCTGTTGGACCTGAGGAAGTGGACAGGATCTTTCGAATTGTTAATTCCACCACATGTGATTTAGATCCCTGCCCTTCCTGGCTGGTGAAATCAGCCAGGGAGGTGACATGTGGATGGGTCCAGGCCATGATTAATACATCCTTGGCGGAGGGGGTGGTTCCAACTGCCTTTAAAGAGGCACTGGTGCACCCCCTCCTCAAGAAGCCAACCCTGGACCCTACCATCCTGGACAATTTTCGTCCAGTCTCCCACCTCCCCTTTTTGGGAAAGGTGGTTGAGAAAGTGGTGGCGTTGCAACTTCAAAGGACCCTGGATGAAGCGGATTATCTAGACCCTTTTCAGTCAGGTTTCAGGCCGGGATATGGGACGGAGACTGCATTGGTCGCACTTACGGATGATCTCTGGCGGGAGCGGGATGGTGGTAGTGCATCCATCCTTGCTCTCTTGGATCTCTCAGCGGCATTCGATACCATCGACCATGGTATCCTGTTGGGGCGGCTCAGGGAGTTGGGGGTGGGCGGCGTAGTTTTGCGCTGGTTCACCTCCTTCCTCCGAGGCCGATCCCAGTCGGTGGTAATAGGAGAGGAGAGATCTGACCCTCGGCCCCTCTTGTGTGGGGTGCCGCAGGGTTCGGTTCTCTCTCCTCTCCTATTTAACATCTACATGAAACCGCTGGGCGAGGTCATCCGACACCATGGGATGAGGTATCATCAGTATGCGGATGATACTCAATTGTACATCTCCATCCCTGGTGAAGTAAGTGATGCAGTGACAACCCTATCCCAGTGCCTGGGGGCTGTGAGGGCCTGGATGGGGAACAACAGGCTACAATTGAACCCTAGCAAGACCGAGTGGCTGTGGATTGATGGCCTAGCGTCTTCTGGGAAATTATCATCTTTGGTTCTTGATGGGGTAGCACTGCCCCATTCGGAACCGGTGCGCAACTTGGGGGTCCTTCTAGACTCACGACTCCTGCTCGAAGAGCAGGTGGCAGTCGTGGCTAGGAGGGCTTTCGCACAACTTCGGTTGGTGCACCAGTTGCGCCCATTCCTGGATCGCGACGCCCTCCGAACAGTCACTCATGCTCTCGTCATCTCCCATGTAGATTATTGCAATGCGCTCTACATGGGGCTACCCTTGAAGACTATCCGGAAGCTTCAGCTAGTGCAGAATGCGGCCGCGCGAGCAATTTTGGGTGCACCAAAATCTGCACACATAACACCTCTGCTCCGCGAGCTGCATTGGGTGCCGGTCTGCTTCCGGGTACAATTCAAGGTGTTGGTTATTACCTTTAAAGCCCTACATGGCATGGGGCCAGAATACCTGAAGGACCGTCTTATCCCCATTTTATCGACCCGCCCCACCAGGTCATTCAGAGAGGGCCTGCTACGAACCCCATCAATTAAAGAATGTCATCGTATGGGGTCTAGGAGGCGGGCCTTCTCTGTGGTAGCGCCCACACTGTGGAACATCTTGCCCCCAGAGTTGAGGCAGATCTCCTCCCTCCCGACCTTTAGGAAAGAGCTGAAGACCTGGTTCTGCCGCCTGGCATGGGAAGGAGGAAAGGATAGTTCCTCATGGGGGTGGTTAATTCCTTAATTTATTGTCCTTCGTTTAATTCCATCTCCATCTGGATTTATAATTATTTATTAATTTATACATTGTACATTGATGTTTTATCCTGTTTTAATCTATTTTATTGTAAACCGCCCAGAGTTCCCCGTTGGGGGAGATGGGCGGTTATATAAATTTAATTAAATAAAAAAATAAATAAAAATAAAAGAAGAAAAATGTAAATCAAGTATTTACACAATTTTTTGTTAAGAAAACTGGAGGTATTTTAATGAAATGTACGTAAGTATTGTATGGTAAAGATGTATAAGTCAAAAATTGAATTTGAAATAAATACTTAATAAATCAGTAATATAACATAAGAGAAGAAAAAGAAAATAGTGATAAGGTTAGAAATAGATATATATAAATAAAGTAGTTAGAAAGGGTTAGAGGAAGAAGAAGGGAAGAGGGAAACAGGGAAAATAATTTAGAATAAAGATATGTTATATGAAATATATTAGATAATGAATATTATAAATCAAATGTAAATATGTATACATAAATGTAGTTATTGTTATGTGTAGCGGCAACAACTCTCCTCCCTCGGCCAACCCACACTCACACACTCACAGGACAGACTGCCCTCGGCAGGAGCCAGCCGGCCACGCTGAGGGGCTTCAGCCACACCACTCCACCCCTCGCCACCCGCTGAAGCCCCCCAGCATGGTCAGCTCCTGCCAGGGCAGTCTGTCCTGTGAGTGTGTGTGTGTATGTGAGAAGCAGGAGCGGCCACCCTGGGGAGCTTCAGCGGGCAGCAAGGGGCGGAGTGGTGTGGCTGAAGCCCCTCAGCGCGGCTGGCTCCTGCCAGGGCAGTCTGTCCTGTGAGTGTGTGTATGTGAGAAGCAGGAGCGGCCACCCCTCAGCGCGGCTGGCTCCTGCCAGGGCAGTCTGTCCTGTGAGTGTGTGTGTGTGTGTGTGTGTATGTGAGAAGCAGGAGCGGCCACCCCTCAGCGCGGCTGGCTCCTGCCAGGGCAGTCTGTCCTGTGAGTGTGTGTGTGTGTGTATGTGAGAAGCAGGAGCGGCCACCCCTCAGCGCGGCTGGCTCCTGCCAGGGCAGTCTGTCCTATGAGTGTGTGTGTGTGTGTATGTGAGAAGCAGGAGCGGCCACCCCTCAGCGCGGCTGGCTCCTGCCAGGGCAGTCTGTCCTGTGAGTGTGTGTGTGTGTGTATGTGAGAAGCAGGAGTGGCCACCCTGGGGAGCTTCAGCGGGCAGCAAGGGGCGGAGTGGTGTGGCTGAAGCAGCCGAGCTGCAGCCGGATTCTCCTGCTCAGCAGCCCGCCAACTCCCCTCCCTCGGCCAAGCCCGATCAGATGCGCACACATACACACACACGCACCCCATACGCTCTTTCTCCAGCCTCCCCATGACCAAATGCACCCGGACCTGTTGCAGGGAGGCTGGAGAAAGAGGGTAGTGGGGTGCGTGTGTGTGTGTGTGCGCGCGATTACGCTGAGCAAGTAATCTGCGCACGCACGCACGCGCGCGCGCACACACACACACACACACACACACACACACACTCTTTCCACAACCTTACCCTGGCCTCACCACTGCTGGGCAGACAATCTCAGGATCAGGTAAGGAGGCAGGAACCTGGACTGTGGTGCTGCTTCTGCTGCTGGGATCGCACGTGGCAACTGGGCTTCCAGTTGCCGCGCTGATAGGGCCTCTTCGGGGCTGCCTCCAATGGCAAGTCAGGCTCCAGTCCTCCTTCCTGTCTTCCTGTCCTCCTTCCCGCCGGGTTTAAAAAAGGGACAAAATGGAGATTTTGATCAAAACGACGGGACGGTGGAAAAATGCTAAAATAATGGGACTGTCCCGTTCAACGTATGGTCACCCTAGCAATGTAAAATGTGTCTCAGTAAGGTTATACCTAAGAAGCTATTAACTTAAACAATAATTTCTCTGTGGATTAATACAGGAACATTATTTTACTGCTTGGGAAATCATCTTAATAGCTACAGCTCTGCTGCCCATCCTAATTACATGGAGCAGGCATGTTGCCTTGCCAATTGATAAAAGATAATCTCTCTCATTATTATGTGATTAATCATATAACACACACACACACACACACACACACACACACACATATATATATATATATATATATATATTCCAATTATTGATCAGTGTGGGTCTTTACAAATATATATATGATAATAAATTGCTTTAAAGATTTCTTACTACCTGAAAGAATCAGGGAGTTTGTAGCACATTTTTTTGAAAAACAGAGTATATGATGCCATTAGTTGGGTTTCTCTTGGGAAAACAAATAGGGTGGGAGCTGCTGTGATCTCAGAAGGAATGCTCTTCCAGAGAAGTAGCGAATGTCTATGTGTCTTTGAGGACTGAGTTTTAATAGATTGATGGCTTTAGCGGGCCATTTTTTTACGAAGGATAGTTCAAAAGGGCAACAGTGAACATTAAGTTTTAGTAAACCACAGTGCTGCCTCTCAGCCTCAAAGGGCGACTCTTGAATGAATAGCATTGGCATCTAATTTTGCTCTGTATCAGTCTCCACGGTCCCTTTGCATTCTTTAAAATAAGATTAATTGGATACCAGGTAGATTGTGGGAGGCTTCCTTCACTGTTGATATTTATCTCAAACTATAAAGTACACATGTAGAACGGGGATTCCTTTGAGTTTGTAGTAACTGAGGAAGTAGAAAAAGTGCTCTATGACATGAGCTCCATGTCTTGTGGGTTTGTGCCCTGCCGCGCCTGGCTCCTTCAGGAAGTTGGACAGAAAGGTTGTGCTCCCCTCCTGGTCCTCTCAAGAGCCTTTGATCCATCAGCCTTGGGATCTTTCTGGATCACCTTCTGGAGTTGAGGATTGAAGGGACTGTTTTGCAGTGGTTCTGTCCCTTCCTCAGCAGGCAGTTTCAGTCGGGAGGCAGAGGAATCGTGGCTCGGTGGCCCCTGCTTTATGAGGTCCCACAGGTATCAGTTCTATCTCCTTTTTTTAAAAGTAAGTTAAAAGCGACTTAAGAATAAAACCAGAAAAAAGACAAGAAAAAAGAAATACAAAAGGGATTTACAAATTGTAAAAAGTAGATAAGGGTTTATGAAACATTAATAAAAAGGAAAAAATCCTCTATTATTCTACAAGTAACTTTTTTTAAAATCTGTTCAGTCGTGTTCGATTCTCAGAGACTGCCTGGACTAGTCCCTGCAGTTTTCTTGGCAAGGTTTTTCAGAAGTGGTTTGCCATTGCCTCCTTCCTAGGGCTGAGAGAAAGTGACTGGCTCACGGTCACCCAGCTGGCTTTGTGCCTAAGGTAGGACTAGAACTCACAGTCTCCCGGTTTCTAGCCTGAAGACTTAACCACTACACCAAACTGGCTCTCTACTAGTAACATTAAGATAATATATAATCATAAATCAATTTGGCACTTTAAAAACTATTATTAGAGTCAAGTCAAAGACTAACAAAGTCCCACTAAAATCATCATTCAAAATAATAACAATTGAGAAGAATTTTTAACTGATCTGAAACTACCTGTCCTTTAATTTATCACCAATGAGAAAGAATAATATTTTAATTGTCCTTGTTTTACTTTTATTTTCTTTTAAGTGGAATTCCGAGTCACTAACTATAACAAAGGTTGGGTGGCCAGACTGACTGACTGTCTGGAGTTTGAAGATCTTATATTAAGAGAAATCTGAATTATAATCCATATTCCATAAATGGCTTCCAAGTTAAAGTTAGACCCTGCGCAGGTAAATGCTTTAACTTTTACTTCTGTAAATTTAGGTAACAGTAAACTAGACTAGAAGATCAAACCAGTCCATACTCCAGGAAATCAAGCCAGACTGCTCACTTGAGGGAATGATATTAAAGGCAAAACTGAAGTACTTTGGCCACATAATGAGAAGACAGGATACCCTGGAGAAGATACTGATGCAAGGGAAAGTGGAAGGCAAAAGGAAGAGGGGCTGACCAAGGGCAAGATGGATGGATGATATTCTGGAGGTGACGGACTCGACCGTGGGGGAGCTGGGGATGGCGACGGCTGACAGGAAGCTCTGGCGTGGGCTGGTCCATGAGGTCACGAAGAGTCAGAAGTGACTGAACGAATAAACAACAACAGACTAGACATCCAACATTCATGAATAAGTTTTATGAACCGAAGAAAAGTAAGTATATTTTTTCTCTAAGGGATATTTCTGTCTCCATGCAGATGAGAGAGAAAATAAAGACATATAATGTACATTTTTGGCAGCTTGCCAGAACTTCTTTTATATGAATGGGATTTATCAAGATTTGGGGAGAAACACAATTCAGAATTGTGTTATCTCCATGAATCAAAACAAATTGATCTGCAAATTTCAGGAAGTAACAAAAAAAGTTTCATGAAATTTTGTTTTATTATCATTTGGAACATAAATTGAAGCAATTGTGATTTTCCCCTGTTCAATCGGAAACTGTAGTACAAATTGCCCTGCTTCATCTTGAATCTGTTTTTCCAAGTTCCGTGATAAGCTTCTGCTATATATGATGATTCCCCTACTTTTCAATATTTACATAAAACTGCTGAGAGATGTCATCTGACAATTTGCGTTACAGAACCATCAATATGTTGATGATACCCAGAATAACATCACTAGCCTGGATTGTATTGGAGATACTACTGATATCAATCAAAGAGAATATTTGTAGCTCAGGGTTGAACTGTGGAGTCCTTGGTGCTCTCTGAGCCTTGTTTTCTTGCAGACGTTTCATTGCCAGGCTAGGCAACATCTTCAGTGCGAAAAGGGAGTGGGACTTGCTCCCTGTTTATATACCCTGGCTTGTCCTGCCTGTGTTGGTGCGGGTGTTGTACTCTCCTTGGTAGTTCCTTGATTGGGTTGTTGTTTGCTGCTTGGTTGATTGACCAAGTTAAGTCAATCAACTTAACTTGAGTTAATAGTTCCTTGATTAGGGTCTATTGTGTTGTTTGATTGTTCCTCTGGTGCTAATCTTGGTGTTAATCTTTGCCTATCTGGTTGTTGATTGCTGGCAAGGAGGTGTTCTGGTCTTCTGGCTTTTCTATTGTCTCTTATGAATGGTATGTAAATGTTGTTTACCTCTATGTGTCTACACAGTAGACCCTAATCAAGGAACTCTTAACTCAGTCAATCAACCAAGCAGCAAACAACAACCCAATCAAGGAACTCCCAAGGAGTGAACAACACCTCCACCAACACAAGCAGGACAAGCCACAATATTTAAACAGAAAGCAAGTCCCACTCCCTTTTCGCACTGAAGATGTTGCCTAACCTGGCAATGAAATGTCTGCAAGAAAACAACAAGGCTCAGAGAGCACCATGGACTCCACAATACTACTGATATATTATCCCAGTGCATGGAGGCTATAAGATTCTGAATAGGCTGAAGCTGAACCCAAGCATGATGGGGATCCTGTTTGACCATTGAGACTCTGGAAGGACATGCAGTATCCTTGAAGGAGCATGTCTGTAATCTGAAGGTCCTTCTGGACTCACAGCTCCTGCTAGAACTCCAGGGGAAAGCCGTGGCTATCGGGGCCTTTGCCCAACTTCAGTTGGTATACCAGTTGTGTCTTAATTGGTGTCAGCCATACAAGGTAGATCAGATCAAGAAACAGATGTCACATCGTCCTAAAACTACTTTTATTAGAATGGCTATATGACAGAATCTTGCAAGTCTGAATGTGCTTCCCCTCCTCCCTCTTTTATCTTCATATGAATTAGGGAAGTCCCTGCCTTAGGTGTTTTTGTAAATCTCTATCTCAATATGGGCTTAAGCCAGGTTTATCTGTTTGTTGCCCTGGTAATGGATCTTCCCTCTCTCTGTCAAGGTCATCCACTATACTCTCTACAGAGAGCTTGACAAAAGTAACTGATGCCTGATTACTACAGTGAGCTTGACATGGGCTGTCTTTAAAGGCCACTTACTAAAGTTAGTTGAGTATGCAGAGGCCTATGTGATAACTGGCACCTGGTGCTAGAAGCCTATTACACCTACGTTACAGGCCTTGCACAGGCTACCAGTTGGCTTCTGGGTACAATTTAAAGTACTAGGTTGACTTATAAGGCCTTTCATGGCTTGGTACCTGAAGCAGGTAGGCCCAAAAGTCTCCTTTTGATATTAGAAGCTTAATTAACATTTCTCTGTTGCAAACATAAGACAGAGATAGAAGTCTTGCTCAATGTTCTTGCACAGATACTAACCCTTGTAACACAAAGGTGCAGACATTGTAAGTTCCCTATACTTCCCTAAACTCACAGATGGTTTACGATAAGTTCCCCTTTTGTTATCCTGTTTTGATGTGCTAATTATAAACAAGCTGCGCTTGTGACACGTAAGATGATTCTATGTCTGGAACAATCTGTCTGAAACAAGCTGAGCTTGTGACACGTAAGATCTTGTCATATCCTGATTGTCTGGATTACAAACCCTATAAAAGATAAGCCCCGGGTGTGACCCGGTGTTCAGAATTTGCCAAGTTATTACTCTGAACCTTGCTAGCAATAAACCTGTGTTCTCTAACTTCGCTTGGTCTCGTGTCCCGTCATTTGGGAAGGTGAGTTTTCCCGCTACATACCTAGCTACTTGCAAGACCACTTGCTCCAACCAGAATTGGCTTGACCTATTAGGTCATCTTGACAGACACGAGTTCCAGTTCCTTACTTGTGGGAGGTAAAGAGAGCCATGGCTCAGAGGCACTACTTTCCAATAGCAATGCCAGTTCTCTGGAGCAGTCTCCCAGTAGAGATCAAATTGGCTTCTTCTGGAAGGCATTCAGGATGATGATGATGGCTAAGCTGTCCCAGTCAGACTTTTTTTAAAAAATTACTTTTTACATTTTTCTCAGTCTGGATTTTTGTGTCTGTATTTATTCTTACCTTAATACTTACCACAGATACCTTTATTTTTTTTTCACATAATGAAAACGGCTGAGTTACTTTGGATTGTGTAGGATCTAAAACACAGATATAAAAATAGTAAAAAGAACAATAAAACATGCCAGGTGAAAAGACCAACTCCTCAGGCAACATAGAGCAAAACACAAGACTAGCCGCCTGGCCTGAAAGCCTGAGGGGACAGCCAGGTTCTTAAAGCCTTCCAGATGTTCAACAGGGCCAGGGCCAGGGCCAGCCAAACCTCAGGAGGGAGGCTCTTCCACAGGGCAGGTTCCATGACAGAGAAGGCTTGCCTCCTATAAGATGACATTGTTTGAGCAGCAGCTCAAGAAAGTTTATGCATTTTAATAAAACACGTGGGTCTGAAAAGGTGGTATCCGATGTTTCCCGGAAAGGACCTGGAACGCGCTCACCCTGACAGATATGGAAGGGCCGGCAGAAACGACTGGAGATAGGCAGTTTCTCATTATCCTGGCCTGGTGCCACGTAGAGCCTTAAGGGTGATAACCAGCTTCTTGAATTGCATTTGGAAACCTGCTGAAAGCGCAGCACATGTAGCAGTAGTGTTACGTGGTCCTACCAAACCTGGGTGGGCCTTAACAAGCTGCAGCTCCTGAATCTTTACAAGGGCAGCCCCACGTAGAGCCCATAGCAGTAGTCCAACTGGGAAGTAATTAAAACGTGAGTGACCATGAGCAGAGCCTCTTGATCCAGAAATGGGCATAACTGGTGCACAGAATGGATCTGCGCAGTGGCCCCCTGGCCATGGCTGCCACCTGCTCCTTGAGCAGGAGCCATGAGTCCAGAAGGAACCCCAGACTGTGCACTAAAGTCGGTGTTGGGGAGAGGTAGACCATCCAAACAATGTCTTCCATCCAAACAATGGAAGGTCTTCAGATTTGGGGTGTCCTAAAACGTTTGCCAACAGAAGCTGCATATCCCAGCCGCAGCCTGTCAGATTTCAAATCCTGGACATCAAATATCAAATAACCCACCCAGATGGCCAACTATGAAACAAGATGGGCAGAGCTGAGCAACTGCCTCTAGGCACGTTCTGTAATGTTGACACAAGATTAATTGCTTCAATTCCTATGAAGTTTCTGAATTACAAATAAACCTGCAGTGATTCCCCCCCCTGCTTTTTTGTTTTGTTTTGTTAGCCTACTTTTGTCTTAGTGAAAATTGTGTGTGTGTGTGTGTGTGTGTGTGTGTGTGATGTTGATAATTTAGTATTCAGCGCCAGCGCTGACAATGACATTTAGCTGTCTTATGCCTTTCACCAATGATTTATTGCAAAAGCATTTGTCTGCTGACTCTGCTATCTAACATTCCTTGAAGAAGCTCCTTCTTTGCCTCAATAGTTAATTGAGGGTGAACAGTTGAATGCTAAACAGTTGATTGCTGAAGTGGCAACAGCCTTTTTCAGTGGTGGCCCCTCGGTTTTGATCACTTTGGCTCCAACCCTGTCAGTTTATAGACAGGTCTTTTGATTAAGGAAATATTATATTCTGTTCTAGTGAGTTTATTTTAGTTTGTTGGCTCTTTTGAATCTGTAAATTGTTTTATGTTACACTGTTCTTACTAAAAATACACTGGTGATTTTGAATTTTTAAAATTTCTTTCTAAATTGTGTGGTTTATTGCCACTTTGATTTTTTAGAAAAGCAGAAAAAGAAAGGAAAGAAGAAATATAATGCAACCCTATGCTAGTTTGTTTAGAAATAAGTTCTGCTGAGCCCAATGGGGCTTACTTCCAAGTAATTATGAATTGAGTTGCAGTCTGAGCAACATAATGATGGTTTGACTGCTTTCTTATTGCAAACATTCATTTTCATCTATTCAGGAATGCCACATTTTGTAACACTTTATCTCTTCTTTTACGGGTTTAAGCCACATTGAAACGACTGCTTTGCATTAGTATGGTATTTTAAAAAACAGATTTGTATTTGCTTTCAGCCTAATGCCGAAATGGGATTGGTGGTGCTCCAGAGTTGGCAGTGCTTAGACTGAAGGCCATTCTGTGTCAGCTGGGAAGCAGAGAAGTGGGGTAGTCAGGGCCAGGCCAGTGATGAATTTCTGGAGAAGACTATAGAGCAAAACAAAGGAACTTTGACTACTGTTCTTAGGAATGGGTTCAGAATGAGGAGTAGGTTTGGAGAGCTTTATAAAGAGGAATCAGGTGACCATTCCTGGACAAGGAGCTACTACATACTTGATGATACTTTTGTCCTGAGAAGCTTATTTTCCCAGGTTTGCAAAGGAGGAAGAGTGGTGCTGCTATGGGGACCAAGCTTCTCTGAGAGGAGCCATGGTTTGTAAACTGTATTGGAACTAGCCAGGAAGTGGCTGTGCATATGCGTAAGAATGGAGCCTGCGTCCATTTGAGTACTGAAACCAAAATTTAAATTTGAATTTGTGCCTTGCAAGCAGGCCCGCAACTAGGGTCTGTGTCACCTGGGGCAAACATGGATTCCGCACCCCCCTGCAGGGTTGAGTCCCCCCTGCACCCCCAATGCAGACCCCCCTCCACGAAGCAGCACGGGGCTCCCCTGGGACAAGCGCCCCACTCCTGGCTGCGATCTCTCGTGCGCCCCCAGCTCCAGGGGCAGGACCCGCTGTGCTCCCGTCTGCCCATCTGGGCTGGGCGGAGCAAGCTGCCTGCTGCCGCGCTCCCAAGTGGGATGGTCTGGAGTGGCGCTGGGTGGGGGCACAGCCCTGCAGCCACCCCGGAGCCCGCGGCCAGCCCCAGGGAGCGGACGAGCCCAGCCGTGCAATGCCCCGGCGGGCCTCCCTTAGGGCTGGCCATTGAAAGAGGCATTTTGGCGCCCCCCCCCCAGCATGGCACCCAGGGCACATGCCCCACTTGCCCCCCCCCCCTAGTTGCGGCCCTGCTTGCAAGTAAAGATGAAGCTATTCTTTGAAAGTTTAAAGTGGTGTTTCTCAACCTTGGCAACTTTAAGATGTATGGACTTCAACTCATGTTGGCTGGGGAATTCTGGGAGTTGAAATCCACACATCTTAATGTTGCTGAGGTTGAGAAACACTGGTTTAACCTTTCAAAGAAGTAAATGTTCTGTTTTCTGTTTTCATGGCCTTCCACTCAGTACAATCTAGATTCAGAGCTATGTTCCCTCTTAGTTCTTCACCAAAACATAGAAGATCAATCAGTCTCAAGCTGATGGACCCTCCCCTATTCTTTACTATTTCCCAAGCTCACTTTCCATGCCTATGTACTCTGAAATATATTCTTTCCTACTTTTGGTTTAACCCCAAATAAAAGTTTTTAAAGCAGGAAGGGTGAGTCCATTCTGCCTCCTCTTTTCTGGTTTCTTTAGTAATGTTCGGTGTGGGGGCACCTGTGCTTTCTGGTGAGGAGATGTGAGCCATCCCAGCTTTGGAAACCCAACATCTGGACAGGGGCCATGGGAGTTACCCCATTTTACATTCTGGAAGGGCCAATAGCAATATGACACATGATTTGTTTGTAAAAAGTTCATATATAAGGTTTTCCATTCCCACTTAAAGGATCTCAGATAGAAAGATGAGACTCTTGATAACAATCTGATAGTCAGCAGTACTCTGGTCCAATAGAAGTAGATGGCTGCCCAGATTTTAAATAAAGATGATGGGGCAGAAGTATGAGGAACTGGTATTTGAGTGGATGAATCACTATATTTGGCGTGTGTGCAGAAACCTGCTTTATCTTGCTTTTGCATTAATATGCACTTAAAAAAAGCAAACCTAGATGAAAATTCATAACTAAAATAATTTTTAAGTTTGTATTTTCCCACAGCATTCTAAATTTATTTTTTCTTAAAGTGTACCTTTCTAAATATATTTTGTTCTAAAATAAATGTATGCATTTTCATAATTGTTTTTGGAGAAGAGGAAAACTATCAAAAATTCAGACAATTTAGAAATCTAAAGAATAATTGCATAGGATTTATAATCCAGGAGGTGAGGACCAGGTTGGCTTACTCTGAAAGAGATTGACCAAACTCCTCAAGCATCTCTATTTGTACATCTTTTGTGTTTGGGAAAATGATCAGATATGGGTTTGACAACTCTGCTGTTAGGTAGATCCACATTTTTGTTTCTTCTAATCCAGCATTTCCCTTGATATGTTCTCCATATGTTAAACAAATAAAGTGACAGAATACAACTTTAGCACTTTCCTAATTCTGAATTCAGCTGTGTTCCATTCTAACTTTTACTTTGTTTTACACATTCTTCAGAAGGCAGATGAGATGGTCTGGTCTACCCCTGTTTTTAAGGGCTGTCCATAGTTTATTGTAGTCAAAAGAGTAATTATATTCAATAAGTATATTCAGTAAGCAGACATCTTTTTGAAACCCCCTTTTCTTGTTCTCAGAGAGAAAAAAGAAGGGAGGAAGAGTGAGCAAATGAGTCTTACTTGGACTTATTCCACCTTTGGCACACAGCACTGATCTACATTTTAGCATTACTTGTGGTCATTGTTGTTAATGTCTAACTCTGAAAAATAGGTTACTATACATTGTTTATTTCCTGGTATCCCAAGAACTGTCTAACCCAGCTTTCCCAAAACATGGTAGCTGGAATTCTGGGAATTATATCTAATACATTTGAATATATTTAATTATATTTACAATTACATTAATTTAATTTACTCAGTTTAGGCACTGCCCCACTCCACACTGACTATCAGGTGTAGAAAGGCTAATCTAACTGATGGTGAGCTATCCAAGGTCATCTATTGAAGCAATTATATTTTAAAACCAATATTGTAGCCACAGCTGGGTGTATTGTAGGATTAGATGTCAAGTGACACAGCTACTCTTCTTTTTATCATCAGTCTTTCTTTTCTGTGCTCCCTGATAAAAGTAGGATCCTAGGTTCTTTCCTCACAGAATGTCTGCATTTATGAATCTTAAAATAAGGGAGTTTGAAATCTTTTCATTCATCCAAGTTTGTGATTGAAGGGGACATATTAATTGAATTAAACATGATTTGGCCCAAAGTCAGTTGCCCTTGGTATCTCCTTAGGAGAGGAGGCATGAAAGGAGCTAATTTATCATTATTTGATTAAGAGGAATCAACTTTTGAGCAAAAGCAAATAATCTGAGGTTAATTATAGTCTTATAGAATAATTCTCCAATTATTTACTGTGGAAATGCTGAAGGAAAAAAGTAAGAAGAAGGCTAGCATGGGAGAAAAACAAAATTAGACATGTGAAGGTTTTTTACGTTGATGTTTTAAACCTGAGTCTCTGTCCTTTCTTGATACATTATAACAAATGACACATATTGGCTCAATGGGAGCCATTAGTAATAAATATAGTGAATGATCTGCCCCATTTATTATCTGCCAGCTAGTAAAATTCTCCATAGGCTGGTAGGAGGTGGAACATACATCATTAGATAGAATATTAAGGAGTCCAAAGAAATACAGTAGATGCCAAATTCAACAAGTAACAGCAGGAGAAATGATCAGAATGAGGACCACTGTTGGTATCTTACTTTTGACTATTTATCATCTGTTAAGATGCTGAGAATCTGCTTGATCCTGAAAATGTCATATGTCAGCTACCAGGCAAGAGAAATGAAAAGAAAAATGTGTGTGAAATGTGCACAGTCCAAAGGTTCTTCCACATCTGGTCTGAATCAAAATATTCCCAGATATGACCTGAGGATGAGTCAAGTTTGTCTTACACTCTACCACTTTTGGGTAGTGATCTGCCTCCCTTGAAGCCTAGGGAAAGTTTTAGAGCGAGGCTGGGAGAAACTTTTAAATGTTTCAGGACGACTTAGATACAATAGACATGAGGTACAGCAGAGGGTTGCGTCTGAAAGAAAAAAGATCAGAAGCTTTGTTGCCCAATGCAGCTTGCTTCTTCTTACCAAGAATAACCTGGGAACAACTTCACAAGGCAACTTGCTTCAGAGCAGTGAAGCAATGGCAGAGAGAGAGAATCAGATGGTAAGTCTCCCCTCTTGAAACAAATTATAAACTGGAGTGAGACTAGGCTGAAGCTGCCATAACCTAAAGGTGAAGCAGGCAGGTAAGCAGAGAGGACAAAAGTCAGGAATCTTGTCAAAAAGATCCTTTTGGGAGTTAGATAAGAAGGAAGCAAGTCATTTAAGGATCAAAGGAGAAATGTCACCTGAAGCAGACAATGGAGGCTGAGCACTGGCCACATGGAAACCCTCACAGTCCCATCCTGACAGCTACCAGACTTGTGAATCAACAAAGCAAGGACTTTGGGGGATAAAAGGGGTCCTGAAGCCTGCCCACTCTTTGAGTCATCCTGGATCCAGACTTGGCTGCTTCTGTCCCTCTAGCTAGTGCCAGGCAGCCTGGTTGACAGGAACATGGGTTAGTGGGGATGTGTCTGTGTGTGTGTGTGTGTGTGTGAGAGAGAGAGAGAGAGAGAGAGAGAGAGAGAGAGAGAAAGAGAGAAAGAGCAAATGTACATTGTAACCAGCAAAGTTTTGCTGCCACTTTAAGTTCACTGGGTCTCCATGTATTCCTAAAGAACCTGCCGTACCTCAGTGTTCGGTTGAAAGTGATTTGTGTGTGTTCCTAATTATTTCCCGGCTGTTGACCAGGGTTGTGTGTTCTATACGCTCTAGCCGCCCCCTCTGGAAATCCCAGGTAGAAAGCAAGGGGGGCTTACAAGATCCGTGTGTCTCAACAGGCTGCATGTGCATGAGTGAGTGACCATAAACCAACCTGGGAGCGCGTGTAACACTGGTCTGTTTAATACCCACTGGCCTTCCTTCCTGAAATGTCAGTGTGACCATCTACCAACCCACATTAGCAGGAGGAAATGGCAGGCTAGGTCTGTTTTAAGAGTGTGAATATTGCTGCATCAACTTTGAATTATCAGAACAGTAATAAGAGTTTCTGGCTAGGAAGGAAGCAATAATAAATAGAAATAATCAGTTCAAAATGAATGCTTATGTATATAACAAAGCAGGAGTGAAAGTAATAACCCTCAACCATCTTTAGCCATTGTCACAGCAAGAACCTTTTCAGCTTTTTGGAAAGGAAAGAAAACCAGTTCTGTTCAGCATGAATACCATATTCCCAACATACATACACATAAAGTTACCTCTTGCTGGAAGGTGTTGGTTCAAAATTTTAGTTCATTCTTGAGATACTGAAGGTTTTATGACCCTGATACTTGATTGTCTCTTCCAGTATGAACCTGCCTGAGTGACATTGTATTGTTGGTGGGGACATGGGGCATTCCTGGCTTTGGAATGGCTTCCCCTGGATTTCAGGCTGGCACTCATATCTCTTGCCTTTCAGCAACAGAGGAAGATCTGAGTTTTTACTCTTGCATTAGCCCTTGTAAAGGGGTCATGCCCTTTGTCATTTAATGCTTCTTCATCCATTTTGCTTTGCTTATTCCTGTGTATTTTAAACTTATTCATCCTTTTACTTGGATTAATTATTTCAGTTTGCTTTTATGGTTTGTAGTTTATGATGAGATCATGATGAAATTCACTAGTTAATGATGTGACCACAACTTTGAAGAAATGTGCCCCCTGCAACATGTGGGATCTGTAAGCTAATCCAAGAAGGCCTTCACACAACCGGTCTCCAGGCTTTACTTAATTTGGTCCAAGGGACAGAAGCCATGTGACAATCTGAACTGCTAAAATGTTGTAACAGTGGTTGAACTACCTTGGAACAGCATGATTGTAGAGAAAAAGTTTAATTGCCTTATTATATGGAATTCATTAGTTATGAATATGGGTTTCTTTTGTTAAGGTTCTCATTTTAAATTCACAAAACACCCTGGGCAGGTGCATCTGCCAGGGACGAGGGTACACTCTGCAAGGTAGCAGGAACGGCACTGTGATTGAAACAGATGCCATGGGTTAGTTGTCGACGCTTCTGCTTGATTTTTATTCATTTGACTATGATAGGTTTCTCCAGAAGGAATCTACCTTGCTGCTTCCTTACCTGCTCAGGCAAGACTCGGTATTTAAGAATTGCTGTTGTTCCAGCAGTGTGGCAACTACTTTTAAAATTCTTCTGTGCCTTGGATGTATGTAAGATAGTTCTTTGGATTCCAACGCATGACATGTTATGGGCAGAATTGAGCTTTACAGACTGTGGATTATTTGGGGTGGGGTGGTCCCTTAGAGAATAAGAATTTAACGTGATGAAATAACAAGAGTGATTTTTGAAAATTTTCCAAGTCTGGAGATTTTTATTCTAAATACATTCTCAAGTGCATAATCCCATTCCATGGGATTCAAAACATGTTTTTCTTCTGACCAGCCCTCTCATAAGGTTCAACATGATGCTTGTGTAAAGCTGCTGCTTAGAAAGGCTAGCTGATTCCACCCTTGCTATTTGTGTAATGGTGCAATGCCTTGCTCTCTTGAAGAATCCCTCAGTGGAGGATGCGCATATTCCAAGAGGATATTTATATAGTTGCACTCCAGTTGCAACAAATGCT
This sequence comes from Charina bottae, assembly GCA_023362775.1. NCBI lineage: Eukaryota > Metazoa > Chordata > Lepidosauria > Squamata > Charinaidae > Charina > Charina bottae. Next base: position 80,209,142 of record JALMGJ010000005.1, on the reverse strand, counting down.
GGAATGGGTCTTCAGAACATCTGCCTACCCCCACCTTTCAAACTTCCAGGATGAGGGCCTGATCCCATTTTGAAGCAGGAAAGCCAGCAAATGGATTTTTAGAAGAACTGCTTGGCCCAAGCGCCTGGTGAACAGAATGGCCCATGGAGAGGGCCTGCAGCAAATATGGCAATGTCACGATACCTGTGTAACATTTCAGGCACTGTTGATTTGCACCTAAAGTGTACTTAGCACCTCAGTATGCAAATTTGGCTGCACTGAATTCTCAATACTGGTAGCTGAGGAAGCTGATACCCAACATTCAGCAGAAAAAAAAGGCTTCTGAAGCCTGATTCCTTACTGCTCTTTATCTGTGTAAAATACATTTTCCACTTAATGCTTTTGAAAACCTTACTGATTTATCCCACTCTAAAATATAATATTATAAATTTCAATTTAATATCTCACATGGCAATACAGATCAAGAAAAAGAACTTATATTATATAGTCTTGCATTCCACTTCCTGATTAATTTTAAACTGGTACAATTCAAATCAGCAATCCCTTGGGTGCTTACGATGCTTTCCCACTTCTGTATACCCTGTAGTTGCTAATGGGTTCACTGGTATTTCCAGAATAGCTTCGGAGTCCTGTGCTGGATTCCTTGCCTTGATCTTCAGCATTATTCTTAAATGTAGTCTCGGATAAAACACCAAATTGCAGAAGACTGCCAGTGAAAGGCATCTATGGAAGGTGCTCCAAAATTATTAGTAAAAAACACCACGTGATCCCTGTTGTCATGTGAATGGTTGATAGGAAAAAATAATTTGAGGCGTTTTAAAGCTTATGCATATTGATTGTTAATAGGAAAAGGGGAAAAGGAGGGGGAGGAAACAGATCTCCGGTCAGTTATGGAGTGTAGCAGTTTATATTGGCCTTTATCGCATTTAAAAATGTCTTGAACAATACCACCTCTGATGTCTATATGATCTTCGTATGGATTAACACTGGGCTACAAAGTACTAACGCTAAATACAAAAGTCCTAATGACCATTAGATAGTAGCAAATAGATACTGAAACCACTAACCCACTGCTGCCATCCAGTGGTCATGCGGGCTTTGCAGCCCAAATCTAATAGCCCTCATTCTGACTGTCTTAGAATCAAGACATTGAAGTCATGCAACTGGCTGGGGAATTCTGGGAGTTGAAGTCCACATGTCTTAAAGTTGCCAAGGTTGAGAAACACTGAGCTAGAGGGATAGATTATGATCTTCATCGGAAGATCGCAAGTTCAGAGGTTCGAATCCCTAGCCCCGCGTGACAGAGTGAGCTCCTGCACTAGTCCCAGCTCTTGCCAACCTAGCAATTTGAAAGCATGCAAATGCAAGTAAATGAATAGGTACCACTTCGGTGGGAAGGTAACAGCATTCCGCATGCGTCATGCCGGCCACATGACCATGGAAGCATCTTCAGACAATGCTGGCTCTTCGGCTAACAAACGGAGATGAGCACTGGTCCCTAGAGTCGGACATGACTGCACAACTGTCCGGGGGGAACCTTTACCTTTTTATGGTCATTCAGTGTGTTTGTTATTGAAGTGAGTTCTAACCTGGGAAATTTTTGACATACTGTTCTTGCCTGAAACATATATTACCAGCAAGATGTTTAGTGGCTCTGAGCAAAATGGGTGAACAGTGTCCTTTAAAACTTGCTTGGATTATCCCTGCTGAAATGAAAATTTGTGCTGATTCTTCCATGATGGCTCATTGATACATCCAGGTCTGCATGGAAGCTATAACCAATGAGTAATGAACATGAATGTGTAAGCAAATGCTTACAGCATCTTCTTCCCATATTTTATACATATTTTCTTATAGATTTGTTAGAGATCAGTGGCTTGGGAATCTACAAAATATCAGACTGCTCAGTATATTCTTGCTCTAGGATCTTCATGCAGGTCTTCTCAACTGTCCCCTGTATAGTAAGTATAGAATATGCAGTCCCTGCTGTAACACGGAAGCCGGTCCTGAATCTGTGAGCTGGTTTCCCAAGCACAATCTCTTCCAGATCCTGCAGAGTTTATTTTGGCTGGGTTTGCTGCCAAACCTTCCAGCAGCAGATTTAGGGTTAGGTGGAGGGCTCTAAAAGGCAATTTCCCTCCTTCCAGGTGCATGCAATTGGAAAAAAACCTCCACCTCTAGTTGTGAACACTTTACAGCTTTACTTGAACATGAACAATATGAGCAGTACAATGCAGGTCCAATAGGAACTTTAAACAACACTAAGTTATTGAATTCGTTGGGGATTAATCCACCCCTGTCCAACAGAAAAGCTGGCTCAGAGTTAGCAGCTGTCTTCCCACGCAGAAGACCAAGCAGACTCCTCCAAGGGGCATTACATTTCTGAAGCCCACCATGTGCTAAACCAAGCCATCTCTCCCCCTCTCTTGTAACAGCCCTCAGTGTCTGCATAGAGTCTCACTAGCCATTCTTCTCTCACTCTCTGACATCTTGATTGGACCTCAGCCCATCTGGCCCATCTGAATCCAGTTGGCTTCTCCTCCTCTTGGCTATCTGAGCTACAATTTATTTCCAATCAGTCCACTGGGTGATTTTCTCATGGGTGAAGCATCCAGCTGCTTATGCTCCCCATTGTGAAATGATGCTCCTAATGGCTCCTCTCCTTTCCCTCTTTTTTGTTCCCATAATCTGAACCAGTATCATTTCCAAGGATCTTATTCCCTGCATCCTGACCTACAATATAACCAATTCACTTTCATGCCTTGTACCAAATTTACTATAACCACTGGGTTACATATATATTACCGTTGCTTTTAGAGTATCAGAGAACCATGATCAAAAAGAAACGTAAGTCACAGGCTGGAAGGAGGAAGGCTGAATACGTACAATTTTAATGAGACCTATTTTATTATTATTAGGTAAGAGCTATATTTTAGTTAATAGTTGCTTTGCCTTCTCTGCTATTTCTTACTTAAATGGAGGGTTGCACTGTACAGTATCTCTAACTTTATGGCTTCTGTTTTTATTGTGGCTTTGTTCCTGTTAAATTGCATTTTGTTTTTAAAATTATTCTCTGGTGGTGGAGAATTTGACAACATTGTTATAGAAGACTCTGAAATGTTTATCAGATTCCTCTACAACAAAGAACTAGGAAGCTGAGGCTGATTGGGGTTGAAGAGGCACTTAAATAGAAATGATAAATAATGCGAAACATTGAATTGAGAGCTTCAGCATTTGTTGATTGGTGACATGGGAATTTTTTCTTTGTTTTTCAGGCTCTCAGTATGAAATTCTGTGCATTTATATGATTCTTTCTTCTCCAATATTGAGCTCTGCTTATATGTAAATTTGTCCTTTTACTTAATTAACTTTAAGTATTTTTTTGTTAATTACATTCTTGCTAACAAAAAAGCAAATGACCTGAGACTCAAATGAAAATACATTATTCACAAGATTAATGCATATATTTATCCTTTTTTTGTCTTATGCTTTTTCCCAAGAAGCTTAGAAAAAGGGCCTTATATGGAGTTTAGAATGATAGAGTTGAAAGAATCTGTCAGGCTCGGTCCTACCCCTGCTCAGTGCAAGAATCCAGGTCAAAGCAATCTGGACAGATGGTTGTCCAACCTCCTTTTGGAAATATCCAAGCAAGGGGAGCCTACCAATGCTCTACATGCACTATTTAGTTCCATTTATTATAGAGTCACCAACTCGTACGAGCAGAAAAGACACAAATCAAGGACTAAAACATATCAGACCAGGTTTGCCTTTTGGTACAAAGACATTGTGTACATTCATCATGAGGTGCAACCTATCTTATGCCAGCAGTCCACCATCTACTGTAGATAATTGAGACCAAGGTCCCAGAAATGATATTTTATTGCTTTCTTTATTTGCATAGTCTTTTCTTTTGTAAGGTAAAAACAATAATTTACTTGAGGGGGAGATGGGCGGTTATAGAAATTTAATAAATAAATAAATAAAATAAATAAATTTTATTCAAAGGCATGTTTTTTTAAACCAAAATACTGTGAATTTATGGTCTTCATTGACTACCGATGCTGGTACTTTTTTCTGGTTGTACCTTTTCAGACTAATACAATTTATTAAAACATATAAGCTTTTATGAGCTGCAGCTCACTTCATCAGATGTAGGATTTAAACTGGGATATGGAGAAGGGAGGAAAAGACAGGGTGGTTATACAGATGCAGGTTACATGTGAGACAGATTATGAATATTTATCAATCAACAATCCAGGTAGGCATGCCTGGCAATCTGCAGGTTCCAATCGAAGAGATCTGCAGGTTTCCTGTCTAACATGGTGTTTATGTGTTCATTGTGTAGTTTTACTGTGAGATCAAGGAAGTGAACTTGTTTTGTAGATAGGCTGATGGTGATTGTGGGGTGGAAGTTGTTGAGTTCATGATGGAACTGGATGAGAGATTGTTTCCCATGGGTTCAAATGATGAAAATGTCGTAATTGAATCTTGAGTAAAGGGTTGGGCGTGAGAGAGGAATTGAAAAAGTATTGCGCTAGGTCAACCATGGAAATGTTGGCATACTGTCGAGCCCTGTGTGTGCCCAGGGCTGTGCCACTGATTTTCAAATGTATGTTATTGCCAAATATAAAGGCTTTATCAGAAGGTCTAAAGCAGGGCTTTCCAAAGTTTTCCCGTGGCGACACACCAACCGCTGTTGGTGTGTCACCGCGGGAAAACCCGGAAGTGCCGCTGTTGCGGCAGTGCGCAAAAACCCGGAAGCGTTGCTTCCACTTTCGGTTTTTGCGCGCCGCCATTGGTGTGTTGCCGCGGGAAAACCCGGAAGCGCTGATGATGATCAGCGCTTCCAGGTTGTGTGGCGACACACCAGACTGTGTGTGGCAACACACTTTTGTGTCGCGACACAGTTTGGAAAGCTCTAGTCTAAAGAAACACAATAGCTTTTTAACACATTAAAATGATTAATTTATAAGGTATTTGTACTCTGTCTCCCATTGACCTGCATCTGCAAAACTGTCTTTCTCTCCTTTCCCCTCATCCCAATTTAAACCCTATATCAGTCTAGCCATTCCATTGTTTCTGATGAAGTGAGCTGTAGCTCACAAAAACTTATGCCTTTTAATAACATTTGTTAGTCTAGAAAGGTACCAAGAGACCTTTTGATTTTTTGCTTACCAGAGACTAACACTGCTCTCCTCCTACATTGAGCAGCTGGTATGTTTTTCTCTTCTTTTTTATTCTGTATATATTTGAAGAAATCTTTTAAGCATTCTTTATGAACTTTAGTTCTTCTTGGAGATTTAGCTTTCCTGAAACATCTCTACAATTCAAAACTACCTGTCTATATTCTTCTTTGGCTGCCTGACCCTCTTTACATTTCTTAAGTACAGGTGGTTCTCATTTAATGTTCACTCATTCAGCAACTGTTCGAACTTATGATGTGCTGAACAAGTGGTAGTTACAACTGGTCTTCGAAGTTTTGGCCATCGTAGTGTCCCACAGTTATGTGATCACAATTTGCAACCTTCCCTGTTGGCTTCCCACAAGCAAAGTCAATGGGGAAGCCAACAGGAAGTCACAAGTCACTATCATGTGAGGTCCTTGCTTAACGACAGTAACCAGGGACTGCTGGAATTGCCATTGGTAAGTGGCGTGGTCACGTCATGTTGTGCTTTACGACCATGTTGCTTAGCAATGGAAATTCCAGTCCCAATTATCTTTGTTAAACAAGGACTAACCCCTTTTCAGATCTTCTGTAACCTGTTTCTGCAGCCATTTTGGCTTCTTCTGTCCTCAACATTTTCCTCATTGTGCTTTGATATCTCCTTTGCTAGGACCTCCTAGCTATCTTGAACTTCTTGAATTCCAACGGTTTAATTTTTTTTACTGTACTTGTATGAGAATTGTGGTGCATTATTTTCTCCCTTGGTTTTGGATATTCTTCCATAGAGTAAAGCAATTTACTTTGAATCACATTTTATGCTGAATATAGCTTGAGTGCATGAATTATTAATTCATCTTCAGGTGACCATCAACTGACAGGAACATTTGAAATATGCGTTACAGGCTGTTTTTCAAATTGAATAATTAGAAGAGAATGCAGGTAGAACAGATTGGTGTATTGACTGCTGATCAAATGTCGTCTTTTCAGAATTAATATCCTATTGTGAGTGAAAGCTGCATGCTACCTCGTCTCTACTTCTCATGAAATAGTCACAGTTTTTCTTTCAGTTCATAGAAATAAAATATTCATAATGCATGAAGAGGAATTATAAGCACATTTTAAAATTCAAGATACAAAGGCATATTAGATCTGCTCAGCAAAACCTAAGCTAGGATGCTTTTCCATGAAGTCACAATGATATCACAGATATCACAGGCATTATTAAATTGGCCTCAAAAGTCATTAGAAAAGCTTAGAATATTAAGGGCATGTTTTTAATGTTGCTTTTGCATTTGTGGAGGTCTGTGTTGTTTGTGCTACTTTTAGACTGAATCCTGGTATATTTGAATATCTCTTCTTTCTCAAAAACAGAGTTTTGTATTGTTTTTCATCTAGCTCTTTTCTCTCTCTCTTTTTATAAAAGTTAATAAAGGCTAAATAAAAGTACAACCAAAACTAACACCCCCCCCAAAAAAAAACAACAACACACACAACAAACCCTGTATGAGTAAACCTTGGAAAAGGGACAGAAAAATAATTCACATAACTTAGTAGAAATATATCTAATAAGCCATGCAAAGTCATCCAATTAAAAGTTATTTGGAGTGTGGGTGTAGAATCACTCAACCTACAATGCACAAATGGCACCCCTGCAGGAGGCAATTGTTGTTTTTTTCTTTGGGGTGTTAATGGACAGAAAGGTTGATAGTTTTTATTGGTTTGGGGGTGTTAAGTTTTCTTTGTTCATTTTCTTTTCTTTCCTTTCCTTTTCTTTTCTTTTCTTTTCTTTTCTTTTCTTTTCTTTTCTTTTCTTTTCTTTTCTTTCATTTTATTTTGGGATTATGTGTATGCCTCTTAGAGCTTTTTTGGAATTAAGCAGCATATAAATAAATAAATAAGAAAGAAAGAAAGAAAGAAAGAAAGAAAGAAAGAAAGAAAGAAAGAAAGAAAGACCCACAGCCTCTCGCAATATACATTCCAAGTGCTCTCTCTGACCTAAATATGATTCATTTTTGTCAGCAATTCTTTTTACCAGCAGCACCTTTATCCATATCCAAATAATACTTTGGACATGGCTCAATACTTTTCCAGCAATGAGTATTTCAAGTCTACTGCTGTCCATCTCTCAAAAAGAAAAACATAGCACAACAACACGAACTTTGATCTAGGAATAGTTTTACTTGGAAATCATTATGTCCCGATTTTAACTAGATGTATTTATGACACGAGAGCCAGTGTGGTGTAGTGGTTAAAGACACCAGGCTAGAAACCAGGAGGCCATGAATTCGAGTCTGTCCTTAGGCACGAAGCCAGCTGGGCGACCTTGGGCCAGTCACTTTCTCTCAGCCCTAGGAAGGAGGCAATGGCAAACCACTTCTGAAAAACTTTGTCAAGAAAACTGCAGGGACTTGTCCAGGCAGTCTCTGAGAATCGGACACGATTGAATGGATAAAAAAAATAAAGAAACTTAGGACATACGTACATGTGATGGGACACACAAATTTTATGAGTTACAATGACAATCCATTACTGCTTCACAATGGGAGTGACATAAAATGCCTTTCATGTGGCAACGCATCATTTTGATGGAAGGTACACTCAGTATAATAGCCTGAGGGTTCAGGTTCTGGTTTCTGTCATGTGTCGGAGATGAGACTGAGCTGAGAAAGGGCTTGGTGAACTGTGCTAAGCAAAGACATCCCATAGTGCTCGTACTGTATGCAGTCTTTCCTTTGTTATAATGGAATGGGGAGGTATTTAACATTGACAGGACGCTGTCTCATAAAATTTTCCTAGGTTGAAAATCAAAATGTACTGACTTCAATAAGCTAAGGGAAAAACTAGGAAAGGTTCCTCAGATGGAAATCCAGAAAGAAAGAAAGAAAGAAAGAAAGAAAGAAAGAAAGAAAGAAAGAAAGAAAGAAAGAAAGAAAGAAAGAAAGAAAGAACGAACTCAGGAGCCTTGGGAAATGCTTAAAGTTGAGGTCATTAAAGCCCAAACACAAAGAATATCAAAGAGAAAGAAAAATGGGAGATAGCTGAGGTGTTGCATCAGGAGCTGTCTGATAAACTGAGAAAGAAAAAGGACCAGTTTAAAGCAATGCAAAGAAGAAATACTGTATAATAAAAGCAGTCTGCCAGAGAATAGCCTGAATCTGTAAGAATGGCATCAGGGAGGCTCAGAATGAGATGAGGCTTGTAATAAACACCAAAAATAACAAAAAAGCATTTGGGGGTGTACATGGAATAAGATTATTATTATTATTATTATTATTATTTATATTATATTAATAATAAATATTAATATATTATTATAAGATAATTATGGGGTGTGGTGGCTCAGCGGGTAAGATGCCAGGCTTGTCGATCGGAAGATTGAAAGTTTGGAGGTTCGAATCCCTAGCCCTGCGTGCGGAGTGAGCTCCCGCACTAACTCCAGCTCTTGCCAACCTAGCAATTCGAAAGCATGCAAATGCAAGTAGATGAATAGGTACCACTTCGGTGGGCAGGTAACAGCGTTCCGCGCGCGTCATGCGGCCACATGACTGTGGAAGCGTCTTTGGACAACGCTGGCTCTTCGACTAACAAACGGAGATGAGCACCGGCCCCTAGAGTCGGACACGACTGCACAAATGTGCGGGGGGAACCTTTACTTTTACTTCTTATGGAATAAGAAGAAACTCAAGGAAGTGGATAGTCTGCCAGTTAGAGAAGATGGTGGGATGGTGACAGGCAACAGAGAACAGGCTGAACTGCTTAATACAATACCTATTTTGCATCTGTCTTTTCGGAAAAGGAAAAAGTGGTCCCACACCCTGGAAGCAGAAGAGAAATGCAGGTTAAAATATGAATTTCAGACTCTGTTCTGATTGTACTGTTTGAGAACTCCTGGAATACAGGGCAAATGTCAGAAGATTGAAGTAGAGCTAATGTTGTTCCATTCTTAGCAAAGGAGGAAAAATGGGCCCAGAAAACTACAGACCAATCAGCTTGACCTCAGTCCCTGAGAGAATCCTAGAAAAGATAATTAAGCAGTGAGTTTGCAAGCACTTAGGAAGGAACAAGGTGATTACTAGAAGCCAGCATGTGTTTGTTAAAAATAATTTGTGTCAAGCATATTGTATTGCTTTTTTTTTGATGAGGTGACTAGATTAGTAGACCAAGGGATAGCTGTAGATATAGCATACTTAGACTTCATTAAGGCATTTGATAAAGTTGACCATAGTTGCCTCCTTGATAAAATGAAACAATGTGAGATGAATAGCCTCACTATCAGTTGGTTGAATAATCATACCACTGCATGGTGCTTAATGGATCTATGTCTACATGGAGGGAGGTATGCAGTGGGGTATGCAGGGTTCTGTTCTGGGCCCAGTGCTCTTCAACATTTTCAAAAATGACTTAGATGAGGGAATAAAAAGGATGCTTATCAAATCTGAAGATGACACGAAGTTGTCACAGAGAAGGGGGTTGCTAACCCCACAGAAAACAGGAACAGGGTTCGAAAGGATCTTGATAGACTTGGATATTAAGTCCCATCCAACAATATACAGTTCAATTGCAAGAAACATTAAGGTTCTGCACTTAGATAGGGAAAACCAAATGCACTGGTACAAGACAAGTGGCAGCAGGCTCAGAAATAGCACTTGTGAGAAGGATCTGGGTGTCATAGTAGACCACAGGTTAAGCTTAAGCCAGCAGTGTGCTGCAGCTGTCAGAAAGACCAATGAGATTTTGGGATGCATCAACAAAGTTATAGTGTCAAGATCATGGGAAATGATACTGTAGTTCTGCTCTGTGTTGTACTGAAGAGACTGCACCTGGAACACTGTGTCAAGTTCTGGACATCACAATACAAGCAGGATACTGAAGAACTGGAAAGAGTGCAGAGAAGGTCAGAGGCTTGGAGGCTAAATCCCATGAAGGACAGTTAAAGGGGTTGTGTATGTTTAGCCTAAAGAAGAGAAGGCTAAGGAGAGACATGATAGCAGTTTTCCAATATTTGAAGGGCTATTACAGGGAAGGGGGTGTGGATTTATTCTCCCTACAGTCTGAGAGGAGCATAAGAACCAATAGGTGGAAGCTTTACAAAGAGAGATCCAAACTTGAAATAAGGAGGAATTTCTTGACACTGAGAGTGGAACAGCATGGCTCCTAGAATCATGCATGCTCCAACGTTGGAGGTTCTTGAAGCAAAGCTTAGATAGTCATTTGTCTCGCATGGTCTGAGGATTCCTTCCCTGAACAGATTCATTGGATTAGATGACCTAACCCTTCCAATCCTATGATTTATAATCTAATCTATAATCTATGAACCCCCCAAAAGCTGCACCTAACCAATTTCAATTAAAGTATGTAATCTCATATAACCACAACATATTTAGCCACTGAAACTTCCCACAAATCTGCTTCCCACATGAGTAGAATGTTTCTTCTATTGATAGTTTTCACAATGCAGAACCCATGCCTTGTCAAATTTGCTGAATGCTTCTCCTCCTCTAGCATTATCCCAAAGAAATGTTAGCATTACACTGGTGACTTAACAGTAGCTACAGTATACTGATCCTGTTAATAGGAATGACTTGTTTCCATGGGAGGGATATCTTATCATTCCCACACATGTTATTGTATTAGTTCTATACGAAACCAGGGCATTCTAGCCATCCACAGTCAATCTTCTTCTTCCCTGCAGAAGTTTAGTGTCTTGTTCATGGACCTTCCAATATCTTGGGATTTGTATACATATTTATTTCAACTGATCACTTTTCCCCACAGAGAACTCAGAAGGCTTCTCCAATACTGTTTGGAAAGGCTTCTGCATCCAGGATGACTCTGTCACCATGGCGGTGTTGTTTATATTTTTGTTTATATTTTTCACAACCTTCCCTTTAACACCTTTAACCCAGAACCATTTTTTCTCTTTTTTTGCAAGTTAGCAGTAGATTGATTGATCATGGGCCATCAAGTCAGTGTTGACTTGAGTCTAGTGACCACACAGATAGATTTTCTCCATGAGAAACTAGGAGGAAAAATCAAGAATCTTCCATTGTGGAAGAAAAATAAACGATTTAACAATATTTTTGTCAAAGTCACTGTACCCAAAACTTAATTAATAGGACTTAATTTAAGAACAAAATTTTAATTTGTATTTCTATTTCCGTTTCATTCTTAACTTTTAGCTTTGTATATTTAAAAATCTAATAAAATTAAAAAAAAAAATAAGAACAAAATTTAAATACATATCAAATTGTTTTATCACAAATAGGATTTGTGCTTTTTGGTGATGGCAGAAATGTTTCTAATACAGTTTTGATTCATCCTTCTGGAATTAAACATTATTTTAGGAAGCCATGTCCCAGGCATGTTTGTGTGCATGTGTCAAAACAGGCAAGATGGCAGTCAAGGCATCATAGTCAAAGCCATGCCCCTTTTGTATGTGCACATGTATAAAGGAGTGGGGCTTAGATCATGATGCTGTGACCACCATCTGGCCTGTCTTGACCCTCTATGAAAATGCTGCTGCTTTTAGGACTCATATACTTTTATACTATGCCAGGTATTTACTGGATCTTAAATTCTGAAGATAGCATATCAACACTATAAAGAACAGAACCTGTAAATTGTATAAACGTTTTATGCTATTTTGGATAAAAATAAAACCTTCACATGATATCTTCATTGGTGTGTTTTATAAGAACACTGCCAGGTGTAAAGACATGTTTCTCAATTATAAAAATTATTTTTGCAGTGAAACGCTGACAGGAGATATACATACATACCCAGCACTATTCCCTTGGTAAGCAACATTATGCAAAATGCATAAACGAAGGAAGAAATAAACTGAAGAAATTAAAGGTATGGGATAAGAAAAGAAAAAGAAATAGAGCTATGTAATTTACACCAGTATCATTCATTATACCTCCCCAAAACTTTCTAACCTTGGAAACCATCTTTGCTTCCACAGAACCATACAACACTATACAGTGAATTTTGTTCTTTATCTTCCAACTTTTTTTCCCATTAATTCTGTTCCACCACAACTTTGTTCATCTTCCCCATCCTCTTGACTCATTCACTCTTCCTTCATAAAATCATAACATCGGAATGGTGGAGCTGAAAGGGATCACAAGGTTCATCTAGTCCAGGGGTCGGCAAACTTTTTATGCTGGGAGCCATTTTGACATGCTCGTGCACATTTTGAAATGCTCGAGAGCCAGGGGGTGGGGTTTGCGGGCAGGGGCCAATCGCGTGGAAGGGGGCGGGGCTTGCGGGCAGGGGCCAATCACGTGGCTTATTGGGGCGGTGGAAGGGCGAATCTGGATTTTGGGAGGGTCGGGGGAGAACGGGACCTGCCTGGCCTCTCAAGGCGGGGAGGCGAAGTGGGCTGTACGGCTCGTTGCGGAGGGCTGTGCTTCCTGGGGCCCTTGCCAACAGGTCGGGCGAAGAGGTGCAGTCCTGCGCCCGGGGTCCTGGGTCCAAGCCCCCTTAGTGCAGCGGGACGGGCTTCCCAGGAGACCTCGGGGCTGGTGAAGGCGGAGCAGCCCCGCGGATGGGAGCTGGGCCAATCACGTGGAAGGGTCGGGGGGCTCACGGAGCTTGGGACACAACCTTATCCGGCAGCCCTCTATGGCCCGCCTTTCCCCACACTGCTGGGATGGGTGGCCGGTTCTCTGCCAAGACGTGCCACATCCCAAACGGAGCCCCAATCCCACCAGGGCCTTCCTTCACCCGCCACGCTCTACCGAAGAGTAGCCAGAGCAGCCTCACCTGCAAAGAGGGGATGTTGCCCTTCTCGTTCAGGTTCACCTTGGGAGCTGCTGCTGCTGCTGGTGACATGTCTGGGTGAGGCGCGTGGGCCGAGCTGCCCGTCAATCCCCCCACCCTGCCATTCGGCGTCCTCTCCCCCCGCTAACCCGAGCCCTGTGGCAGCCGGGGGAGCCGAGCAAGGCTCCATTCCAGTGGGGCAACTGTAGCAACCGGAGGCGGCCAAGGGGGAGAGCAGGCGGCTCTTCACCCTTGGCGCGCCGCGGGGCCAAACGAGCCTCCGGCTGCTGCTTCCGGCACCCGTGGCCTCTTCGCTGCCGCTGCTGCCGCCTCCTTTTGCCTGCGCCGCTCTCCATTACCCACACGACCCCACCGATCCAAGTCAAGTCGGGGCAGGGGGCGGCTGCTCGGAACGGGACGTCCCCGTTGTGCTTCGGGCGCTCCTGGGTCCCCGTTGGCGGAGCTCGTGAAGCAGCAGGAAACCCAATTCCCCCCGTGTTTGCCTTCCAGGGGGAGCCTCGAGCATCACCGCCCCCTTCTCTGGCGGGGCCTTCCCGGGCAGTCGAAGTGGGTCCTTGCCTTCACTTTCCCGGGGATCCCTTCCCCCGGCAAGGATTCTGAGGCTGGAAGCGTCGAGGGCGGCGCCTGTTGCGCTTTGGATTCCTCGCTCGTTCTCAGTTCGCGGGGCGAGGCGACTCCCCTCCCCCCATAAGCCACGTGCCGGGACGCAGCATTGCCCTGCCCCACCCCCTTCTGCCAGAGGGGAGGCGTCGCTGGAGCGGATTCCGCTGCTCCGCCTGGCCTCGCCAGCTGCATCTCCCGGCAGGCAGGCAGGCAGCAGGCACGGGTTCAGAAGGCCGGGGATCGCCCGGGTCGGCTGTACTGTCAGCGTAATTGAGGTTAATGCTTCCTGCGCCGCTGCGGGATTATTCAATTAATATTATCCAGGCGCGAACTTTGGGGAAGAAACAGAGATGCTGATTGGTGGAGGCGTCCTTCCTTCTGAGCCTCCACCAATCAGCGTCTCTGTTTCTTCCCCAGGGTTTGCGCCAAGCCTGCTGCTTCCGGAGACCGGCTTTCCGGATGTCGGGCGGCAGACAGAGAGAGAGCCAGAGCCAAGGGGCCAAAGAGCCAGATCTGGCTCGCGAGCCGCCATTTCCGACCCTTGATCTAGTCCAATCCTCTGCAATGTGCAGGAAGTGTTTGAGAGGTCGCTATCCAGCCTCTTCTTCAAATCCTCCAGAGATAGAGAACCCACGACTTCTGTAAGTGCTGTTCCACTGCTCTTTGGATCTTACTGTCAGGAAGCTTTTTCTTGTCTTTAATCTATGTACTTTCAACTTATACCCATTATTTCTGGTCCTAGTTCCTGGCCATCTTTCCTATGGTACCCTTTTATGTACCCAAATATGGATATCATGTTTCACCTCTCCCTTTTTTTCTCCAGTAAGAAATTTCGAATTCCTTCAGCCTGTCCTCAAGTTCCTGTATCACCTTTGTAGCCCTCATTTCAATCTGCTCTATCCTGTCAATATTCTTCTGGAAATGTGTTCAGAATTGTGCACAGTACTCCAGGTATGATCTCACCAGGGTAGAGAGAAATAAGGACCTGATGTATCTTTGATATAATGTTCTAATACAGTGTTAAGAACCAGTCTGTCCTCAGAATCACAAGCTTGACCAGACTGAGTCTCAGCCTGCACCACAATAATCAACAGAAGAGAATGCTCTGGTGGAAGAGGCACTCAAAGGAAACACAGAGGCAGGCTGAGTCAGCTGACCCAGAGCCTGAGATAGTGTAGAGAGTAAGGAAGATGACCTTGATGAAGATATGCATGTTCAGCTTGCTGTGAGTGACCACACCAAAATCCTCCTCCAATATAGTGCTTGTATGTATACCCTATATTTTGCTCCCAAAACATCATGCCCCACATTGCCCTTTGTTGAAGGAATTTTTCTTCCTCTCATTTTGTTCCCACCTTCCAGATTCAGTTGCAGTCTCATTTTATCATGCTGGCCATTGACCAGACTTCCGTATTTTGTGTCATCTGCAAATCTGTAAAGCGACCCATCAATCTTGTTATGAGGTCAGTAATAAAAATGTTGAATCACATTGCCCCCACAAAAAAAATCCTTGCAAGACCCATTATTTACTGCTTTCCAATTTGGCATTGAGTCATTAATTTCCACAAAGGCAGCACTGATCATACTTGTTGATGATTTTTGGTGAAGCTGGGACAGGTGCGATGCAACTGTCCTGGTTTTCCATTGAGTCATTAATTTCCACAAAGGCAGCACTGATCATACTTGTTGATGATTTTTGGTGAAGCTGGGACAGGCGCGATGCAACTGTCCTGGTTTTCCTTGATCTCTCAGTGGCTTTCAATACCTTTGAGTATTGTATCCCTCTTAGATTGATTACAGGATTTGGGAGTGGGAGGCATGAGATTGTGGTGGTTCTCCTTTTTTCATGAATGGTTCCAGTTGGTGTTGATGGGGTTGGAAAGAGGTGTAATCCAAAGCCCCTGGTATGCAGGGTGGCTCAGGGATTGATGCTCCCACCTCTCCTATTTAATATCTGGATGAGGTCATCCATTGACATGGGGTCAGGTATCATTAGTACACTGATGAAATTTAGCTTTGTATCTTGACCCCCTGGTCAACCAAATGATGCTGTTGAGATAATGTCCCAGTGCCTGGAGGCTGTCTAGGTCTAGATGGGAAGGAACAGACTCATATACAACCCTAACAAGATTGAGTGGCTATGGATGAATGATTCTCCTGGTCCCAGTGATTTGCCATTCTTGGCTCTGAATGGGGTTGCACTTCCCTGTTTGGAACTGGTATGGAATTCTGGGGAAGAAATGGTGAACTTAAGACAGCTCCACTAAAAGTGGAGCTGACAACCATGGCAGAATGAAGAGCCAGCGAGTGGACCAGCTCTTTGTAATTCCTCTCCAGACAAGGAGAGGACTTGAGATCACCCACAAGTGCTCCAGACAGTTGCTCTGTGATGCCCTCAATCTGTTGACTATTAAATCAGAGTTCCTGACCCAAGCCCCTCAGGGATATGAAGGAATCTTTATTAAAGGCAGTGATCCATTGCACATTAAAGACTCAGGTGAATAAAGCTCATGCAACCAACAGTTTAAGAATCTCCAAGTCCCCCCCCCCCTATCAGAATTCACGGCTCGGTCGCCCTTCCTTTCATCTCTCAGTTTTCAGGTCTTTCTGGCTCCGAATCAACTAATGCAGTGATATTGCCCTTTGATCTATCCTGGGTGCTGAATCGCTCAGCACAATACTTTGCTTAACATGTTTACAGTTCTGTGAATACATCAAAACCCCATCGCCAGCATTCTCCCCTACTTTACACGACCCTGTGAGTTTAACAGACTGGTGGAGTGTTCCTTCCAGGTGCCATGGCAGGATGGCATGGATGACATCCTGACATGCTCCTCACAAGGAGACTGCAAGACAGCAGCCTCCGGTGGGTTTGGAGCTCTGGGAGAGGAGGGAATAGCCATCTTGTTCAAACCACAGTCGGCACCTTTGAAAGGACACTGAGTTCACAAACTTTCTTTTCTAATCACTTTCGGAAATGGCTTGTTAACTGCTTTTCAGCTATTAGGAACCTTTGGATCAACAAGTCTGAAAACAACAGGTGAGTTCCCTTCAATCCTTAGCGAAAAAAGTTTAAGTTTAAGGACTTAAACAATTTTTTAAAAAATAAACAGGAAAAGGGTGATTAGAACTTTGATTTTGGAAAGTTACAAATGGACTAAGGGTCCAGATGAATTTGAAATAAGATTTTGGAATTAATTATAAGAATCCTTCCTGTGGGAAAATGTTTTGTTTTACATTCTTTAAAAAAATATCATAAGATGGGACTTTGAAGGTTGGACACTAGAGGGAAGTAGAAGGAAGTAAAGATTGCAATTAAAGAAGAACACTTAAATTCAACTTACAAATATAGAATGAAGCATGGACTTAATGGACTTTTGCTGATCAGGACTGAAATGATGCTTTATGGATTTGTTTTTAGATAAGAGATGGGATATGGGAAGAAGAGATCATTTGTTGTATTTCAAGAGAAGGTGATAAGTTACTAAAATTGTTTATACTTGTGATTTCTTTATATATTTCTTTTCTTTTTCTTTACTATATTCTTATTTTTTCTTTCTTTTCTATTTTTCTTTCTATGTATATATACATATACATATACATACACACACACGCATACATACATACACATCCTGTATATATACTGTATATATATTTGTTGTAGTAGTAGCCCACCAGTGGCTGGAAAGGGCTGGACTAAAAGACATAGAAGCAGGGGTCTACCACACTAGACAGGACTCAGGGTGCAGACTGTGCAGAGAGGCCTCAGAGACAGTCCAACACATAGTGACAGGGTGTAAGATGCAGGCAGGAACAGCATACACTGAACGGCACAATGAAGTAGCTGGCATTGTGTACAGGAACATCTGCACAGCGTATGGGGTAGACCCTCCAAAGTCCAGATGGGAGATTCCATAGAAGGTTGTGGAGAATGACAGAGCTAAGATCCTGTGGGACTTCCAGATCCAGACAGACAGGCAGGTACTGGCCAATCAACCAGACATAGTGGTAGTAGACAAGGACCAGAAGACGGCGGTGGTGATAGATGTAGCAGTGCCAAGTGACAGCAACATCAGGAAGAAGGAGTATGAGAAGCTGGAGAAGTCAGCGCCTGAAGGAGGAACTAGAGAGGATGTGGAAAGTGAAGGCTAAAGTGGTCCCAGTGGTGGTAGAAGCACTCGGGGCTGACTCCTAAGCTGGGAGAGTGGCTCCAACAGATCCCAGGAGCAACATCAGAGCTCTCTGTCCAGAAGAGTGCAGTGCTAGGAACAGCTAAGATACTGCGCAGAACCCTCAAACTCCCAGGCCTCTGGTAGAGGACCTGAGGTTGAGGAAGACACATACCACCCATATGGGTGAGAAGGGAATTTTTTTATTTGTATTTATGTATGTATATTTAGGTAGGTGCTTCAGTACAATTATCTGTTGTACCTTTTCCAAAGCCCACCTGTTAATCCATTTGCTTTAATGGAGACAGATCTTCTTTGCACTTTGTGGTTAGACTGTCTGGCCTAATTTCCAAAAGAACAGTTTTTCTTTATGACCAGGAGAGCTGGCATTGGCTTGAACAGTTTGTACTTTCTCTCTCCAAGGCCAAACTGATTACCTTATATCCTTGCCTAAGAATAGCATACTGCTTAAACCTTTTGCTGCACAAGGGAAAGTAAACTCTGTCTTAAATCAAGAGAAAACGAGCACTGTCTTAAAACAAGGGATCAAGTTGTATAAGTGGGCATCATCAGTAGACTGATGATACCTGACCCCGAACTGACTGATGACTTTCCCCAGACGCTTCATGCAAGTGGGAGGGGAGAGAACATTGTAGAGGGCAGAGGGAACAACCTTGAAGAACACGAGGAAGGGTGACTACCAAGGCAATAGTCAGATAAAAGGAGCCTGATAATGGGCCAAGAAAGTAACATGAGTAAACATCTCAGACAAGCCCCTCCTCAGTTCACACAAAAATAAAGGGAGGGAAGGGGGAAGAACATTCTTGCTTGCAATATTTTGTTACTATAGATTTAAAATAAAAGTAGTACTGATCTACATGGCATTGTTTTCCTAGTCTGGTCTACCTTGAAGTGCTGGCAAACATTGAGCCCTGAGGCTTTCCACAAATCAGGGGCTTTGGGCTTGACCTCTCCTCCAATACTGACTGGAACTGGCCATGGAGAAAGGAGTAACACCACCATGGCAACATGCTCCTCTCTTCTCCTCTTCTCTACAACTGGTCCAGAAGTTTACCATGATCAATGGTATTGAAAGCTGCTGAGATATCAAGGAAGGCCAGGATAACAGCACCAGCCCCTTCCTGGCTCTGTTCTAGGTCATCAACAAGGATGACCAATGCTATTGCCATACTATGTCCAGACTGGAACCCCGACTGGACTGGATCTATATAATCCATTTCCTCCAGGATCCTCTGTAACTGCAACCTGACCACTTTCTCAGTAAACTTCCCTAAAGCAGGAATATTGGAGGCTGGATTAAATATTGGGTCCACTGAGGAGGCCATACACCACCACCTCATTCAAGGCTAGTGAAACCACTGTCTCTCTCAAAGAGGCTGGCACCACCACATGGACCCAAATGCGTATCACCTCATCAGCAGCCTTCAAAAGCCAGGAGGGACGTAGATCTAATACAGTGTTTCTCAACCTTGGCAACTTTAAGATGTGTGGACTTCAACTCTTAAAGTTGCCAAGGTTGAGAAACCCTGATCTAATAAATAGGTGAATGGGTTAACAGTCCTGAAGATCCTGTCCACTTCCTCTGGAGTCACAAGATCCAACTCTTTCCAGGTAATCAAGCCTCACCTTCTTGAACATCTTCCCTAAGAAGAGTAGGTTGGATACTGGGTGGAAGTTGTCTAACACTTCTGGATCAAGAGGTGTCCTCTTCAGGCGGAGAAGCACCGGTGGCTCCTTGAAAGGTGAAAGTGAACGTGCCACTCCTTTTAACAGAAGCAAGTTCATCCCATCCCTAGTTGCCTGAAGATGTGGATGTGGAATTGAGATCTGAATGATTATGATTTTATCAGCAGAATGTCTCACAGACCTGTCACAACAACCTGAAGGAAGCTTACCTCCCCAGTACAGCAAAATAAATGATAGTAGGGATATTTATTTTCAGTAATAAAGCTTTGATAATAATATATTGTGGTTGATTCACCGTAGTATCTGGAGGCAAGCTGAGAATGGGAAAATGTGTTCCTTTAAAAGCATTCTCCATTTGAAGCTTTTCATTTTCACAGCAGAGAAATGGAACTGGATTCTGAGCTTTATAGCTTGTCAGAAAAATTATGTGATTACCTCTACCAATGGAGCCAAAGTATATTTAAATATAGAACTATTTGTTAATATTGAGTATTGCCAGCTTGTTTTTCAGAGAACAGAATAAGCAAATATAGTAGTCCCATTCTTTCTTCTGATGGGAGAGAGAATCTGTTCATATAGCAGCGGGTGGGGGGGGGAGTTGGTCACTTCTCATGGCTGCTTTCCATACTACTCAGAAATGTTTGTCTCTGGATATTGCATGCCAGGGCCAGTGGTAGTTTCCAATTCACATCAACATTTACTGTTTCTGGAGCTTTCTCTCCCTCTGTGTTGCAGACTGCAAATATTTATATTCCAGAGATATGAATGCTCATGGTCAGCTGACTGGAGCAATCGGTGAGGGATCACATGTACAGAAGCCAGCATAAATGAACCAGCCTGTTGCTGGACAGGGAATCTTATGCATGAACAGTGTGCCTGCAAGAATAAGGGGGGGGGGGGGGGTTGTGGGTCCCTGGGTATGCTGTACTATGACTCCCAGCATCCATTACCATTAGTCATGGTGGCCCAAGTTGCTGAGGGTTGTACTTAGCAACATCAAAAGGGATTATCACTGCTTAGATACAGTTTCCTTGCCTGCTCTGCAAGGGGAAATTGTATCTGGGCCATAAAAATCTATGAGACCACTAGATTGGCAGCAACATCTACTGGTTGTCCAGATTTTTGACCCTCACCAATGGTCTATCTAAGTGTAGCTCCAGGTTGATTTTTGGAATACCCAAACCAGATATTTCGAACATAGAGCCGCGGCTGGACTGAGTCCCTATTCTATTTTTTCACCCTGCACAATAGCTGATTAGCAGGATCATGCTTTGCATCTGTCCAGTTGTGCTATATATAATTAGCTGGACCTGTGTAAGTGAAGCAAACATTTATTTGGTTCTAAAAATCTAGCAATACAGTCTGTGTGTGGGTATGATGAGCTAATCACAACAAAATATTTTTTAGATGTGTGGTGTACTGGATCAGTCCTTCTGATGGCACCCCTCCCACTATTCCAAAAATCTAAAACCCTGCTCAAATCATTAACTGCCAGCATGTTGTGAAGCATCTTTGATCTATGTGATAAATGAAAAGGCCATTCTGTATGAAAGCCAATGCTTCATTAAGTCACTAAGCACAATATATCAGACTTCACATCCAGTATCTTGAGCTGTTGTCAGGTCCTCAGATATCAGACGGCTCTGGACTGAAGAGTTTTCTCCCCAAATTTGTTCTTTAGCTTTAGTCCCTTGGTCAGTGCTTAGAATAAGTATAATTATAGAAAAAGTCTTCTTTTTCAGAGCAATGTCAAGCTTGTTTTTTTTTAAATGCTCTGTACTGCAATATTTAGAGGGCACTTGTATTTACAGTATGTAAGTGCATATATGACAGTAGCATAACCAAAATATTCATATTATGAAAAGTATTCCTTTTTCTTTCTTTTATTGAATGCCTGCACCTTATTTCTCTGGTTCGGTGCTGTTCTGACATTGTCTTCAAATGACTGCCTTAGATAAGTCTGTTGTTGTATAGGTGAGTATCACTCCTCACCATTTTTTTCTCCTTCTCCTATTATGGTGTCAGGGACATAACTGGTGAAGAAGGAGGGGGCTCCCTCCAGGGGGATAAACGCATGTGTAGTACGGAATCGCTTTGCTTTCCTCCCAAGAGGCTAAAGAATGCCCTGCCCTGATTTCTTGGGCCCTTTCTCTGAGCATTACTAGTTCATTTTAGTTTAGCTGCATTTTGTCTAGCAGAGTAGAACAATAAAACACTAGAGCCTGTACATCAAGTCTCAGCGTGTTTTCCTTCACTCAAAGTCAGGACAGATGGACTCCTCAAATGGGTCCATAATAATACAACTATAAAGGTAAAGGTAAAGGTCCCCCCCCCCCGCACAGTTGTGTCCGACTCTAGGGGCCGGTGCTCATCTCCGTTTGTTAGCCGAAGAGCCAGTGTTGTCCGAAGATGCTTCCCTGGTCATGTGGCCGCATGAAGCGCGCAGAACGCTGTTACCTACCCACCGGAAGTGGTACCTATTCATCTACTTGCATTTGCATGCTTTCGAACTATAGCAGAAGACAAATTTTCTCTCTTCTTGAGAAAATTTAAAATGTCTTTGATCCCTCAGGATCTAAGAACATCTTGTTATTTATGAATTTAATTGATACTCCATCTTTTAACTTATGAAAGTTGGTTAATGAAATTAAAATTTAAAGTGAATATAATTTTAAGACATTGTTAAAACATCACATGAAATGTTTTAATAAAAGTCTCAGAGAATACAGCAGCAGAACAGGCATAAAAAAAACTAACTTGAATAATTATTTTTCTTTTTGACAGACAAGTTGAAAAACAACAGGGAGATAGCCTTATCTTCTCAGGGAAGTTCCTTGGAGAAGGAGTATTGCTTTGTCACTTTTTGGGGCAAAACCTGTCCATAGTAAGATTATGATAACAAACGTATATATGTGCACACATGTACAAGAGTTTCCACAGTGTTTAGCTCTGTTTTCTCCAAAGTATAGTCTGGCTTTTAAGGCAAAGTTTTTTGGAAATGAAGAGCCATTTCAGAAGCAGTTTGTGATATGATACCTGTTTGAATGACTAGAAGCCATGGGGGCCTGCAGCCTCCTGCAAGCGCCCCTCACAATATGTGGGATGATTCTACTTGGTAATCCTCCTCTTTCTCACAGGGAAACAGATCAAAAAATAGATCTAAAATAGATCTTAAAAATAGATCTAAACAATAGAACAGAAAACCCACCCACACAGACCGGTATCAACACAGACATTCCAATCACCACCCATGACAAAAAAGAGGCATCATCAAAACACTAGTGGATTGTGCAAATCAGAACTGTGAAGCTCAATTTCTCAATTCTGAACTCAACCATTTGGATTGGTCCCTACAGGCAAATGGCTACTCCAAGAATGAAATCAGGAGAGCTATCAAACTGAAAAAACAGCACTCAACTGAAGAAAAACAGCCCCCCACAAGCAAAATATTTCTGCCCTACATTAAAGGAGTCACGGACCACATGGAAAAACTAATGAAAAAACATAACCTCCAAACAGTCTTCAAACTCACCAGAAAAATACAACAAATGTTAAAATCAGCAAAAGACACAAGGGACCCCCTCACCGCTGCAGGAGTTTACTGCATACCCTGTAACTGTGGACAAGTATACATTGGGACCACAAAACGCAGCATCCACACCAGGATAAAAGAACATGAAAGACACTGCAGACTACAGCAACCTGAAAAATCTGCAATAACTGAACATGCTCTCAAACAAACTGGTCACCAAATCTTATTTGAAAACACAGAAATACTGGACAACACCAACAGCCACTATGTTAGACTATACAGAGAAGCCATTGAAATACATAAACACCAACACAGTTTCAATAAAAAAGAAGAAAGCCTAAAGATCAGCAAAACCTGGCTGCCAGTCCTGAAAAACACAGCTTGCAAAAGGTCAACGAACTCTACTCAACCACAGAAATATACAAACAACTCATACAATAGATGTGCTAATCCCACACATGACAGCACCACACCCCCTAATCACCACAAAAAACCCTCTCCCAATTTCTTGTAAATGACCTCTCAGCAGCTATAAACACCAGCAGGAACACACACCCTCCACTTGGGCACAGAGAGAATCTTCTAGCTGTGCTCCTGTCCTCTGAAGATGCCAGCCACAGCTACTGGCGAAACGTTAGGAACCAGAACTGCCAGAACACGGCCACACAGCCTGGAAAACCCACAACAACCAAAAAATAGATCACTACCATTAGGGGAGAAGGTTGAGGAAGGAGGCGCACTGGTCAAAGTACTCCCATTAACATCTAGCATTATGAGGGTTGTGAGATTTGATTTCTTTCAGGCTAATTCCAGGCCTAGCTGTGAATATTGCTCTTCAGACACTTAACTCCTTCTTCAGGAATTTGCACACCCAGCAGTCAACTCTCACACTCAACTCAGCTACAGTAGTCTCTTTATTGCAGACGAGATTGAAGATTTGCCTGCTGCAGTATACGGAAGTCCAAACCTTTATAGAGGTCTGTGCTGCATCGATTAAACTTCTTCTTGCCTTTCTGAGTCAATGGAGACTTGGGCATCCCCTTGATGGCCTTGGGAAGCGCTTGGCCTATGTTGTCATAATGATGCTCCTAGCCTGGGAACCAAGGGGTCCTGCCTCATAAGCTTCTTTGCTCTCGGTGCAAAGTCTCACAATCTGTACAATCCACTTCTTTGGAGTGTGATTATGCACAGAGCTCCATTTCTAGTAGGGAACTTGGGAAAGGTAGGCGAATCCTGGGTTCTCAGTGAGATAAGTTAGTAGTGTCCCTAGGAGCACCTCTACTAAAGTCCATCTACCACCCTTGGAGAAGGAGAGAGTTGATGTTGTGCACTGCTTTTTGAATACTTGAATGGAATATCTGAAAATCTTTGGGGGCCTCCCCCCTCCACATAAAGTTTGTATCTCACTCGATATTGTGAATGTGTGTAAAACAGAGCTTTCCAAACTGTGTGTCGGGACACGTTAGTGTGTCAGCTGCAGTGTCTGGGTGTGTCGCAGCTGCTGCTGCCTCGAAGCCCTGGCAGGATTCTGTGCAGGTCCTAGTGCCTGCCTTGTGCCTGGCTGCCTCCAAACCTGCTGTGATTCTGCGCAGGTCCTAGTGCCTGCCTTGTGCCCTGCTGTAAGACTGTGTCGCGAAATGATCCCCTGCTGTAAGAGTGTGTCACAAACATGAAAAGTTTGGAAAGCTCTGGTGTAAAACATTGGAACTGGAACAGGAGCTGGGATGAGCAACGAGAGCTCACCTCGTTGCGCGGGGGTTCGAACTGCCGGCCTTGCGATCAGCAGTCTACAGCTCAGCAGTTTAACCCGCTGAGCCACCACGTCCCATTATTGACAGTTAGTGATATGTATATGAACATGTTTGAGTGGAGAATGACAGGAGATGAAGGATTTGGTTTAGTACTACATATATGTGGTGGATCACATCATTTTGCTCCCAAGAAATCCACTATGGACCTGCCTCTTTTTTTTGCATCCCTAGTTCTAGCTGCTATCAGTGAAATGGTACTATTTTCAGGATGACAGTGTGGTAATTATATAATAGCATATATGTACACACCAAAGAGAAGAATAGAAATTATGGAACAAGACAGTAATTGTTTAAAGCAATAATTACTAGATTTGAAAATAAGGGTGTATGGAGCAACGTATTTCATAAGATCTAATGCTTGTTGTTAGGAACTTTGTATTGCATCTCACAGGCTAGATTATGATTTTAGTTTAGCAGTAATCTTTCTCTAGTATTCTACTGAATTTCTACTGTTCTCCATCCTATTAATTATAATTATCATTATTATATTTTTATCCCACTTTTTTTCCCTCTGGCTCTTCATTGATCTTGCAGTATCTTGGTTGATCTTGGTTGCTGTAGGTGCCCTGGAGTATAGCTGCGCAACTCAGTTATACTACTGCTGGGTTCAGACTAGGTTCAATCCCTCATTTAGCCATGACAGTCACTTTCTACGTAATAGTTTGACCAACCTGACCAAACTCTTTTGAAGAATCCTACACAGTATGGTATACAAAGCCTGTGGAGGAAGAACAGGATATAGAGAGAACCTGTAAACTAATATATGTCCCAGTGCCACATATCTCTTTTACTTTAAGTCATTAATAGCAAGAAATATCCAGAAAAGTTATTCAGCCTTATGTAAGCCTGTCCCACTGAGTCCTCTTCATCCTGGCAAAGTTTGGTTTCTTTCTAGAGAGATGCTTACACTGTAAGTTCTCAGTGATATTCTGCTTTTTGCCTTTCCCTGTT